>JAIFZK010000071.1:4802500-4985000 GCA_027481765.1 Tenualosa thibaudeaui
ATACCAGCAATCACCATGATTGTGTGTGTGTGTGTGTGTGTGTGTGTGTGTGTGTGTGTGTGTGTGTGTGTGTGTGTGTGTGTGTGTGTGTGTGTGTGTGTGTGTGTGTGTGTGTGTGTGTGTGTGTGTGTGTGTGTGTGTGTGTGTGTGTGTGTGTGTGTGTGTGTGTGTGTGTGATGTGTAACATGCAACATGTTTGGCAAAAGTGCACATTAGTTGAACAAAATATGTATTGCTTGGCTAGTGTTTTGTCAGGGATAGTGTGCAGTGACTGTGCTTGTGGCTGGGTACTTAGCATTATTTTAGAGAGTGAGAGTGTCCTGTCAAGGTTTTCTGAAAGAGCTCTCTCAGTAGAAGTACTGTGCTGTCGCTAGCTCCTCCTGTAGACTATAAAAACACGTATTCATCAATCACTTATCAATTACTGTATGTAAAAAGAGTGACATTTTGAGCCAGATGTGTGTATGGAAATAACAGTGGGTTCCAGGTCTAGTTTCTGGCAGCAGCATTTTAGGCGATGTGTTTTTGGCAGGGTTGAATAGATGCAAGTTGAATGAATCATGGTATTTTATAGATGTGTCTTTCTGGCCTGGATTCACTGCAGTCCAATGTGTCAGACCCAAGTTGCAAGTGTGTCTTTCTTAAGATCACTAGTGCTCAAATCTGTGGTCTCAGAGCACCTTTGTGTGCTTTGTAGAAACCTCACTGTAATCTAGCTGTACCCGATTAAGTATGTATTCAAGTTTGATAGCAGGGATGCTCAAGAAGGAACAGAGGTCGCAGAGAACAGCTTTCAGTGCTTTGCTATTTTTGTACAACTTCCTTGGCTTTGCTACTTGTGAGTTTCATTTTGCTTTGTTACTTTACGCCAAACCTTGGCATTGAGGGCCCATGGTGAGTGGGCAGCCTTGCGTCCCAGTGCACAGGTGCAGATGCATGGGGCAGCATTTTGAACCATGCAGTCAAATGGCTTAGTTCTTATTGTTATTATTGGGCGATTGCTACAATTTGCCCACTGATGATTGAATTTGCCAGAATAAAACATTTTTCATCTGCTATCAGTGAGCATCAGCAGAGTTGCCTGGCAACATGGCTCTTGAAGTTGCCCTGTGCGTCATCACCGTGCTGCAGGCATGGCCCAAGTGATGTGGAACATTGAGGCTGCGGTGGACCGAAGAGGCCTTCAGTGTCATTCAGGTGACACAATCCTTGGCTGATGGAAAGACGTGTTGTGGATGTGTTGGTGTAGCCGAGGCCATCCTGTGTGGTCCAGCCCCGAGTTGGTGGAGTCCACGACACCACAGTAACATCAGATGACTGAAAAGCCCAGACAGCCAGTAGCAGCCAGCAGCTTTCAGTTGACTGGAAAGCCCAGACAGCCATTAGCAGGCTACATTGGCCTTACATTGTAAGTAGTTTGCAAAGTAAGCATTGCAAAGTAGTTTTAATGGCTTAGTCTTGTATAAGCCATTACAATCACTGACAGTGCAATCACTGAAGTTCTGTGCCTTTTTTTTGGTGACATCAAATTGGAGAATGGCTTGCGGTAACTCTGAGGCTCATCTCGGGGGCTGCTGTTGAAGATCTCAATCGTAGTGGGTTCATTATGAAGTGGCAGCTGTTTTTGTTTCTGTCTTCAGCTTCTTGTGTGTCCTGTCCTGTAGGAGTATGGCGCACCATACGTGAATGAGATGGCATTGACACTTTTTTAAAAACCTTTCAACTGTCTTTGTCTGCATTTTGATTGGTCTGTTTGAGCTGGTTTGAGCTCTTGCTCGTGGCGTTGCACTCCCACTGCTTGTTCTCCTGCTTTTGTTTGCTGTTGTTTACAGTTGTTCTTTGCTGTTGTTTGTTTGTTTGTTTAGTGAGTCTTGTTTGTGTTCCAGATTCTCCCTCGTCTGTGGTAAACAAACAGCTTGGATCCATGACTCTGGATGAGCAGCAGGGTGCGTCACCTCTCGTCTTTTCTTTTGCCCCATCACCCATACCATCCCTCCTTTTTATTTGTCCTTTTTCTTTCGTTCTTTCCTTCCCGTCATCCCCTTGTTCCTGACCTCCCCCATATTCTACTCTCTTGTCTGTCCTTTTTTTTTTTTAACTGTGCTGTCTTGAGATCAGCCCAGTAATGCCCACTATGTTGGAGAGCTACCTCCCTTCAACAGTGCACACTTGTGCACACAAACTCAAAGCCTCTTCATCCCCCTCACCTCTTGTCTGTCACCATTTGCAGAAAATCACTCCAGCAACTAGTCTCTCTCCTTAGCAGATGCAGTCAGGGCTGTCATTGGTTAGAAGAAGTCAAAATGTTACACATCCACCCTGCCTCTTTATTCTCTTTGTTGATTTAGATGACAGAAGCTGATGGATTGCCTTTCTGGTGTCTGGTCACATACCCTGTATAGATGAACAGTTTTTTTTTTTCTAAACTGAAGTGCTTCAGCCTCCAGTGTGGTGTGTACAGATTGACTTCAGGGTTGTGCACATGCACCCACGCCCTGTAGTTTGTATTCTGTAATCTGTAATCTTGTATTTGGTAATCTGTAATGGGTTCTCTGACAGATGAATTGTAAAGGACACACACACAACAATTGAATAACTGTGATTAAGATGTTTGACTAATTACTAAGACTGCGTTTTTGGAGTTATGAAATGGCCGAGATCATCACAGCATGAAACGGCATAGATCATTGCTGATTCCTCGTCTGTTTATCTGTCTCACCATTCACTAATCTTCACCTCTGCCTTACCCCTTTGTGTGTCTCGCTCCCCTTTACACACTAGCTTGCAAACCCTGTCAGTGTGGTGTGTGTGTGTGTGTATGTATATGTATATGTATATGTATATGTATATGTATATGTATGTGTGTATATATATATATATATATATATATATATATATATATATATATATATGTGTGTGTGTGTGTGTGTTTGTGTGTGGTGTGCATGCGTGCATATGTATTTATGTGCGTTCTGAGTCCTATATATTTGCATACTGTATGTTCCAAACCACACTGTTGGTCCTGCAGAGGGTTTGGTTTTGGAATTCTCAGAGCTCTCAGGTTTCTGCAAAGTTCCAGAAGTGACGGTTATCATTTCCCTCTTCTCTTGTGCTTAAATACCTGAAGTCATGGTATTGTTAGTCTTGTGTCCTACTCAGTAACCAGGCTAATTCAGCAGCCCTGGCATTGATAAAGTGATACTCTTTCTGTAAGAGTAATGACTGATCAACTCCATTCACCCAGTGAGACAGTTTGAGAGGCCAGGTTGAATATGATGGGCACAGATGGCAGCTTGGAATGGAACAAGGAGAGGAAGGTGACAAGAGGAATGGGGATAGTTTATACTGCAGTTTGTTTTGCTGTTTAGTTGCAACATTGTCTTTTTTTTCTCTCTCTAAGACGTGTAGCAACGGTGTGGTGAAGTCAGTGCAATTGAGTCTGCAGTTTGACATTCAAACACATGGCTATTCATTGAGACCTCAGATAATAAGACCTCAGAAATAAATCCAAGGAGTTTTACCTGAAAAAAAACCAACAATTCAATAAATAGGCACACAAATATAGAGCATCTGTTTCAGTAGTGTCCCTGTCTCCCACTTTCTCTCTCCGTGTCTGTCTCTCTGTCTCTCTCCGTGTCTGTCTCTCTCTGTGTCTGCTCTGTCTGTGTTTGTCTCTCTCTGTGTCTGTCTCTCTTTCTCCTGTCCCTTCTGTCTTCTTCTCTTATTCCCTTCTCTCTCTCCCTGACCCTCAACTCAACTCAATCCTTCTCTCTGACTCTAATTCTCTCCATCTTTCTTCTCTCTCTGTGTCTCTCTCTCTCCCTCTCCCCCCTTGCTGTGTTTCTGCCACAGGTTGCATGGAGGCCTCAGGGACTGTAAGCTCAAGTTCGGGTGCAGCAGCGGGGGGAGCGAGCGAGGAGATGGCTGTCATACCTGGACCCACGCCAGCCCCTGTTGGCACCACCACCACCTCCTCCACCTCCACCTCCTCAATTGGTACCAGCTCCAGTGGAAGCGCCCCAGCCAGCAGCAGCGGGCGGTCCAGCACAGCAGAACCAGTGCTGAGTCTTCACTACAGCACAGAGGGCACCACCACCAGCACCATCAAGCTCAACTTCACTGACGAGTGGTGAGAGACGGAGGATGGGAGGCTGAATTGCTCGGGGGTGCTGGGTATTGGTGTCTTTCCTTTTGGATGTTGACTAATGGTTTATCTTTTAATGAAAAAAAAATTAAACCCAGAGTATATCTAGTGATTTGTGAATATGTAAAAGCAGTTGATATCAAGATGCCAGGATTTGACTGTGCTACCCTATCTTATCCTATCCTGTCACAACTGGGTCTAAAACAGCTTGAGCGCTATTCTGGTGAAGTCAAAACACTACACTCTGTATATGTGTGACCATAATTTGTGTCATACTGTCTAATTCTCTACAGGAGCAATTCAGCCTCCAGCTCAATAGGGGGCAGCAGTGGTGGTCATAAACCTGACGAGATCATGGAGAGCCAGTCAGCGGAGCAGGTCACAGAGACAGGTGAGAAACACCTATCCAGTAGAAAGATGGTTCATGCATATCTGTTAATAAAGTGCCACCTTTAAAGGTGGTCCTTATTGTAATGGTTAGGGATGTGTTGAGGCTGTGACATTGTCCCTAATGACCCCTCTTCATACCATTGGATTAAATAAGTTAAATTAAATATTATCTGCATGAATAATGATGTGCACTTAGTGGCTTATTAAAAGCAATAGTCTGGTCACTTCATTTAATCACAACTTTATTTGATAGTTTGTTTGTGACGTTTTGTGCATTTCAAGATGTCTTATATTATTAGTGTGTTTGAGATTTTAAAAATGGAAAGTACTCCAGTGAGAGTAGACACAAAGGGCCCAAATTCTATTCACTTGCAACCGGCAATGAATGATCAGCCAAGTCGGCTGTGCATCATCATTCAAAGCTAATTTAGTAATGGCCATGAAGGCAATGCAGTTCAGAGCTCTAAATCTTCAGTACCCTAATCGCTTTCGCCTTTTGGTAATGAAGACCAGTTTGTAATGCTCAGTTGCCTCTCAATAGCTCAAAGTGCCCTTGAAGACACTGACCACAAAATGCTCTTTGTTTCCTGGCTGGCACCTTGCATGGCAGCCTCTATTAGTGTGTGTGTGTGTGTGTGTGTGTGTGTGTGTGTGTGTGTGTGTGTGTGTGTGTGTGTGTGTGTGTGTGTGTGTGTGTGTGTGTGTGTGTGTGTGTGTGTGTGTGTGTGTGTGTGTGTGTGTGTGTTTATGTGGGTGAGCGAGCCATTAAACACTTGGCATTGTCGGAGAAGTAGAAAAGCAGCGTACTACATAAATGCAGTGTATTTACTATTTCTCTCTCCCCACAGTGTCCTCTCCCTCTGAGCAGGCAGCCCAGGACCGACTGGCTGCACCAGCCCCCTCAGGTGCCTGCACCTCCCAGAGTAGCTCCTCACGACAGGCCCCAGGTCAGCCCGACACTCCCCGCACAACTGAGCCAGAAGGCCCGTCCTCCTCCTCATCCTCGTCCACCGCTCCCTCCTCTTCCTCAGGGGCGCAGAGTGCTGGTGCGGATGGGGGCGGGGGAGATGAATCCTGTCGGCGGGCGGAACCTGTGGGTGAGGGGGATGCCGCCGCCACCCCTGCCCAACCAACACGTGTTAATCAGGACTCAGACGACAGCGATGACGACCCCATCCTGATCCCCTCGGCAAGATACAGAGGGGCGCAAGGGCAGAGGTGAGGAATGACGCATTGCATTGCGTTACATTACGTTACATATTGCATTACATTTGATTTGGTCTTTTATTCAGTTGGAAACAATCACTTTATTTACCTGACTGTAACAGTATAGTGACAGTATATAAAATAAAATGAAAAAGAAAGAATTTTCCTTGATTTTCAGTTTTATTTTTTCCTTATTTTATAAATTCTGGTAAAAAACACACCCAAGGGAGATCCTAATCCCACCATAGTGCTTTCTGCTACTGCTGTGGTGTGTTTAACGTACAGAGAGCCGTGAAGTGAACCCTTGTTCTTCCTGTTAGGTTTAATTTCAGAGGAACACCAGTGGGGGATAGGATGATCAGGTACAGACACTAACGCCTGCTGTGTGACGGCTACTAAAACTACTACTAAACATTATGGGTTAATCTTTGACACAGTTCCCCAGTTAACCCACAGCATTATTGCATAAATATATATTCAACTGGAGTGTGAACAGTTGAGGAATCCTTTTTACACAAAGAAAAAATGGTGTTGCTTTTCTGCTTTTTGTGATACTGTGAGAATGTAGTCTGAGTTTGTTTTCCACATGAAACACTGTAACTAACTGGCCAGATACTGTATGCATGTAGAGCAGTTAATGTTTGAGATGATATGGTTAGCATAGTGTAGACTCCAGCATGTGTTGAGGAAGTCAGTGTAATGGTTATGCATCTCTGGGGTTGTAATGTGTTAACAGACACATGACTATGACAATGACTATGGCGCATGAGGTAGGTCATTGTTATTTTGTATTTTCTGAGGGGTCAGGACTGACCGAAGTGTGGAATTGTTGATGCTTTTGGTGTACATGTAAGTGTGTTTTTTCATTTGCTGGCCTGTAATGTCAGATTTCTGAAGATCAGGGGTCCGTCTCCCAAAAGCATAGTTGCTAAGCAAGTTAGCAGCTTTTTTGGTTACAATGCAAGTGTGCATTGCCAATCAACTAAGTTAAGCTAAGTAGTTAGTAACCATGCTGTTGGGAAACGGACACCAGCATTCCCTTTGTAATCAGCCATGAATGGTCTTTTAGCCTAAACACTCTCTCCCAAAAAGCACATACACACACACAAGCACTATACACACACCGTCACTCCCTTTCCCTCTCTTTTTGAACTCTCTCTTTCAGCGGTGCTACTGCATGGATATCTTTCATTGTCACAGTCTGCACAGAGGTCAGACACTACGAGCAAAGCCTTGCAGAGCGGAAGTGGAATCAGAATCCCTGGATGACTTTTTCACCTTTTTAGACCTGATTTGACTTTTTTTCTAACTTCCACTGTCATGTTCACTCAGGCGTTCCGCCGCTGCCCGGATCCAGGAACTATTCCGCCGCAGGAAGGAGAGGCGAGAGATGGAGGAGAGCGAGACGCAGAACATCAGGAGACCCACTGTCAAAATGGTCTATAAGGGACACCGCAACTCCAGAACCATGGTACAGAATCCCTGCTAGCGTTGCAGAACCATCACTGCCTAATGTTGCTTTAGAATTTCCTGTGGAAATTAGAACCGGTAGACATCCTACACTTAAGAAGACATGAAATATTCCCCAAAAGTGTCTTGTCTGGGTAGGTAGGAAGGCACTGACAAGAATAGTCTGCTTTATGAAGGGGTTGCACACGCGAAAAATAGTACCAGTGGTGAAATGTAATGAAACTATGTGCAGATATTTCTGTCTGTGAGTGTCATTTGGCAGTCCACTCTTAGTGTAATTGTATTATGCCACAGATTACACTGCTTGAAATGCTGAATCTTAACATGCACAGCATGTCTTCAATTATGTGTGTGTGTGTGTTTGTGTGTCTGTGTGTGTGTCAGATTAAGGAGTCATGTTTCTGGGGCAACAACTTTGTGATGAGCGGCTCAGACTGCGGCCACATCTTCATCTGGGATCGGCACACGGGGGAGCACCTTATGCTGCTGGAGGCTGACAACCACGTGGTCAACTGCCTGCAGCCGCACCCCTACGACCCCAGTCAGTAGTGCTCTTACACTGAGCTTCCTGTCTGTGTCTGTCACATTAGATTTCTACATTATGTCTGTCTGTATGTCTCTGTCCATTTCTGTCTGTGGCTGTCGCTCAGTCTATTCATCGTTTAATTTTTCTACCTGCCATTCTGTCTGTCTTCATTTGTCTGTCTGTTTCTGCCCGTCTCTCTCTCTGTTTCTCATTTCAGTGGTCTTTTCAACTAACTTTTAATCAGAGGTACTATGTATCAGACCCTGTGCCAGTTCAAGACCTCTTTCTTTCTTTCGTCAGCCATACTCTCCTCCTCTCCCTCTTCCACCATCTGTCTATGCATGTTTTTATATCCATATGTAATGTGTTGATCCATTCACGTTTGCCAGCTGACTTTGACGCACTGCCTGTCCTGGTCTGGCTTCCTGTATGTTGCCATGTCTCTTTCTCTTGTCTTTTTCTATCCATGTGTCAATCTAACCATCTAACCATCCACCCATTTGTAACTCTGTGTTAATGTATCATTTTTGTATTACTCAGTCCGTATGGTGTTGTGGCAATGTAGCTAGACTGTGTGGGACTGTGTGATTCCTGGACTTTGATTTGTTTTTTCACCTCTTACAGTTCTGGCCTCATCTGGTATCGACTACGATATCAAACTTTGGTCCCCGCTGGAGCAGACCCCTTCATTTAACAGAGACCTTGCCGATGAGGTATGCCATTTTTTTGTTAGCTGACAGTAACTAACATACTACTAAGAAGATTTAAATTAGGACTGCCACTATAAAACAACTTCAGCTGCAGTTTTCTTAGCTAGCCTGTAGAGGGCATTACATCCCCATCCTCAGTGGCCCTAATCAGGAGCACCAGCAGTAGTAGTGGCAGTGTGTTAGCAGAGGGCGTTGGTGTGTGGCTATGTTAGCTCTGTTTATGCTCCACTGAGGTGGTACCGGTCCCACGGAGATCCTTTGGGCTGAACTGAGTGGAGCGGCACTGCCTGGCCTGTTTACAGAAAGTTCAGTGCAGCGCAACGCGGCAGGGAAGGTGTGGTGCGTATGCTGGAACAGCTCCCGGCCCAAAGGAGAACCAGAGCAGAGGCAGTGTAGGCCAGGCAGGGCTTTAGTTGCCTGAGCCCCATGTCTCGTGACCTGGGGGGGGGGGAGTCTGAAGCCCCATTGTTTAACCCTAAACAAAACCAACAGGGTACTCTATTAACAGGTTTACCACTTTCTAGTTCAACCTAGCCAGGTTTATCACTTAATCACATATTTGAAATGCCCCCCTGGTCCTCAGCGGATAAGGTGTCATCTCAAACAGACTCCTGAAAGAGTTTCCTCGTCTTACTGAGGCACTCGGGCATGACAGTGGCCCACTAATTTGTCTCATAAGGACCCATTGTTCTATGGT
Organism: Tenualosa thibaudeaui; assembly: GCA_027481765.1. NCBI lineage: Eukaryota > Metazoa > Chordata > Actinopteri > Clupeiformes > Clupeidae > Tenualosa > Tenualosa thibaudeaui. Next base: position 4,811,644 of record JAIFZK010000071.1, read on the forward strand.
TATTTATTTGTGATTTGTGAACCCAGAGTTCCTATGGAGTTATTTGTACTCTGTGTAATCAACAAAGGTGATTCTGTTGTATAAATGTTGTGCTTTGTAAGAATTCTCATACTGATATGGTGAAGTGTTTGCTTTTGTAGTTCCCACTTTTTGCATTTCCCACTGTCTGTATATGTAAGCTACATTTGGGCGTGCAGTGATGCTTGATGTCAGTTGTTGCAGCAAAAGATGAGATTTTTTTGTCTTACAAAAAAAAAATACAATCTCGTCAACTCTCTCGTCAGCACTTCGCTGCTAACCTCTTCCTGTCTGGGTGGCACTTGAAGGGTGCAGTGGGCAACAGTGGTGGCAGAGCTGTGTGTTAAATGTGTGTGTGTGTGCGTGCTCTCTTGCAGGTGATTGCTCGTAATGAGTTGATGCTGGAAGAGACCAGGAACACCATCACTGTACCGGCCTCCTTCATGCTCAGAATGCTCGCCTCGCTCAATCACATCAGGACGGGTGAGAACCACGCATACACACAAGCTCAGGATGTACACACACACACATACCATAATTTCCAGATTATTAACCATTAATACATTGATTTCCAAATTTCCTCATCTATGAGGTTAATACATGGGTGAGGGCTATATACAGGATTGCATTTCTTTTCATCATTCTACTTGATATGCTCTGATTATGATTCAACAGGTAATGTTTGGTAAACTGAGGTTAATACATGGAATTACATTTGTACATTTTTATGAGCGAGCAGTAGATCAACATTGAGAACAGAAAATGTTTTGAGCAAGCACAAAAATGGAACTTGAGCATGAAAAACTTGTAGTTGAGTCAACATGTATGTGCAATAACACCCCCCATTCATTCGGTTTGACTCTATATGCCCACATAAACCGCTCCTCCGCTTGCTCCAGAGAGCTCTTTCATTCTCGCTCAACTTCACCTGTGCACAAACTTTGGAAACCATTACATTTGTGCTACAATTGACCTTTGTCAACTAATCAGAACATTCGCCAGAATTTGATTGATGGGATAACTGTCCAATCAGAATGCTAATAATAGTGGCTTCTAGAAAAACTTGACTTTTGGTCTGACACAATGACCGTATATTGTGTATATATAGTCATTGGTCCGACACCTCTAACAACAGTGAACCGTCATCTGAAGTGGACGGCTTCTACTACTATAGCGGACAGACGGATAACTAGCGTTACCTAAGCCCTAAACTAAACCTAGGTGGACAGTGTTCCTATCACACTAACCATCCTTAAATATTTGACCAGAAGTGAAGTAAAGTAGGACAGAAACAGTATAGACTTAAATTGAATTTACAAGTCACATAATTTAACTTACAGCCTTGTACCCTAACTCTTGAAACTAACGTTGCCTTCTTTTACCAAGGATTGATGTTGTTGACATTTAGCATGGCAGAAATGTTATTCATTACTTAAATGGTATGCTTAGTATGCATTGCAAGGGCTTACATATTCACCCTTAAAGTAGCATTTGGATTTATTTAAAAGAACTATTGTCAGGAAACGCTAGGCTCTCTGCCCTTGACTTCAGCAGCCAATCAGAATTTACCTTCACTGAATTTTCTGTTTGGTTGACAATTGTGGTACACATGTAACACTTTCTACAATTTGTGAGTGAGCGCACAGGTCAAGTTGAGCGAGAGCGAGAGAGATCTCCGGAGAGAGTGAGCTGCGTACAGAGGAACAGTTTATGTGAGCGCTTGGAGTTAAACTGAATGGAAGGGGGCTGTTATTGCACATACATATTGGTCTTAGCAAACATGCAAAGACATTTGTGGAGCACAGAACAGGTTTCTGTTTGCTCAATTTTTGAGCTTTGTGCTAAAGTTAAATTCTTCTTCAAAATATAACTTGTGTGCTTGCTCAGTTTTTTTTCTGAGCTCAAATTGTTCTACTGCTCGCTCATAAAAGATGCACAAATATAATTCCGTTAATACATGGGCGAGGGTAATACAATGGTGAGGTCAATACATGGTTTTGTTTTTCTAATTTGCATAAAACATTGAACTGTGGGGTTTATATTCAGGAAATTACTGTACACACTAAAGCTCAGGATGCACATTCACACACACACACACACACACACACACACACACACACATATTCACAAGCCAGCAGATATTTCACACCCAACACCCACATACATACACACACACACACACATTGATAGAACACAGACAAACCTATGCAGACCTATTTGCATGTATGAATAAATTTGTGCATGTGCATTCTCACATTCCCTTTCACACATACTCATACAGGCTTAGCAACTCCCACACACATACTCTCTCAGATGTCCTCTCTCTCTCTCTCCGTCTCTCCCCCTCACACACAAGTACACATAAATGCACACATGTGCTCACATTCACGTGCCCTGGGCACACATACGCGCACACACACTCATTTTCATCTTCTCTTATCTTCACACAAAAATAAACACAGACCAGAAGTAATCTCTCTTTTTCTCTTTCTCTTTCTCTCTCTCTCCCTTTCCCACACTCATCATACACCACTCACTCACAATTTAATGGGAGCCACTTTGGGGTTGTGGATCTATCCATTGTTCAGTGTTGATGGATATTTTGATCTATCAATCATCCTAGTGGATCTTGTGCCATTATGAATCTGAGAAGCTGCCATAGCTGCTGTGTGGACAGTATAAATTGTTGCCAATAACAACAAAGCTGTTCTGTGTTAAACTCTTAAAGTGCTTCACAGGCAGACAGTAAAAGGTTAAAAGGACTTTTGCTTCACCTCTGTGTCCTGTGTACGCATTTCTAAGGCCAGTATTCCCATGACGCAGTGGAACACTTCTGGACTTAATCCTGGCCCTCAAGGCCTCCATAGACGTGTGTGTGTGTGTTTATGTGTGTGTGTGTGTGTGTGTGTACGTGTGTCTGTGCGCGCGAGAGAGACAGAGAGTGTGTGTGTCTGTCTGTCTTGTAAAGTCTCTTACTGCTGTCAGCTTAACTACCGCTGTGGCTCCTGAGGCTCGCTTAAGCTCACATAAAAACACAAGGGTTTGACTATAAATGGGCAAACGCAAATTTCGCACACACACACACACACACACACACACACACACACACACAAACACCAACAACTTCCAAGAATGAAGCTTGCTGGAATTTGTTGTGGTAGTGTGCACACCTGTGTGTGTGTGTGTGTGTGTGTGTGTGTGTGTGTGTGTGTGTGTGTGTGTTTCTCAAAGGAAGGATGCAAAGTCAGGGATCTTTCAAAATTCTACCAAATGCAGTGCTCCTTTCTTAGAATTTTTGAGGATGCATCAGTGTATCCTCGATGTTAAAGAAATATCCACAATCCTTTGCATACATACAGAAGTTGGCAGAGGCAGTGACACCACAGCGTAACACATTTATCTCAAAGGTTCTTAGCCTTGCCTCTGTAGCAACTGACATGCAAGGAAGTGTTCTTGACATTGAGAAGCAGCTTGTGTGTGTGTGTGTGTGTGTGTTGAGGAACAACAGGGGATTGTGCTGATAAGGCTGTTTTCCCTCAGGCTGTGGAGTCTCGTAAAACAAACACACACACACACACACACACAGAGACGGTCTTCACTCTATTTTTTCCATTCCTTGCCTTTTTTGCAGACCGTCTTGAAGGTGACCGCTCCGAAGGATCCGGCCAGGAAAACGAAGATGATTCTTAAGTTTCCAAAATCAGGAAAATCAGCAAGAGAAGAAAACGACGACAACAACAACAAAAACTTTCTTTTGCAATGAAGCACTTGGACATTTGGGATTTGTACAAGTCATGAAAACAAACATGTAGAATATTTCCTTAGCTCTAGGGTCATTTGTAGCCCCTCCTCCCTCCAATCCTTGTCCCCTATTCTTTTTTAAGACGACTTTCTTACTGACGTGCCCTTTTGAGTTCTGTGCATATAAATAAGAAAAAAAGTGTGAATGCAAGTCAGATGATTATATATGAAGACCATGGAAAGATGGTGAGACACCTAGTCTCCTCAGAGCATAAAGTGCAATATTTTTGTTAATGGCAGAGTTTGAGATGTGGTCTGTTGTTTAAGTGTGACATTTCTAACTGTAGCAGCCATGAGGTTGAAAAAGAAAGAAAGAAAAAAAAAACTGAAAATGTTTGTATAATGGTTGTGCATGTAAAATATGAGAAAATATGCTTTAAAATAAACCATTTTATTGTTGGAAGAAAATATATTTCCACTGTGCTCTGATGGTTTGTGGTTGTGTCACTCCAAGGAACTGTGCAGGAAAGTGGTTTTCCCTGGAAACAACACGTGTTCTGGTTACTAGTCCAGAAGTGTAAATGCTAAACATTTCACTGTTATTTCCAAACTTTGATAACCCACTTTGTTTGAAGTGCTTACATTGTAATAAGGCTCATTTCCATACAGGCTTCACTAACAAACAAAAGTTTCTCTTCACTTTCTCTCTCTCTCTCTCTTTCTCACCCCCTCTCTAAGTGCATGACCTGGTTTTTACACTACTGAAAGTGCTTTGTTTGGGCCAGCCTGTGAGTTAGAAGCCCTTAATCCTGCCAATTCCACTTCCTTATGACAAATCTTTAATGGGTCCTGCAGCAAGCTTCACAGGACACGAGCAAGGAAACACTGGTTCTAGCCATAGAGACCAGGGTGCGAATTGTATCGAGATTTTTTGGGGAGCTCACTTCAGTAGTGAGAGTGAGAGAAACACAGCCTAAAAACTCAGTTGAATGGCCAGCGAGCTCCAGATATCAGTCTGTTGTTTAGAAATCTAAGTCTTGATTTTACAAATGGTACACGATGAATGAAAAATCTAGCCAAAAAAAAAAAATATATATATATATATATCTCCCATGACTTTTTTTCAGGAGGACCTGAGTTCCCTGTATTTAGCACTCTGACCACTTGTGTCACTCATTTTGAAAACTACTGATTAACAAGCTGAAGCTGAAGACAGCACTTAGAATAAGTGCAATGCTATTGGTATCTATAAGATTAAGGCAATCACCTGTTAAGAAACACAAATGAATTCATATCTACATGGGCACTAACCTAGCTAGAGTTACATTAGAAAAAAAATCTATAGTGTTAACTTGGCTGCACTTTAGAAATGATGGCACCAGAAGCCTTTCCCTTGCAGCAATCACTCATGCAGACAGAGGCAGGCAGACTGTGAGTGCATGTGTGAGCGAGTGGGCTGGATCGATATCTGCTCTGGGTGCTCCTCCCTGCCGGTTATGGCCGTACACCCAAGGCCACAGATGGCCTTTGTTTTGGCAGCTGTCCTGTACTGCCAGCCCACGGAGCTCCCCTTTATCACTACTCTTATTACAGGGACCAACGGCAGTCAGACAGCGCATCCCCCTCTCTCTCTCGCTCCTGCCCTCCCTCCCTCCTGTTAACTCCCACACTTCCGCCAAGACAAAAAACACGTCTGAGGCTGCCGAGTGGAGTCCTCTGTTGTCAAACATGAAGATGTTTCTAGATTGACGACATGGTGAAGGTCTTCATGAGCTCTACCAAACTCAAGCTAGTTTTGTCTATGTACACTGTGTCACTGTTTTAGGTACTTAATTTGATTTTATTACCATCTGTTCCCCTGATAATTACATGATAGAATTAAAGTCTGTATTACACATATGTATCATTCTCTCTCTAATGAATTAAGGTGTGTGTATTATACATTTGATGATTTCAGAATAATGCAGAATTCTTATGCCTTAGGATCTAAAGAGGATCAAAGTAATTTAGTAGGGTATGAATTGAGTCTCCTAGCACCAAACACCAGAACATCTAGACAAATGTGTGTGTGTTTGGTGGGGAGATGACATCTCTGGTACACTGTATACAAAAAGGATTTAATTTCACAATACAGTACAAAACATTTGTTGAAAAAAAAAAAACAGCGTAACTTCGTACATGTCAACATTTCCTATTATTTCGTTTTGACACAGATTTGCGCTTAAAAAAGCAGCACCACGCTTTCATGTAGTTTAGGAAACTGCATTGGCCTACACACTGTTTGCTGTAAAAAAAAAGTCTTTGGGTGAGAGAGCCAGCAAGGAATTTCTCTACCCAAGTGGTCAAACTTAAATTCACATGCTCACCGCACAGAGTAAACAGATGGAGGAAAAACATAGATCTTGAACCGTTTGCCACATCCTCTCCAGCGAAGGGCTTCAAATTTTACCCTCCATCATTCGTCATTTTTTTTGTCAAGTGCAAAAATCATCCCTACCGTACCCGCGGGGACTTGTTTCGACATGCCATGATGGTGGAAAAGGGCGGGGGAAAAAAGGTGGCCTCACGTTCCTGTAACGTTACATTCAGAGTTTGTGGACGGTGATTCAGAGTCTTGGCTTGGCAGAATGTCTCAGAGCTCCGAAAGAGTTTAGATTTGAGGTAGCAGTCTTTCTGGGGTAAAATACTTGCACTTACTATTATACTACACACAAACAGATTATACTCGCAGTAATATCGTAAAATGAATGTGTACACATCCACACAACCAAACACACAACAAAAAATAATCCTTATAGTGGAAACTTAAGATACAGTCGTTAAGCCTTCCTATATTACTGATAGGAGAAATGTAGGACTGATTTATGTAGTTAAGTAAGGCCATTGGCCCTCTGTACCAATGATACATAATTGGCTGTGTTCATTGTGTCTTTTCAAGATCTCTGAGACCGTATGAACATGACAGAATAATGATAAGGTCACTCTTTTTTTTTTCCTTCTAATCTTGATCTGTCTTTCAAAGTCACTGGGGAGGGGGGGGGGCATCTTCAGTCAACATCTTTGTTCCCATCCTCCTCCTGGTCATCTTTCACTATTCCTTCATCGATGCTCTCCATTCTCAGTCTTTGCCCGTCCAGATATCGGGGACCTCGCTGGAGGTTGCGGCTGGTGAAGAGTGCCCCAGGCAGCGGAGGGAGCAGAGAGGGCGTAGTCGTCATTGCGGTCGTCTCCTCCCCAAAGATCTGGAGCTTGGCATCACTCTCAATGGCCTTGGCCAGGCAGCTGGCGAAGGTGTCCAGGGAGTTGTGGAGCTCAGCTTTGACCTGCACCATAGAGGAGGCATCTGCTGAGGGGAGAAAGACAGATAGGTAAGACTGGACAGCATTCGTCTGGAATACCTTCTTGACACAACAAATTCTTCTCAATTTCTTCACTTTTTCTGCTATATAGAGATTTAGGCCCCACAGACACATAGCCAGGTATGGCGGGGGTGAGGACACTTTCATATGTGGTTGCGTCTAGCATCCAGACATAAACAGAGGTCTCAGCCACCAAAACTGGTTACATTTGAAAACTCCTAAGTGCCTAAGTGGAGAGTTTCTGCATTGTGAAATGATATTCCCTCAGATTTCTGGTTGGCTACCTGTTTCTGACAGCCCTCCCCAGGTCTTTATGAGCATGGTGAGGACAGAATTATTTCTACATACAGTGGAAGTAAACATCCATTTTCTTAAATACTTTGACAACATGCGTACAAGGCCTAACTCTAGTCTTATACTAAACCATTTTTAATGAGATTCACACTGAGGATCTCTTATAGTTTCATAACAGACTTAAAAGTGCTGTGACTTTCATGGAATTCTGACACGAGTCTACAGGTATTTCTGGGGAAAGCACCCCATACTGGCATATCTGTAATTTGACAACCCTTCACCCAGCTGCAGTCTGTTGACATGTCCTAATGTTGACCTTAAAGGAGAAGTCCTCCCATATCTCATTTCATTATCTATTAAACTTAAACTTCAGGCCTGCCTATCATCCATAACTGTTATTCGTGTGGCACAACCTATTCAGAAGAGTGTCTGGGACCAGAAATGACTAATCACCATTCAACTCAATTGTAAAGGAAAGAATAGTGCAGTATAATTTCTTACCCCCCCAACATGAAACCAGAATTGCAGAGGTATTTTCCCCCACTAGCTCAAACATGTGCTGAGGTCAAACAGGTGGCAAAGATATGCAGACAGGACACTTAAACAATGTGGGTAAAATGACTAAATACCTCCATGCCATACATGGAGAGGAGAGGAGAGGAGAGGAGAGGAGGAGGGGGGGGGGGGGGCTGCTATTGATCCAGCTCTCTTCTTTGTCTGCTACTTAAGCACTGTGTCTAGACAAGCAAACCCAGAGCAGTTTGTTTAGTCTTGCTTTCCACTGTTCGTTTCATCTCTGGACCTGCACCCCCATCAAACACACACACACACACCTCTCTGTGGGAGCTTTGTGTCTGATCTGATACCTTTGGAATGCTGGTCCACTTGGTCCTCGAACGTGACGGAACTCCGCCTGCGGTTGCCCGTGGTGCTGGTGTGGTGGTTGGAGAACGATGAACAGTCGGTGGAGAGATTGTCCAGCAGCATAACATCTGTACCTGAGCATTGGAACAAGCCATGAGAGAGAGACTATGACAGGAAGATACAGAGAGCGTCAGAACAGAGAGAGAGAGAGAGAGAGAGAGAGAAAGAGAAAGAGAGAGGTAATAAGATGGAAAAAGAGGTAAGGAAAAGATGCAGACAGATGGATTCTGTTGGACCACTCACCATTGGACAGACAGACACAGAAAGTGAGAGAGAAGAGTAAGAAAATCGATGGACAACTAAACTGATCACTCACAGACAGACAGACTGACCAACAGCTTGATGGATAACAAGAGAGAGAGTCTGACAGACCTACTCAGACAGACAGGCAAACTGAGGTTTGTTCTGAAACACTGACTCACAGCACACAGACACCTCTCACCACCCTACCCCCTGCCTTCCTCCAACAACCCCCACAGTGCAGCACAACCATCACCGCCACCATCATCACCTCCTCCTCCACAACCCCTTCTGGCCATTATGCAAGCGAGCGTCCAGCCAAACGACAGCCTGTGTAGAACGGACCAAATGTCTGGCCGAGAGACAGAGAGCAGAGTCTCTGGAGCCGTGTCCAAAAACACAAGCAGGAGGAGGAGGAGGATGAGGAGCATGAGGAAGATGAGGAGGAGATGAAGTGCCGTGATGCCTGGGAGACGCTGGCTGTGCCGCAGGCATGCTTTGAAGTGCACTTGTCAACTGATTTATGGGGGGGGAGTGCAGCCGCCAAACAGGAAATGGTTCGTTGGGAGGAGACGACATGACAGGTCTTTGTCTCACAGAACAGGAAATTAAAGAGGAAGTACATGTAATGGAGGTGTGTGTGTGTGTGTGTATGTGTGTGTGTGCATGTGTGTACATGCGTAGGGTGAACTATGTGGGTATGTGTGTATGGTCCATCATATGTATGAGAGAGATATGCTGTGTGTACTGCATATTTGTGAACATGCTTCAGTTAACTATTCATTATTATTTTACAATGTTACAAACAACCCTACTCTTGATTGCTGTTTGACTAAAGGTTTTTGACATGCCCAGAACACTCAAAAATTGGTTTAGGGTGAACCAATTAATTCCAGCACTCAGCACAGTGGCCCTTTTTAAATCCGACTATTTTACTTGCCCCTGTATACTGGCAGTGCAGGGCATACAGCGAACATTGCATAGTCTGCATGTCTGTGTGTGTGTGTGTTTGTGTTCACTCACCTGAGTCTTGTGTGAAGCTGAAGCCTGTGTCTCCAGTGCTGCTGCCAGGTCCCAGTGGATGGGCTCCACCTACCAACATGGCTGTCAGGTGAGGCGACATCCCAAGATCTGCAAACACACACACACACATCAGCAGACAGGCACCACAACCCACAACAAACCACAACCATTCTATGTTAACGGTAGAACTTTCACATCAATCACCTCAATTTGTATCTAAAGCATATCTCTATTTTATTGTATTTTTTGCTCCTAATTAAATGTTTCACTCCCAAATCTGACTTTATGTACATTAACATTCCCACAATATAATTCCTTTAAAGCAACACCAAAGAACTTTCCAAAATCATTTTCATGGTGCATCAACCATGAGGCTGAAAGGGACGTCTGGTAAACATGTTGCAGCCCTTGAGTGCCTAGAACAGTGCTAGGCAACTCTGCTTGCTTGGGTAGAAAATCTGTAGTTTGTGAAATCACTTGCGCAAGTGCCCATTAGAAGCATTCTCTGAAGCTAAAAATTAAGCTACCTGTGTTTGCAAAGAATGACTACCAAAACCGCGCCAATGTGTATGTAAAAACTTGAGACAATGACATTGCTAACGAACAGTAACGCTTTTATTCTGTGGGGGAATCCCGAGAACAAAACTCACAGCAAAAGTTCCCTGGTGTTGCTTTAACATGGCATACAAAATAATTTCCTGAGAATGACAGTAACTGTACACCTCTACTGTAGTTTATCAACTTTCCCAAACTCTATAAAACAAAAACAAGCCAAGTGCTGGTGCATTAATTCAATCCCCACTCTCTCAGCTCCTTGCAGACGAGAAAGCTGATCAAGAATAGTGCCAGCACAAACCAGCATCATGGGGTTAGCAGGCCAGGAGGTAAAAAAAAGTGCAGTGATAAGATGCAGCCAAGGCTTACTCCATTCAGCAAGTAGCCACTGCTAAATGACTGCAAATCTGATGTGGCCTAAATATACCATTAGTAATTCTGATAAGCCGCACAGTCACATGGTCTTTTAGACCGATGCACAACTTTCTCTCATCTTGTGCCTAAGGAGTACAAGTAGTATGCATACATGCATTCACAAGTAGCCTAGTGCTCAAACATTCACAAATAGTACACATACAACCTAAATAGTACACACACATTCACAAACAGCATGCACACATCCGCCGAGTTTCACTAAACAAAATCATAAGATTAAAGGAGAAATCTGGTGTGAATCAATACTCCTATTGTTTGATGTTGCCGAGTGCTGTCGGTAGGTTTGAGAACGAGAGAATGTGGTACAACGTAGATCAAATATCAAAACAGCAGGTCATGCTAACTGATGGGGGCACAGGAAAACTAAACCGAAACAAAGTTCCTTGTGCCCCAACCAGTTAGCGCTAGCGGCTGTTTCGCAACTTTGCCTATCATTCCTACCTACAGCTCTCAGCGACATCAAACAGGACAATTGATTGATTCACATCAGATTCCTCCTTTAATGAATGAGTTCTAAACTAAGGCTAGAGACTAAGTAACAAAATAGCTGATATGAAAAAAAAGGCAGCTCATTCCCCCCACCATATACAGGCTTTGTAGCTGGTCTTCACTGGACACTCACCCGTGATGCGGTTGGAGATGCTAAAGAGTCGCGACGTCCTGTGACGCGTGACGAACGACTCGCGGTAGTACCGGTCCCCAAAGCACATGCCCAGGAGCTCCTTGCGTACCGTCTTGTTCCATAGCCCATAGATGAGAGGGTGGCACACGGCGCTGGCAAACGACAGCCACGTCACTAGAGTCTGCACGCCCGGCGGCACACTGCCCTTGCCCCGGAGCGCCTCGGTGCCCACGGCCACCACGTACGGCCCCCAGGTCAACAGAAAGGTGCCCACCACTACCAGGATGGTGACAAAAGCCTTGCACTGGCTGCCTGAGTACACCAGGCTGCGGCGGCTGCTACTCGAGGAAGTGGAAGTGCTGGAGTTCTTACGGCCGCCTTTCAGGTGCCCCGTCTGCCCGCTCCCTCCTCCATTGTCGTCCTGTGCAGAGGAGGAGGAGGCTACCACCACGGTTCCGCAGTGCACCTTCCGGGCCTTGAGGCGCGCCACACGGAAGATAACTCCGTAGCAGGCAAGCATGGCGGCCAGTGGGGGCAGGCAGCACCATACCACCCAGAAGGCGGCGTAGCTCGGCTTGTAGTGCCACGCCACTGTGCAGGTGCGCTTCGCGCCGCCAAACTCGAATGCCGACCATCCGAAGAGCGGCGGGAGGCAGCCGGCCAACGAGTGCAACCAGATGTACGTGATGGCCACTACTGCACGGTTGCCAGTGATCTTCATGGGGTAAACCATGGGGTAGAGAACGGCGTAGTACCTTGAGGCAATCAAAAAATAAAGAGAAAAAGGCTTTTTTTAAAGTCTTGTGCTATGCTTGCATGTGGGGCACATGACCACAAAAACTGATGGTACAATGGGGTCTTTCACCATGGTATGAAGAGAACTAAGAGCACTAAAAAGAATGCACTCCCTCTAATGCACTTGAGTGATGACTGAACAGACAATTTCACTGAGTATCAATTCTGTAAACATACAGACCACTTTATCCACAAGATAACAACAGAAAATTCATTAACTCTTGACGCACATACACAAAATGACACCATGAGAAATGATTTGGCAATAACAGGCAATGAGTTAAAAAAAAAAATCTATTCATCTCTGGACATTAACTGAACAAAGTTGATTTTAGGGACAGACTGGGAACCATCTCTTGAGAGAGAGAGAGAGAGAGAGAGAGAGAGAGATAAATAAGACTAGACTGTATACAGGGCCATGTTAACCCTGAAACTGGGTCCCTGTAGGCACCGGTTCCCAAATGCAGCGCAGCCACCCCTCATCCACCCCTCACCTGTCGATGGCGATGGCCCCGAGCGTGAGCATGCTGGCTGAGCTGATGAGGAGGTAGAGCAGAGCAGTGAAGTTGCACCACATCTTGCCGAACATCCAGTCTCGCCATACCGAGCTGGCTGCCACAAACGGTAACACAAGCATTGACAGCAGTAGATTGGACAGCGTCAGGCTAAAGACGAACTTGTTGCTGGGCGTCAGCAGATAGGGCTTCTTGTACAGCGTCACTACGATCACCAAGTTGCCCAGGCAGATGAGGAGCGCGATGATCACTATGGAGACCGACTCCAAGGCGACGGACCCACCATCCCCGTCCGTGACATTCCCAGTTGCCAAGGTCCCATTCCAGCTTCTGTTCATTGTGTGTGGATGGCTGATGGGTACATCTGAGGGCACATGACAGAGGACTGCAGAGGAGAGGAGGGAAAGAGGGAATAAACTGAGATAAGGCTCTGATATATAATACCCATTGCATGAAGAGAGATGAGCAACAGAGACAATAGTCTATAGGGTTGTAGGTTTAATGGCCAGTGACCTGAACTGACTGATGTTATCTACTTAATTGAGCTCTCCACAGGTCAAATTCGTACAATGGGGCACTGAGGGACAGTCAAATTCATACAGTAATAACCATACAATGCCTTGTACAGTTCGTGACTAGTGCTGATTGTGGAAGACCATAAATGCGCCTTGAGATTAATGGCTCCGATCCACTGCCATTTGGAAAGGAATGCCATGTTCTTGCCCTGGAGTTGGGGTGTCACTGACGTCAACAGCGGTTTCTGGTACGAGAATGAAGTGAGACCTTCCTCTGGTCAGGTTTCTTTGCCGTGTTTATAGCCACGAATGCTTTGTCGTGTAAGGCCTCAGTCGTGATATTAATATTTTTGATTGTTTAATGTTATGGTTTTAAATTAAGGCGCCAAGCTAGTCAACATTTTGTTCCGTTTCATTGAGTAACGTTATCCTGACGATGTCACATTAGGCTAGAAGGCATTAAACACCACACATTTTCTATTTTCTAAATGACTAAAGCTGGAAACTACATATCTGCTTAGTCCCACTGTGTTTCATTTCCCACATACAGCCTATAATCATCTTCACATGATAAACAGACTTAACAGGAGGGACTTCAGACATTGACTCACGACGGGCTAATGGAAGTCCAAACAAACTAAAAATGCGGGAAACTAACAAATCGTATCAATTAATGTGAGGATTCAAGGTGAGTTAAACAAAAATATTGTTGGTACCGATAAAGTAATGTGATAAACGGCCTAACTTTACTTGCATTTAAGCTAAGTTGGCTAGCTTGCAAGCTAGCGTGTTGCGAAAGTTAACGTAATCACAACTTACTTGTAGCATAATGAACTCCAAATCTAGTTCATGTTAAAACGGGGAAAATATACGACTGGACGGACACTGCTCGAAATATCGTCGACAAAAGCACGATATTCTCATCAAGCCGCAACATCCAAAGCTTACACTGTTGACCCAGTTCAATCACAGTGCGTAAGCCTGAGAAAACTTTCCCCTTTGTCCATAGCAGACTCTCCACCTCTCCAAGACAAAATTCTCACCTCAAGCCAGCGGGTATGAAACCTCGTAACGTTACTCCACAGCGCCTGTGCAGTCATCATGTTTTTTCAAGCAATTAATAATCCATTTATCGCCTTTATATACATGTAGCAGTCCGGTTGCAAACTAGTTCGCATGGTTACTGGCTCTATCCGTCTAGGCGTGAGCCTGGGGGCAGTCTCCGGTCGCAATGGCGATGGTCCACCCGTCTCCCAAATAGTTACGCTCTTCCTTCTCCTCTTGCAGGCGAAACCCCCATTCTGTTGAAGACGTGCGTGGGTGGTCTAGACGGGTGTTGTCACAACCGCATCTTCGGTTTGATTGTGTTACATTTTCAGAAAGTTTAATTAAAAAGGTAATTTATCCATCCCCTCCGTTATAATGTAACGGTATGACTAATTGTAATTCACAGTAATTCATGTTTGAGCAATACGAACCTTACGTCTTCTGAAAGAAAGAGTGGTTGAAACGTGTATATGTCTTCAAGATTTAGCAAAATGCTGGGTAGAAGAAATACACTTTATAAATTTCGCCATAATGAGAGTTGAAAACTTTGTGGACCACCAAGATAGATCAAAGGTTCGCGCACACCTTCCATTAGCCAATCAAATTCGTCAAACACTTGGGAAGAGGCAATGACGACCGCCAGGGGGCGACGTTTCTCCGTATAGCATCCTGAGTGAACTACAAAGACGAATCCATTTCTTATGATTTTATTCTCAAAACTGTTTATTTTATCCAATACTTACATATATACACAACAGTCCAGAATCACATTGGCACAGTATAACAAAATAAAACAATTATTTTCAGGATCAATCATTTATGTTTAGTTTCACTGTTCTCCCATTCTTTCCCCAAAAATCTTACTCCCAATCACACCCAAGAAGCTCAACTCTCATAGTAATGGAATTTGTCCACTTTTTGGGAACAATTCGTATGAATCTGGCAAATATGGGAGGGTAGATATAGTTTTTCTTGTGGTCGTTGTTATCCGTGTTCCCTTCAAATACCTATAAGACAAAAAAAACATGAGTAAACATATAATTTATTTTTAGCCTAACAATAATCAGAACTTTGTAACCATGATAGACCCATGAATACATACCGATACTTCATAATCTGGGTCATCTGAGTACTTGGTCCACCGCACTCCATCTTTGCTGTATTCTAGAATGAAGGCTGTGACATACATCTTCGCGCCCAGTGACTTGGCCCCCTGTGTAATGATTCCTGTGATCTTCTTCACATCTTTCAACTCAATCTGCAGCCACTGGCTCAAGTCATTGGACTGCGGCAGACAGACACAAATAAATAGCAAATGTCAATATGAAATTCTAGAAAAAGAACTTTAGGGAGGGACCTTAGGGAAGCTTTGTATTGTGCTATGGTGACTGGGGCTCCGAATAATGATATAAGCTATTATTACGTGCTCTTAGTTTAGATTACACATTGCTAAAACAACATTGTGTTATCAAACAGTTGTCTTTGTAAACAGTGCATGGGTTTTCATAACATTCTCAACTTCATTCTGATGTAGGGGAAAAACACTTGTCTTTCCTTCTAGTTGTAGATTTACTGTTCACTATGTTGTTTTATGCCTGGTTGCAAGCCCCATGAAAATGCAAGAAATGCAAGAAGTTGTGCACCCTTAATATTTCACTGTTACTCAGCTAACTTTTATTGTTGTAAACTGTGATTTTATTGGATGTTTCCAAGGCAAGCCTGCTGGGTGTTAGGTAGTTAGTTTGCTATACAAAATATAGAAATAAAATGATGTAATACTAAAGGTGTAGCCAGTGATTATTTGAATCAAGGACCAACCAAAACACACCTGTGAGGTAGTTCACCCCACCCTTCATTACTCTGGAAGAAACTCCATGTTATTATTTAAGGGACAGACTGCCCCCACTTTGTGTATTTCCTGCTCTTGGAGTCAGGGCATTTTTTTATACTGTCCTTGGAGAATGGAGAGGTAGGGATGAGAATGAGAATGGAGAGATTAACTTCATTAATTGAATGTTACAAAACGCTCTGTGTTTACAAACCTCATATAATCACTGACCACACCTTCAGTGACATGATCTTGTGGTAAATATCTGCCTTAAAGGCACAATGCTCCCGACATGAAGAGATGAAGCTACCTTAGCTTGCCAGGCGTTGACGGTCCCTTGTTTGTCGAGACGAGCAAGCCAGGGTTCCCAAGTTCCGGCATACCAGTTGCTTGCTGCAGAACTGGCTTTTATCTGCTGGTCTCGGATTTCTCCACTCTTCATTCCCAATGGTATAGAACAACCTGCAAGCACACACACACACATAGACATATGAATGTTATGCATATTGTGTTATGTGCCACTGAGTTAAGAGATTGGGAGAGTTCATGTTGTAGAACTGACAATTATTATGTGTTTCTGTGTTTATGTGTTCTGTGTATTATGTGTTTATGTGTTTCTTACCATCCAGTTCACAGCCATAGAACTCCATGCGTACAGTTGGTTTGTTGTAGGAATGAAGAGGATGAAGACGCACATATCGACCAATCAGAGGTGGGTAGAATGTGTTTTCTTTCACCTCATGAGCTCCCTCGTTACCTTTGAAAGTCTTTAAAAAAAGAACAAAAGACAATCAAATGTAACTGATGAAGACAAAGAGAAACACACACACACACACACAGCATGCGTTCTGGGCCCTCATAATGTTCACCAACCTTCCTGTAGGTGTCGCTGTCCCCCTTATAATAAATCCAGGTCCTGCGGTCATTGCTGTAAGATATGGTGTAATTCACTACATAGTTAGAGGAGAACATCTCCTTGGCTCCTTGGGTGGCTACTTTGCTGATGACAACTGGCCTCTGGAAATGCACCTGAGCAATGAATAAACATGTGCACACACACATACACACACACATACACGGATACACAGATACACACACACACACACACCAACACACACTTGTGATTCATTTCTGTTATTCAGCTGGCTACTGCTTGCTCGAAAAGCTCCAAAGACTGTCACAAGTCGGTAATAGAGAGAGAACATTTTCTAGATCAATCTTAGTTTCTTAGTTCTTGTAACAACATCACAATGTATTTGGGGGACTTGACTGAAGTTAATTTCTTAATTGTTTAATTTCATAATGGTATGAAACCAATGGGAGGAGGGGTGGATTTCTTGCACTCACCTGGATCCAGGCACTTTTTTCATCCGTGCTCCATGCATTGTATTTCCCTGAGTTGTGTAGCCTGGCCAGATGAGGTTCCCAAGAACCTTCAATGTCACACACACACACACACAGACAGACACACATAATGCACCTAATGTCCATTGTGAAGAGGACAGCAGTGAATGTTGATTAGTGGACTAAATTGAAGGACAAGGAGAAACTAGAGGAGAAAAAAAAGGCATCACTAGACTATGCTCCCCATTGGAGGAGCCCCCCTTGCTCTCCCACCACAGGGGAGTGAGAAACGCAATTTCAATTCCTTTGTATGTCTTGTACATGCGAAGAAATTGACAATAAAAATGTATACTATACCATACCATACCATACCAAGTCAACACAGGATAGAACAGGCCATACCTCTAGTGTGTGAGGCTGTGATCTGGTTGTCTTGAATACTGCCAGACATTAGACCAAATGGATGGTTGCAATCTGTCAATTGAAAGAGATAGAAACTGAGTAATTCACTTTTAGTGAATTTAAGGAAAATTACCTCTGAAATCTAAAAGCAGATGGTTTGGTAGCACTGTACCGTTGTCTATTACAAGGAACAGAGTTTGCATTCCTTTGATTTGGGACATTCCAACTTCAGACTCAAGGAGCCAAAGGCCTGGCTTAGATGGCCACATCTGCAGGGTAGCAAATCCTCCTGAGGAAATGAAAAACACAAAAAAATAGATTTAAACAAACAAACAGTTTTAGTTTCAACCTTGTGAGTCTCTACATTCAGCCTTCTTACAGGCTCGAATTGCATAGTACTATTATATCTGAAGAATGTACAGTTATCATGTTCTTATACAAAGTTGTGACAAAGGGTTAACAAAGTTTTAAATTCTCATAGGCAATTCAGACTTAGTGTAAATAAATATAAATCTGGGATAAGACAAACCAGGCAGAAGGGGGTAGACTCCTTGCCGATGGATCTTTCTCTGATAGTTCAGAAAGGTTTGTCCGTGGAAGTGGATGCTTTGAACATCATTTGCTGCTCCCATGTTGATGAGATGCCAGTTGGCGAGTTGATTGGTGTACATTCTCAGGCCTTTGAGACCGTAGATTATGCCGTTGATGACTTGGATTGGACAGAGAACTATTTTTCAGTTTGTGCTCACAAAACTTGGTACACAATCACTTGCAGTGTCATATTTCACAACACACTGACAACAAAAACAGTGAAACAGTATATGAGTATAGACTCATGTTCACATACACAAAATGATACAAGTACTACTTATGTAGAGCACATGGTTAAGGCACTCACACACACACACACACACACACACACACACACACACACACAAGGACACACACAAATGATCTCTTATACATAGAAGAAATATATTCTGACAAAAAATTAAATATATTGTTCAATATTTTTCAATATTCTGAAATATATTCAGAAATACATCTGGATGGGATATTGCAAGACATATTGAAATATATTTGCAATATATTTATTTGTATTTTTTTTTCAGATATTTACATATATTTAAAAGTTTTGGTCAAGATATTTTATATATACTGTATTTCCTATAGGATAAGTCTATTATATTTATACTGTACCTGGAAATCTAATGTTCTCTTTGAATGAAGGATCCATAACAGTTCTCCTGCTCCTCCTTTGAATCATCTCATAGTTTTTCTCATAATACCAGCTCCTGTTTTCATCAAACGTCATGAAAAGAAGCACAAACTCTCTAGTGTCTATAGACTTTTTGCTGAGTGTGCCTTTCTGGCAGATCAAAAGTGGGCCGATGAGACCTGAATTGATATCCCTTTCCTGTGAAGTATCACCAACAAAACAAACAAACAAAATGAAGCATTCATTACATTAATTTGATTAATTCAAAATTATCATGGTGAGAAGTCATTCAACAGCATGAGCGGTTGCTACTGACAGGATTCACTCCAGAGTAGTAGGCCCATGTCCGGCAGTCGGGTTCACCATCCTTCGGTCCCACTTTGGAGCTCACTTTCCACACGTAGCTGTAAGTCTCATTGGGGCGCACTTGGTTATCATTTCGATACCAATGTGGTGTGCTATCCTCATAGTTCAGTCCCTCCATTAGCTTGCCATAAGAGACCCCATTTGCATGAAGAGAGTAGGGCCTACTTGCCAGGTTCCTGAATATAACCTGATGTATAAAATGTATGGAGGTTATTTATATGTTTAAGCCACAGAGCAACACTCTGTTTTATTACTAATTAATCAATGTCTTATTGCTTACTCATTATTACTACTAATGAATGCTATCCTGTGATAACAGAGAATAATGGATAAAAAACGTTTGGACTGGAGTACTTTAGCAGTACAGAGTATGTTAGCAGTATCCTGGCCTACTTCAACATTTTTAAAATTTTTTAAGATTTATCTTACCAATATTGTATCGCCAACCTCAGCTCTGATAACAGGGCCAAGTATTCCCAGATGTTCATCCACCTCTCCTCGAATGTCTTCTATTTTAAATTTAGGGTCCAGATACCCCCGATACACCACCTTAGTGAATTTGGTGTGTAACTCCTCAGATTCATACCGCCTAGTGTTTGAATGAAAGGATTAGTTACGCTTTTCTTTGTAAGTTTGTCAGTTAGTGAAAGGCATGAATCTCAAATGAATGTTCACAAACAATTGTAGAACATGTTGGTTTGCATGTTAAATTCAGAGGACATCTGTACAACACAAAAATGCTGGCTTTTTGCTTGTCAATTCTCTGTCGCTCTGCTGCTTGTTTGCCATAATATGATATTTTTGCTATTTGGCACTTATCAGAGGTGGCAAAACAGTGGCAAGCTGCTGGCGGTCTGCCAGAGAACAGCTGAGTATAACACTAGTGGATCACTGGCATTTTGCTATCTGGTTGTTGCCATTTTTAGGAAATGTTTGGATGTTTTATTATTTGAAAAGTCACAGCACTTTCATCTCTATTCAAAGGGTCCAAATGACCAAATATTTGCTGCCTTTCAGTCTGCTTTTTCAGTGACTTTACCTTTGGCCATATCCGCCATAGTCCCACTCAACCTCCTCTGCACTCAGGAAATACTGTCTCACGTGGGTGCCCTTTTCCATGTTCTTGAAGATATACTCAGTTGTTTCATCTGGTGTCATACCCGCTGTGTGCACTGGTTGGCTGTATGGGTCTTTGTACTCGATAAACTCGTATTCTTCCTTGCTCAAGTCATCCTGGCTGTCTTCTGGAACAGCGAACAAATCATAGTCGTTGAATTCAGGCCGGGGCACTCCAATGACAATGGTCGTGTCCAAGATGTCCTCATCTGAGATGGGCCTTGCTCCCCTTGGCTGAAACCTAGGGCTTAAACTGGAACTGGGCTGGGGCAGGTACTCTTTCCTCTTCCTGGTTTTCATGGCGTGGCCTTTGAATGGCCGCACCCTCATGTGGACAACCTTCCTCTTTGGTTCTTTCTTGGGCTTGGTCTCATTCTGAATGTACTTGGTCACATCTTCAGGGATCTCAATGGGCACAGGCTCGTGTTTACCCTCATAGCCCCAGTGCTCCTTGGAGTGGCCGAGCAGGTTGGTCTTAACCCCCTCACTCGTGTTATGCTTAAGGTAGATGACCACTTCCTCGCTGCTGGTCAAGTCCTCCTCACTCTCCTGCGAAGCATTGCCATAAGCTTTTGATAAGTAAGAGGCATTGACAGGAGCCCATTCACTGCTCTCTGAAGATGAACTATTTAAGGAGATGTTTTGAAAGTTCTCAGAGGGGATGTTACTAGGTACGATCTCAGCATTTTTAAACTTGTCAGAAGAAATCAAGGAGTCTTTGTCTGGAGAGTGTGTTATGTTGACTATGACTTGCGGCAAGGTTTCATTGTCCATCTCTTCCATAAAATCCTCAGAGAGTGCTCTGATCTCTGTGTCGTCAGTAGCATTGAGCACAAGCAAGTTCTCAGGGTTCAGTATGTCAACTGCTATGTCCTCTATCGGAGCTCTACTGATGCCCCCGGGCACATCAATGATGATATCATATAGTGACAAAGATCCCTGTGTGTCTGAGCCAACCTCTGCTTCTGTCTGTTCAATGTCTGTTGGAGTATCCCTATCCAGGAGTACAATCTCTGTGTTGGTCTCATTCAGAGTCTCTGTGAGGTTTAGAGAGGTTTCAAGATAAGTAAAGGCTTGCTCAGTCTTGTTGCTGTCCGCACTCCACTCAGCAGTGATGTTTTGAGATGACTGTGAGTCATTCTGTCCATAATATGGAACTTTCGACATATTTGACAGCATCATATTTGGGTCCACAATTGCTAATGACACATTTTGTTCAGATTCAACAGTGGTATTGGTTTGTGTCTTCAACCAATCAGCTGTGTAATTACTCAGCATGTAGCCAATTCTGGTTTCATTCACTGAGGAGTTTGATGAAGGAAGTGGATCATCTTGGACTGTCAGAGGGACTGGTGTTTCTGAAGGGCTCACCAGTAAAGGCACTGCAGTCGTAAGCCATGTGTCGTTAAATGGCACGTGACTACTGTTGATGGAATCAGCTGTGGTATTATTGACAAAAAACACCAGAGGTGTTGCTTTCGTTGTGTTTATGCTTAAGCTCTCATTCCAAGGTGTTGTTATTGTGGTGTTCACCGCAACCTCACTAGCTGGGATCACATCCATCACTGAAGGGCTACTCGGCTCAGAATTAGAACTGTTGCTTGCTTTTCCCTGAGCCACCAAGGTTCTATTTTCACCCGTCTGGTCATCCAGATAATCAAATTCATTGAGATCCAACAGGTCCATGTTAACAGCAGTTGCACTGCCTGTCTTATGTGATCTGGTGTTAAATAATGAAGACCAGTAGTCAGTTTCTGAGTCAATTATTGTCTCCTTCAGGGGCAACTCCTCTACAACAGCAACAGGGGTCACATATTTCTTGGCTTTCCACATGTTGTACTCCTGTCCTTCGTCGTAATCATAAACTAAATCCCGGAAGCACTCCACATCTTTAAATTTCACCCTCATGCCTTTGGTGGTGTCGTGAGAGGTCAGCGATGACAAAAGCCAATCTCCTAAAAATATTTCAAAAAGTAAATATTTACATTAACTATTAAACAAGGCATGAAAAATATACTGAGAAAATAATAATATAACAAATACAAGTAATAAAACATGTTAATAAGGAAAATTACATTAAACAGAATCATTTTAAAAAGGAAAAGCACACAGAGAGCACAGGAAATGTATATTAATCAGTTAGTAGAAAGCATCTGAGAACAATAAATATTTATGTGTTGTAATTTTGTATTGGGACTTGGATACTATGGGAGAGGGTTTTAGAAAAGAAAATTAGTAGAAGTGTCAGAAGAAAAGACGATCAAGCACCAGCAGTGATAAAAGCTCTTGAGAGTATAGCTCTGTGAAGAAGTTGGCCAGTGTCTTTCTTTCCTGACCTTTATTGTCCATATTCATTGAAATGGTCTCCCCTATCATGGGAAACAGTGTGAGGAGATCCTCTTCCCTGTTGTTCACTTCAAATGTGTGGCCATAAAAGGTAGCCGTTTGGATGCCCTTCTGTTCCCCAACACTTGAGACATGCCAGGTGACAAATTCCTCAGTGCAGAAGCCCAGCACTTGACCGCTTTCATACATGTAGCCATTGATTGCTTTAGAAATATCAAAATGTTAAATTAAAATAATCTCTGAAAATAAACTCTGGATAATTTAAAGTTCATTTGCAATATCATTTGAATATTTCAAAATATTCATGCAATATATGTTCTATGCAATATTGTTGTGTTGTGTTGTAATTGTGTATTACAAGTGATGTCAGTTAAATGGCAGTTTAATTTACATCAACTGCACTGCGTCCTCAAATTAAATTATCAAATGATGAAATTAAATTATTAAATTGTAAAACTGAGGATATCTGATGTCTTGCAAATTAACTCTTGCTAGAGTCAGTCCACACAATGGTGTGTGTGTGTATGTGTGTGCGAGAGAGAGAAAGAGAGAGAGAAACTGGGCACTGGTACTGACTGTGCATAACATTGGACTCATAGAAGTCTGCGGCATCTTTTCTGACTTTTGGTGGGTCACTGCAGTGTTCCCTAATATTTTCATCCAGATACCAACTTTTGTTCTCATCAAAAACCGCAAACATGGCGTGCTGCTCCTTGTCTGCCTTCAACTGCAACATAAACAAATTAGTTGTTCTGGTTCATACCAACTATTGAAAGCAAATAATCACAATGGTACACATATATCATTATTCATGGTGATAGACAGATATATAGATAGATAAATTGATAAATAGATAGACTGATAGATAGATAGATAAAGGACTGCCACATTGCTAAGCTATCTGAGAGGGCTACCTGGACATTCCTCTTGTTTAGAGACTGGCTCTTGCAGATGAGCAGTGGGCCCACGAGGCCAGAGGCAATGTCTCGTGGGGCGTTCACCGCACTGTGGTATATTCTGGTCAGGCAGCGTGGGTCGTCCGCCAATGGCTCGTCCTCCTCAATCACATTCCACACATACATGTGCGTCTCTCCCGGCTGGACTGCATGTGTCTGGTTCCCTGTGGAAGGACAGGTGTATATTACGCTACCCAGCTGAACATAACACAGGCCCTGGAACAGTTTACCAGGTATTAACAGGGGAATAAATGCTGTCTTACCACCCTCTGGATAGTTAGCTCCTTCACCAGCTTTGTCTATTGTTAGACCATGAGGGTAGATACTGTAGGGACGGGTGGCCCTGTTCTTGAACACAATCTGTGTAACAGCATCACCACAAAGAATAGAAATTTAGCAAAAAAAAAAATTATGTATGTATTAATTTAATTCTTATATGAATATATGTAGCCTGCCTCAAATGTCTTTTTATATATTTTAAATGTAACACCACTTGGTATATCAACCATGGTGAAACATTTTGTCACACGGTTTCTAGTGTAAATGGTTGAAATGACAATAAAATCCACTTGACTCACGACTTGATTGATATGTATATATACATTACAAAAAATCAAGCATAAATCAAGGCACCAATATAAACACAATGAAATAAAGCAAGGGACATAGCACAAAGCAAGAATAAATGCATATAGTGAGAAGAAAATCTTTTAGATGTCACCTTTATCTGATCTCTGATCTGGGCCCTGATGACGGGGCCAATAATTCCCAGCTCCATCTTTCTCTGGACGTTGTCAGCTCTCTTAGTGAAGGTCTCATCTGTGTACTGAGTGAAGACAGCCTTTCTATACTTCCTACCTATACGGTCTGGACCCTGCTTCAGGTATTTGGATCTGAAATCCCTGCAGGAGATGGGAAACAACACACAATCACCCAGAGATGGTTGATGGGGTTATAAAAGATCTTTGGTTAAGTATAATGGTAGGAAATACTGATGAATTATTTAATGGTGACACTAACGGATCAATGTAGTCAGGCGTATTGGGAGTGTAATCCCACAGCACCTCCTCCGCAGCGATGTAGTAGGTCCACAATTGGCTATCTCGTTTCTGCTGGATTGTGAGCTTACGCTCCGGCTTCTTGAAGCCCTCACATGTCTTCACTGTCAGAAAGCCATGCATTCCCGCTGGAAAATAAGCACAAAACAAATTGTTTTTATTTTTATTTTAAAGGTCTAAAGGTTTGAAGGTCTATGACAGCATGTCAACAAACGTCGGTAACCGTTCCAACAGAATGAATGTTAATACCATCTCACCCTCCAGATGTTTGTTGATGTAAGACGAGATGAGCCATCGTCCAGTGTGGACAGAAGTCATGTTGGCACTCGTGGTGGTGCCACTGATGATGCCCAATGAAGACACCCTGTGCCCATGCTGTGAGAACACCTGCCCATTAAAGTGAATGGAGAAGAGCTCTGGCGTGGAGCTCATGCCCAGGAAATGCCAGCTAACTGAGCTGTAGGCACAAACACTCAAACCTGTGGTGTGAGGGGAGAGGGAGATGGCGTGGGAGGACTATCAAAAATGAAATGAATGAAATGTTCCCAATAAGATACCAATTGACTGCTTGCCTTCTTTAGTGATGGTATCATTCAACACTTTTATGTGGTTTTAAGCTAAGGGCTACTCAGGGGAGTGTTTATCTTGTAAACACACTGAAGTTGAGCAAAATGATCTACATGAACATACTGTATAGAATGAAGCACTGTGTGCTATATCATATTAATTCACGAACCTGGCACACTGCCATTGGCATAGCCATTGATGGTATATTTGATGCTGTTGGCAGAGGTAGGGACTCCTTTGCTGTACCAGCTGAGGCTCTCATCAAAAATCCCAAACAGGACAATGTTCTCCTGATGAAAGTGTTTCTGCTTCCCTGTGTCATCTAAGCTGCCTGTGAGGACAAACACAAAACAAGGAGAATTAGAAGTATTGAAAGAGTTGCCTACTATAATCTTCAAGGGAGTTATGAGAATGTGAGAATTGGTGCAACATAGACCGAATTTCCTTTTTCTGTGGCCCCATCAGTTAGTGTTAGATGCCGTTTTGCTATTTGGCCTACATTATACCAAATTCCATTTACCAAATTCTCTCGTTCTTATGCCAACCAACGGCACTCAGCATCGGCAAACAACAAGAATGGATTGATTCACACCGGATTTCTCCTTTAAAGTCCTGTTAGATTTTCATATTGTTTTGGTCACACAAACAGATAGAATTAGAAAGAATTTATTAATTTCATTTATAAGACCAAAGATGTTGCATGCTTGTTGTGTAACAACAGTGAGTGTTCAAATCTCTGACAATGATTTGCTTAGCACATTTAGAAGCAACATAATTGTGTGAAAATGCTTTCAATATGCTGGAAGTAGTAGAATGTATTACAATAAAGTTAGAGTGCTTTGTAAGGCTTTGAATCCTTTGTCATTTCAAAACTGAAATTCTCAATTCTCAATCAATACTAAAACTCAAAGCTTGTCATATTTTACCGGCTTTGCAGATCAGGAATGTGCCAATTAGGCCTGAGTTGTAGTCCTTGATGATGTTGATGTGGGAGAAGTAGGTGTATGTGAGGCAGGGTGGGTCACCCGTCTGCGGTGTCACCGCTGATGTCACCTCCCAGTAGTATGTGTGGGAGCCACCTGTGTAAACCACATCATCCTCCTTCTCCTTTTGGGAAGTGTTGTCAGAGTAGAAAGCTCCTGAAGTAACGCACACAGCAGCAGAGACAACAGTAAAAAATGTACATTAGTGTTGCCTTTTTTAGTGTTGACATTTTAAAAATCATATTGTATATTATATTGTATAATCATATAATTTAATTACAATTATATTATTTTAGAAAATTGGCCATAAATTTATGTAAAAATTTGACTTTTGGATTGTACTGAGATGGATCACCACATACACTTTCTAATGTGTTTTGTTCTAAGTGGACTTCAGAACAGTGGTTATGCTGTCTCTACGTAGTTAATGTATCCAAAAAAGTCAAACACAGCTGGTTGTGTAAACTAGTCTGTTTACTTAATGGAATGAGTAACATCCTCATACATAATGTCCTCTCTCTCTCTCTGCATCAGGGGCTACTTTGATACCAGTCATATACTGTAATCTCTCTGTGCAATGCAAAAAATCTTTTTTTTTTTTTTACAAATAATGATTATTGACATGAGCTGGAACACACCCTCAGACTGTTTGCCATACGCAATGCCGTGGGTGTGGATGTTGCAAGGCTGATCCACCATGTTACGGAATGTCACCACAATCACATCGCCTTCTTGTCCGTGCAATGTCGGCCCAAGCAAGCCTACAAATAAAAAAATAACATACACATACACAATTGGTGAACTGGAAATTAACAGCTGATTCCGTCAACTCAAGTTGCTCAACATAGTGTGATGTTTCACCAGACTATGTTGTTGCATGGAAACTTTAATTGTCAGCCTGTGGCTATTGCCCACTGAGTAGCCAGCCACTGTTTTGACGGGTCTCCAGGGGTAACATGATGATGGCTGAATATATTATATTATATCATATAGAAGATTAATTTACCTAACTCAGGTGGATGAGGCTTGGCTTTTTTGAAGGTGGCATCCTCATATTCCCTGTATACCATTTTCTTGTAGATTGTCCCAGACCTGAAACAATGGCAGTGTTTGCTTACATACACAATTAGTGTTTTTGTTTCTATACAACGGTGGGAATTCATTTAAATTACGGGTCGACGTCTTTTTGTTTTGGAAATATTCCGACTTGAGTCCATATGCCATAGTATGTGCAATTCTTGTATGAATAAAATGAATGACCTGAGTCAGTTTTACACATCTTTATGTGATGTGATTGAATATATCAATTTTAATAGTCTGAAAGTATTAACTTGGCTAGAGATTGAAAATGTTCTCTCATGAAACCTTTCATTCACACTCTTTCATAAGCATTTATTGTCCAATTGAATTTCTGAATCATAGTGGATTAAATATGACACAAAACTTTAAAAGAATGTTCAGCCTGGTTATTATAGAAGAGGAATCCCCATACAGGCATCTTATTCCCGCATAAATTGTCCGTCTCTAGTAAATACAAGAGGGTTTATACGTCCGGAAACGTCATGGAAGTAATCTAACAAAACCATGCTCTCTGACAACACCACCAATGGTGCCAATCACAAAATAGGCTAATAAGCACTGTCACAAAGACTAAACTGACCAGACCAAACTGACCAAATGGCAGAAA
This sequence comes from Tenualosa thibaudeaui, assembly GCA_027481765.1. NCBI lineage: Eukaryota > Metazoa > Chordata > Actinopteri > Clupeiformes > Clupeidae > Tenualosa > Tenualosa thibaudeaui. Next base: position 4,839,599 of record JAIFZK010000071.1, read on the forward strand.
TAAGGACATTGAACACGCCTAAAACTTAAGAGATTCTGTATTTACCTTTGCTGTCCAGGAGAAGAATGATAATCCCAGTCAATACTGACAGCGGCAATGTAATATTGCTTTTCCACAGCTAAGGCAGCATTGCACAGAAAAGCAAGAAAAAGCCAAGCATGTAAAGTCCCCTTCCTGGGACACGGCCCCATGTTGGTTAAGCACTACAGGTAGGGACTGTCTGTTCAGGAGCACGAACAGAAAATTTGGACTCAAAGTCGTACAGGCAGTGCCCTTTATCACTCTCTGACACACACAAACACACACACACCCCTTCCCGAAGCCACACACACACACACACCGCAGATAGAGACTGGAAAGCTTACTCATGCCACAAACACATCAATCTCTCTCTCTCTCACACACACACACGGTCACAAACGTGTCCAAAAATAACGAGGTACATTTAGCAAACAAACAATAACAAAAACAAAGCAGACAACTGATATGCTTATCTAGCATAGCCAAAATAGCCATTTTTTGAAAATGCTTTACATATTGTGTTTGTATATGTTAACTTGACCTGCATTTTCAGAATGGCACAAGTTGCATAATGTTAACAGAACATATGGCAAATAATTTCTGCCATGTGGCCTCTGTGACTACCACAAGTTTGGGTTACAAAACCAAAACTACTATATCACATACACTGGATAGTTTTCCATAAACATGCAAAGGAAAAACATCTCTTAGGAAGACAGGATGAGAAGAGTAGTTTACTGGAAATGGTTATATCATGACTCAACTCAACCTGAGGCAACCAACCACCTGGAGACATTTACCAGAACATCCTCTTGCCTTAAGTTTCAACGTGATACCCCACTTTAGAGGCAGATCACAAAAAATATCAACATAATCCCTGATATCATGACAGCATGCTATGATCTGGACATCGAATTTCGCCATGTCTTTCAAAAGCCAAATATTGAATTGTTTGCTTATTGTTGAATACAAATGTCATTGTCAATATCCCCAGAAGGCGTGCTGTGGTCTCAGTTTCACTTTCAAGAGGAATGTAATTTGTCTTTCTCTCAGATACCCCACACTGTGAGGAAACAGCTGTGGGACATGTTTCTGTCCCAGGAAATGTCTGGCGCACAAAATTTATTTCAGAATCTCTTCTCACTCAGGGCATAGCCTATTTCGTATATTCTGGACAAGCAGCAGTAATAACCGTGTATCAGCAGAATACAAGCTAAACCAACTTTTGTCTTTAATTACCACTTTAGATTCTGTCAATTATCGATTTATTTCAATATGTCAGTGACCGTGAGGTCTGTAAAGAAGCGCGTATTTCCAAAGTTTGGCACAATCTGCGCACCCAAACGCACATTCTCATCTCCACGCTCATGAACACACCACGCAGTGATGACGTTGCCATTATATTGCGCATGTGTATCACGCTTTTCCCAGGAAGAAAGGAGGAGCAGGTAATCAAACTATTATCTCTGTAACAAAAAAGAGAGACGCCAGGTAATAATCATAATTTGATTTGTAACTTAGTCTTGTTCAGACATAATTACATTTACTTCTTTGAGTTTGCATTACTTGTCTGAGTGAGACGCCGTAACCATGAATGGTGTGAATGCTGTAATGCCCATTAAGTTCTTTTGGCACTTTGTACACTAAGCGAACAAACGTTAGGAGCACGATGTCATTTGTGGCATGTTGCTGACTTCACGAAGAACTTGCTTTGTGGTTTGTAACTGGTAAACACCGCATGGTAGCAACAATTATTGTTAACTCAATAATGTCTTTGCTACTCTGTAGAGACTGCAGCCTGCCCTGCTTCAAGCTTTGTCTGCTCACGACTCACTTGACTTTAGTTACTCGTATGAAAAAGACAAAACAGACAGTGGTCACTTTGGGTCGTTACTCTCTGTTCTATTAACTACTTCTCACTTGCAGGTTGAAGCTCAGATAAAACAGCATCGATGATGATAGCAAAACGGACAGGCCACAACAATGACACTAAAAAGAAATATCAACATTAGCTTTATGGTATGTGAATTTGCTTTTGACTTGCGTTACTGTACATGTTGACCAAGCTTGTGAAAGGGACATTTCTGATCAGCGATAACTAAATTACTTAACTAATAAAACCGTGCTTCTGTTTTCCAGTGAGTGAAGCCATTGTTCATCCAGCTTGCTCCAGTCAGTATGGCTTCCTACTCCTCATCCTCTGCTTTCTGCAGCTGCTGCCCGAGGTCATGCCGATGCTCCCTTTCTTCAGTGTATACCCTGGGCCTTGGCTTGGGATTTGTCACGCTGGGTACCAGTCGCATCCTGCTGCTCAAATTCTCTGCGAATACAGGCAAGTTTGTTGCATTTAAACAAGGTATCTTTTCTTCATTCAGTACATAAATGTGACACGGAAGTTGTAGAGAATACAGAGAATGACTCATTTTTGAAATACGTAACTGAAAATGATACTCTTAGCTTGTTTGTGAACATGTTTTTTTCTGTTTTCATCCACAGAGAGCAAGTATGACTTCCTCCCTGCTTCAGTAAATCTTTTAGCAGAGGCCATCAAGCTTCTCTTCTGTTTAGTCATGTCCGTGAGGGTAATCATTCGAGGTGAGTTTGCTCAGTCTGGACCTATGCAGAACAGACAATGCTTTGAAAATGAAGCCAGTGGATGTGCATCCTCAGGGTTTTCACTGCTTACGATGTACAGGGGAACAAAAGCTCTACAGCTGTGATGCAATTTTGTTTGTGTTTGCAATGTTTCTAAAACATTGCAAACTTTTTTGATAATGCTTCTTGGGAAAATAGCATGCACTGCATACTATTCATGCCTACTAGTGACATCCTACTCTTATACCTAGTTGTGGCTGGAATTGTGTATGCTAAATATAAAATTTCATTAAATTAAATTAAATTCAATTCAATTAAATTTCATGTGTACCAGATATATTACTTGGTTGTGCAGTGGTTATGGTGATGTAGACTTCGGCACATTCACAAACTTTTATTTTTGTCCCTGTTGCCTTCCTGTAGAAGGCAGGTCTTTCAAAGACCTGTGCTGCTCTTCCGGCTCCTCGTTCCTCAGCTACTTGAAATGGTCTGTCCCAGCATTCCTCTATTTCCTGGACAACCTCATAATCTTCTATGTGATGACCTACTTCCAGCCCGTACGCTTCCATGAACAATAATAGTACTGCATTAGTGGCTGATCTCATAAAGCTAGTAGACATGTAACTGTTTGACTAAAGACATGAATGATGGTTTTCGCATTCCCAGTATTTGGGAAGTTTAATGTTATATCATTTTCCTAGTCATATCAAGCAATAAGGATGATATTAGCAATGGTTATCGATTGATTGTGTTTCTTTGCTTCCATAGGCCATGGCAGTGTTGTTTTCCAACGTTGTCATCCTGACCACAGCAGTACTGTTTAGAATTGTGCTGAAGTAAGTGCCTATGGCAAGCAGTTTTATGTAGATAAGATGGGTACATAGTGTGGAGTGTATGAAAGTGAATGTCTGTGAGACCTGCTGTCAGTTGGACTTTAGAACCTGTTGTGTTCAGTGAACTTCTGGAGGATATTGCACAGACAGGATTCAATATGATAAAACAGAGCCTCTAAACAGGCAAGAGCTGAAATTTGCACAAATTTTGAATGTTAAAAAAGCAGCCTGTCACACATTGTCACTGCCTGTGTCTGCCTGCAGGAGGCGCTTGTCCTGGGTGCAGTGGGCTGCCTTGGTAATTCTTTTCCTGTCCATCGTGGCCCTCACCATGGGCACGGGGGACAGCCAGCGAGCCAATGCTGTGCCCGGCCTGCGCATTTCTCCGCTCTCTGCCCCCTCCAACAGCTGCCTGATTTTCACCCAGCAGCAGCTGGAGCTCCGCAACCACACCCTTGCCCCTAGTGCAGAGGAGACGGAGACGTCGGCCTGGAGCGAGGTGGTCGCACGCCAGCTGCGGCGCTTCGGCCTGGGCTACGTGTTCCTGCTGGTGCAGTGCTTTGTGTCGTCCATGGCCAACATCTACAACGAGAAGATCCTCAAGGAAGGTGACCAACTCACGGAGAGCATATTTATCCAGAATGGCAAGCTCTACGTGTTCGGCCTGCTCTTCAACGGCCTGGCATTGGCTCTCCGGCCCGAGGACCGTGCTCTAATCCTGCACTGTGGCCTCCTGCACGGTCACAACGTCTTCTCGGTTGCTCTGGTGGTCGTCACGGCGGCACTCGGCCTGTCCGTGGCATTCATCCTCAAGTTCCGCGACAACATGTTCCATGTGCTGACGGGCCAGATCACCACAGTGCTGGTCACCGCGCTCTCGCTCTTCCTCTTCGACTTCCGGCCGTCAGTCGACTTCTTCCTGCAGGCGCCCGTGGTGCTGCTGGCCATCTTTATCTACCATGCTAGCCGCGTGGCCGACCCGGAGTACACCCTGCAGCGTGAGAGGCTCCGCGTGCTCAACGGCGAGGTGCTGGAGAGGTCTCGAGGGGTGAGCAGTGACAAGTGATTAGTGGTGGTGTTTCCTTTTTTTTTCTTTTATAAGAGATGGAGAATCATGAGGAAGTGTTTGGCAGTTTGTTTAGGGGTCCGTTTTTTGGACACACAACAGGATGTTTACTTTTTAAGTCTGTTTCTCTCTCATACACGCACACACATACAAACACACATACAAACACACAGACTCACACACAGAACATGCACACTGATAATTATGGAGAATTGATGGAAAGGGTTGAGCGGTATAAGCTGTAGCCTTTTCTGAGAATCTCTCTCTCTCTCTCTCTCTCTCTCTCACACACACACACACACAAACACAGACACACACACAAAAACACAGACAAACACTTTAAGATCACCTTAAGGGAAGTTTTAGGAAGAAAAGAATGGACTCTCTCTGGATATGAATGAGTTTGTGTTTGATATCCAAAACACACACAGACACACAAGTGGCTCTCTGTGAGCGTCGCCAGGTCTCTTGGCTAAATGTAATCTCATTTTGGTGGATGACAGGAAGGAAACCTGAGTCTCTTAATGAAAACACAATTTTGCACCCACCCCGGGTTACCTCGAGTAATCTCATTATGTGTAATGGATGTAATCTAGCAGCGTAGCTTGAACTCCTCTGTTACTGCCCTGTGTGAGCCTTGGGTAGGGTCCTTGTTTAGCCTTAGAGACGGACAAACACATACATGGCAACGTCCCTGTAATGTAAGTTAGTACTGTAAGAAAAAGCCTTTTCTTGCTTCTTTTGTTTGTAATTATTCTGGTTCCTGTGAATGGGAAACGCTGGAGGCCTTCAAGCAAGTGTTTGAATAGAGTAGTTTGCAAGCAGTACAAAAACCTGCCAAACCCTCCCTTTTGTCACTCTGTCTCTTGTTTAACCCAGCAGTGTGTTTCAAGGCTGCTCCATCCCTACTTCTCATGCGGGAATGGTTTTCGGCTGTGTCCAAAGGAAACAGTCCACTTTGTGTTCAGAGTTGAATGATGCTTCATTTAATTATGTTGGGTGGTGACTGTGTGTTTGTGTTTGTTTTTTAACTCCCTCCCTCCCTGCCAGAATGGCCCTTATAACACTGTGAAAAGCCTACTTTATGATTTATATGTGAATCATTTGTGGCTTTCCTGTTTACCTGTTTTTTCAGTTCCTGTGGTGTATTTGTATGTTTATGCATGTTGTCAGTATTGTGAAGCAAGGATGAGTGGAGATTGAATTTTAGTTCATCATGTTGTGATGTGTGGTGCTGAATTAAGCAGGTCAGGTATTGAATGAAGTTCATTGCTTTTTTTGCATCAAAAATGTAATGGTTCAATGGTTGTTATGCACAATCAAAACTACAAATCCAACAAACACTAGTCACAAGACCCTGCTTGTGTTTTCTGGGTATACTGGAGTTTATAATGTGACCTTTTTGTACTGCCTGATGCCCTAATCCTGTTTGATGTCTGTTTAAAATGTGATGTAATCAACAAACCGCTGAACTGAGTGGGTGTCACACAGATCATAAAAGTCATTTACATTTCCTTTTACATTTAGGCATTTAGCAGACGCTTTTATCCAAAGCGACTTACAAAAGAGGATAACATTCAAGCTACAACACAATGAAAGAACGAACAAGGAGTGCATATTGCTAACATTGAAACAGCACCATTTTAAGTTGAAAGTGCAATAGTGCAGAGAAATTAAATTGTTAAGTGCATTCTCGAAGTTTACGCCACATACTCATATTGTTTACTTTTAGTGTGTTTTAAGCAGACTTGTCATGCATAACCCACGTCAACAAACTTGAGTCATGAATGTCCGCTCACACTCTCACTCTGCATGTTTTAAGGTGACCTTTGTGACCTTAGTGACCCCCCATTAAGGTCAGCTCCTTTCTGTGTGACTTTGAGTGCGTCCTCCTCCTTTGGTGTTGTGAAAGTTGTTCCACGGACACAGATGGCGTTAGCCACTAAGAACGATATTAACAGACAGGAAACTGCTTACACAGTAAAATGGGTAGAGTCATCAAGAACTTTAGTCATCAGCTGTCCCTCCTGACAACACCACTGACTGCACACAAAACAAAGGACAATGTCTACTCAGTCAAAGGTGAAGCCATTGGAAGACATTTTAAAAATGGATGTTTTTTTCTATAAAAAAGTTTTTCTTTTAGGACCTCTAAGATGGTGAAAGAACGAGCAGGAATGAGTGGAAGTGAGATGTAGGTTGGAATTGGGAATTGACCGGGGGTCAAACTCCAATCTGGGTGGCCAAGATTACTTGGACTGAATGTGATACGGCCACTGTTGCCACTTACGCCACATTGCCATACCATAAATGGGCAGCTCCCCATGAGGAACCCAGTTAGAGTCCGATCCCACCCCATCTCTCTTCCTGTTAGTCCATGTGTTTACACTGTCCTATCACAGCAATGGCGAAAGGTAAAAATATATGTGTAATAAGCTAAACAAGTATACTTACAACATACTAAAAAAAAAAAAAAAAAAAAAAGATTTTGGTTTGGCTAGCCAATTTGATTTAGATTTTCTGTCCACTCTTGTGTTCTGGCTTCCAAACAGTTGCCTCAGTTTTTGCCAAAATGGCCAAAGCAATTAATTTTGGCTTCATCTTTGACATTCTGTCCATGCGTTTTGAGAGTTGCAGTCTCTGGCCAACACCATAGCCAAGCAGCACTCCCAGCCTGGGGCCCAGCTCCACTGCACACCTGCTGTCTCTCTCCCTCACTCCCACACTCACTCATGGACACACACACATCACATCACATCACATCACAGTGTGCTTTCACACGTCCTCCCCCACAGCTCCTGACTCGTTTCTTTTCAAATTCTCTTACCCAAGGTGGGAAAACATGTCCTCCATCAAGAGAGGCTTTAATTTGCCATCCCTCCACTGCATCATGCTATTATTGACCTTTAGGTCTATCAGCCACTTTCTATGTGTGGATGAATTCTAGTCCTCCACTAAAAGCTTGTATTTCATCTTTCAGATTTTATTGTCACTCACTCTTTTTGTCTTTTTCGCTAGACCCAATTCATAAAGGTAGTGGGAAAGTGGCTCGATAGAACTCCTGCAATTGATTGATTGATGCTGTCAATTCCAAATCATCTGATCCTAAAACTGGTGTTCCTGGTTTCTCTTCTTGTGTCATGTGTTTGCGGTGCAGGATGGTGAGGAGCTTGAGAGGTTGACCAAGCCCAACAGTGACAGTGACACAGAGGAGGAGTCTCTCTAACACACGTATGATGGTAACATGGAGGAAGAGTCTCTCTCTGACAGACGGCGGGGACATAAGGGACCTTTCTGTAGGAGTGCTCTACCTCCTTGCTACCAGTTTTTACCTTTTTTTTCCCCCTGGTAATTAAGCTTAATGGTAATTATTGTGTTATAGATTATTCAGGAATGTGCCTGCACATGATGCTTGTCTGGTGTACAAAATTATAAGGACCGAGAATAATTATGTGGTGTGTGTGTTTGTATGTGGCCGTGTGTGTGTGTGTGGTTGGGGACAACTCTATTGTCATGTGTGGTAGTGAATAACAGTCTGATGTGTGGGCGTGTGAGTAGAATAGCCGTAATTGAATTTGGTGTGATTGAAGCAAGGGAACAATGAAATGTATTGACCCCCAAAAGGCCTCATGAAATAGAACAAAGGGATGGTATCATTACTGTTTTAAAAACTGAACAAATGGTTGTGTGCAACAAGATGGCTGTAATTATGCTAAATTATTTGAATGCTATACAAAAAGGGGGGTCAATTTACTCAACAGTCTGGAAGCAAATTGCCTTTACTTAAAGGACGTTGTTTAAACCTGCCGTTGCACAATGTGTGTATAGTTTTAAGTGCCATGTGTGTATAGTTTTAAGTTCTTTTAACATTTCCAGTCTTCATATCTTGAAATACGTTGTTCAGTGCCTATTTTTATTTAACCCAGTGAAGCTCTTGAAGGCTGTCATTTGCAGACAGTGTTATGGATCTGTTTTTGTACTTGTTTTTTTATGGCTTAAGTACTTAGAATAAAGAGCACAAATTAAACTTACGGACTGTAACACGTTGTACACATATTTCTGCAGTTGTATACAGTCTAAATGATTGAAATGCACAATAAATGAAGGGAATGAAAACTCTGTATTTTCTGTGACGTCATTGCTTTCATGCTGACTCATGAATACGTCTTAACATAATTACCAATAAAAATAAAACCAATGACCATGTAGTTTCATTCATAAACTCTTTTTATATTATAATTAATATTATTCTTATATATAATATTTTATAGCATATTGGAATACTATATATTTCCTCAGGAATCCACAAAGATTATATGACAAACTGTTACCAAAGAGAGCCAGCCAGGCACCAGAGGGCGCTACAGAGTCAAGAATGAATGTTGGATTTCTAGTAACTGACGATACTAGAATTTTCCTCTTCTATATTTTTATATAGTACTGGTGTGATTTGCAGTAAGAATAAATGTGCATTGAAGGATGTGCACAAAATGTGTCCATAACACAAGAAATATTACAAAAGGGGAGGTAATAAAGTTACTTTATTGTCCTTATAGCAGACCTGCATATAAATAATCATATGTAATCTTTACAAATGACAAAACAAAGATTTATGAGCCCTCCTCATGAGAAACTGATTGTGACCTTCAGAAACATCTCAAATTGACAACCAACAATAAATACAACACAAAAAATTAAACAAAACACACATAAGTTTTACATTTTTTTTGTTCTTATCTACAAAACAGAGGCATCCATACCTGTGATATGATGGAGGAAAACAGTCCATTGGAAGGAGATTAAGAACACAACTCTATAAGAGCACAAAGCGGTGTTCCAACAAGTCAGCTGTGACAGGATTTTAAAAAATGCAGAAACAGGAAGTTACATGACGTGATGGTAGCAAGCACCAAAGTGGCAATACAGCCCTGTCCGCAGGCTGCATACACAACCTAGGCCCAGGGCCCAGTATTTCAATTTCAGTATTTTATCTGGATCAAAGTGATCCATATTTGGACATCCCATGTTTTGCTATGTGTAATCACGTATCACCTTTGAACAAGTGGGCCCTAATCTCAGATAGCAAAATATGGGATTTCCATATTTGATCTAAACTGAAAAACTGGCCCCAGGTTTTCAAACAGTTTAATCTGGATTAAATCTCAAAATGATCAGGATTTGGAAATCCCATGTGTTGCTGTTTGGGATCAGGACCCAGTTGTTCAAAAGTAATACCTGATTCCACAAAACAAAACATGGGATTTCTTAATCTGGATCACTTTCATCCAGATTAACCTGTTTTAAAATACTGGGCCCTGGAGAGCACTCACAGGTGCCCCCACTCCCTCTTCCAACCCCCAACCCCCAACCCCACCTATTTAGTAGCCATATCCTTGATGATAGCCTTCATGGTAGCCATCATGGTATCCATGGTGATGGTAACCGTAGCCGCCGTACTCATCCTCGGGGCAGCGCATGCCCAGCGACTGCTGGATGGCCATCTCTTGCCGCCGCAGCTGCATGGAATCAATGAGGTCATAGATGATGGCCATGGACCACATGGGTGAGGGGTACCAGGACTTGACGTTGCCGTCCTTGCCCACCAGGAGCATGGAGAAGTATTCAGGGCTGATCTGGAAGTAGTTGCGGATGTCCCGCACCAGTGTTCCTGACAGTCCCTCACGCTCCACGGTGGCTGAGCCTAGGATAGAGGGAAAGGGATTATGGGATGGTGGAGGTAAAGGGTGCTGTGTTTTAAAGGATTTGAAATTTTTGCATTCACTTGTATTGTATTTACTAAAGTGGTGTAGGCTACTATAAAATGTTTACTCAACTCCACAAGGTGGGAAATTCAATGCTAGGGGTTGACTCAATTCTAGAACCTACACTTGACATCTTAGGGAACTATCGGGCTAGGGAAACCACCCTAGTCCAACACTCCTTACTGGGAGGGCGTTCTCACTCGTGATTCATTTAGGCTTTCAGAGGCTTCCTTGTAAAAGCATTGTGGATTTGAGAGAATTTCAGGTATAGGCCTAATGCTTTAAGACCTGTTGTGTCAACAGGACTTATGAGTCTCTTTTGGGTAGAGGAGGGGAAAAGAGAGAGAGGAGGAGGGTGGGGGAATGAAAAGGTTCTTTTTTGTGTTGGCTTCTTAGTCAGCACTCCTAATCCTGTTTCTTAGAACAAGACAGCGTTTGATCTATCAGAGGAGCGAGCTTGAAGACATTGCTGATGCAGATTCGGAAGCACACCCACACACAGCAAGCCCCCACCTCATACATGTGAATTGGCAGCTGCACAAGCACAAACTGAGTTCTGAGTTCTGTCTTTGACACTGCTGGAAAACTTTGCCTTCTCTTTCATTTTTTTCTTTTTTTTATATTTTATGTTTTTTTTTTCTTGTACAACAAAATATTATTTCTATGTGTGATCTCTCTGACCGCTTGCCCAAAGTTTCTGCCTAGAGAGCCAAGAAGGAGAGAGAGAGAGAGACAGAGAGAAAGAAAGAGAGAGGGACAGGGAGAGCGAGAGAGAGAGAGAGAGAGAGAGAAACGCCACCCATCTGGTCTAGGTGGAGCGGAGCAGGGGGCCAGTGTTGGCAGCAAAAGGAGAAGACTATCTGCTGCTGTAGAGATGGGAAGGCCAGCTGGATGAAGCCAGCCAATGTCAACACCGCAGAGAGATGGACGCTCTAATTTTGCCCTCAACACAAGCATTTGGGTGGAGTCAAAAACCCCAGGAACACCTGGCCATGTGTCTGCCCGAGCAGAAAAAAAAGAAAAGAAAACCCTGTCCTCCGTTTATTTGAGGTGCTTATTGCTCAGAAACCTTCCAAGCATGTTTGGACTTCAGAGCCTTTGCTTATTCATTACAGAGGCACAGTAGATGCTTTCTGTTTCGGAGGTCTGGGACGAGGCACTTCAGAGACGCAGGACACACAGTGCCAACTACTTGCTGGATGCTGAGCTTGTTCTAAAAAGGGAGACTGCAAGAGGATTCATGGGAAGCCTTTGAAGCTGAGTGAGCTTTAATCCCACAGGGGTCATCCATTGACATGGTTCATTTATATAACATAACATCTATAAATCTAATAAATACATTTTAAAAACTAGGAGGGTAGTTTCATGCAACTTGAATAGATACTGCATGTATACATAACACTATGCAAAAACCTCGGAGCCTAGTGAGCATCTCCACTATTCTATCATGATGTCCTATCATTTCACTCCAAATGCATGGTTCATATAGGCCTACTTCAAAGATTATGTTATATTATGTTCCATTTGTTGTAACCTAAACAATGTTATGCAATAAAACAAGTTTATCCCACAGAATGTTGGTTTACCACACAGAATGTTAGTTTACCACACAGAATAATTTCTCAGTATACTGTATGTTCCAAGGGATTAGAACCTTGACATTGAACCTCAGCTAACCAGCTGAGTGATTTCATGACTCATGACTCTTACCATTGATTGGGTAGAGCTCCAGGACTCCACCCATATCCGGGGGTTCGGTGCCCACCAGCTTCAGAATGGAGATGTGCCTCAAGCCTGTGGGAAAAGCAAGCAGACAAATAGGCCCAGACTTCAATCAGCTGAGGTAAACAGAACAAACAAGAGTAACACGTACATAACTGTTTTTAAAGCCAAATTGGCTGCATATGGTGGTTCTGCCCAGAATGCTCTATTTCAACCAGTGCATGTCCATGTCATCTATTTATTCAGTCCTGATGATGCTGACCGTCTGCCAAAACACTGGTGAATAAACACACAGGGAGACTGCAATCAGTACAGGTAAACAGCTCACTCAGGACCAGACAAAATAAAACAAAAGACAAAAGTCCAATCAGCACAGGTAAAGAGCAAGATCAATCAGAAGAGAACAAAACACAGACACAAAGCCCAATCAACATAACTAAATACTTCAGAGCCAGAATTTCTGGACTTTCTTTTTTATTTCCTTTCTTCCCCTCTCAGATTCATTCACCGCTCAATGAACTGTTTCTGATTTAATTGTGGAGATCCAACAGTGCTTACAGTAATTGTCAGGGAATGTAGCCACGTCTCTTTGCCATGCAGCCGAGCCGGTTCTGGGGTCTGGTTCTGGTTCTCATCAGAAGAGACACGGCACAAGCTCATGGGAAACAGCGAAGTTCACAAAGCCAAAGCTACAAAACATTGCGGTAGATATACGTACCGACCCAGCCAAACTGAGGCATGGAAAACTGAGCCGAAACCTGGCCATTCATAACCTCTCTGACTCTACAAGGATTCCGAGAATGAAAAATGTCTCAGAGAGATTTTTTTCTGGCAACAGATGGTGGTTTTGACGGCATGTTAATGGCAGTTTTGGAGGAACATCAATACCAGATGAGATGAAAATAACAATGAGATGCTGAGTGCTACACATTAATGGCAGATAACAGCCCCCAAAAAGAAAGATCCTAATACTAGTCTAATGCAACTTTCATAAGACAAAAAGACATGTATGGGCGTATTATTTCCCTGCCAACCAGTACAGGAAACTCTCTCTCTGTTTCTCTTTGTCTTAACATTGGAACAAGACAAGGTCATTCACCTCCTCCACATCACTGAATTCTCGATCTGAAACAAAAATTCACCACATGGGCTACATCAAATACAATGGTGGGAAAGACAATTGTCCTCTAGAGAGTGTCTGAGACACCTTGTGTTCTCCAGTTGCATATACTTGCTGTTTTGGGACACAGCCAGTGACTGACTGACCTCACCAACCTTCAGCCTTCAGCAAGCTAAACCTCAGGCTGTAAACATTACAGCACACAGACTCAAACCATTTACTGTGTGCAGACCTGCGATTGAAAGGGTGTGGATGCTTCAATGCCAAAGCCAGAAGAAAGAGAGAGAGAGAGAGAGAGAGAAGGAAAGTGACACGTAGAAAATGTTCAGCTGTGGGTCTAAGACAGAGATGTGGCCCAAAGTGTTCTCATCATCTGTCAGGCGCTCATGAATTTAACTAGGCGATTTACTATGTCATTCAGGGCTAATGGAGTCATGCTTGTTTTGAGTTATGTGTCTGTCAGGGGCGCTAAGAGAAGGAAAATATGCACACAGACACACACACACACACACACATCAGCAAAACTAGCTAAGGGTCCCCGCTGTTGTCTGCAGACAGACACTCAGCTTCTACATCATCGGTGCCAGGGCTATTGTCTGTGATCCCGACAGTGTTCATCTTTATGGAGTAGTAAAGGAGAAAAAAAAAACGCTGGCTTTATTTCCGAGATTTACAATGTCTGCTCATGTGTGAACCATGATTAATATGGCCTGGTTTCAATTATCACTGGATTCTATTTGTGCACATTAAAACAGAATAGGATCTGCCTGTTCTGTAAGTTCACATATGCTTTGCTAGTGCAGCATTAGATATTACAGATGAGGCGCCATCTGCAGAGATGTGTGGGTGTATTGCATGCATAAACTGGCCTCTTGCCAAGTTTAAGTATTTTTCTTTCAGGATGTTTGTGTGGGTGTCCATAACATAGCTGTGGCTGGGGTCAAATGTATGCAAATGTAAATCATTTTGGACTGTTATTGTAATATTTTTCATAACAAATATGAAATCATTGGAATTAAAACTGATTCCATATACATACACTAAAAACAAATGGCAAGGCTTTACAGAAAAACTGATCTGACGTGTCTGGTTTTGCAGGGCTTATTGAACCACCATGAAGCTCAGACACATTCACTCACTTGCAACAGAATTTTTACTGGGAACCACAACATAGACTTACTGTCCTTGGTCTCAGTATGATTCAGTCATTTCCTTTAGTTTTTTCAAGGGCCATCAAACTGAAAAGATGATGTAGGAGAAATAGCCATCAAGCTTGAAGCTTGAAAAGCTCTGTCTTAAAAAAAACACATCATACAGCCTCTGTTTCTGCAGGCATGTAGACCCAGAGTGAAGCTGCTTAGTAATAAACTTTAGTCCAGGTGGATGAAAATTCATTCATTGGTCAATCATGTCTAGATGAGGGTCTGCTAGAGTCGGAGTAATGCAATCTACAAGGACTATTCATCGTCCGAATCCCAATGAAACTCTCAAAGACTTAACTGCTATGAAGGTAGTCATGAAATCGATATATGCCTGTCTTTGAGAGTTAAGGGTTAAAGTCTTAGGAGTTAAGAGAAGCATAGGAATTCACACTTTAGCTGCTGACTAGTAGAGGGTATGTACCAGTGGCAGACTCTGAGTTTTGTGGTTGTGCCTTCTCTGATGCAATTTTTATTGAGAAAAAAAAACAAGACAATTGTGGAGCTTTTTGGGAGGTTCCAACCAGAGAAAATTGTTTGCATTTCAGAATTTAAAAATACATTTTTATGTTGTATCTTTAAACATACATTTTTTTTTCTTCAGTAATCATATAAGCAATCAACATTCCTCCTATGGCAGCGCTGCAGAAAGATGGTCTGACAGCCCGCAGTTGAAGCTCAGAGAGCAGTGACATTTGACAGTAATAGGACTTGGGCCTGACTGCGCTCCCCTTTTCCAAACCTACTGTGTCTGCTAGTATCCATCAGATTTCATACTATGTACTTACCCAAGTTGCAGGCTTGGCTGGTCAGTGCATACAGCTGCTGCTGGTAAGCCCATTCCTCATCATTAGGCGCTGATATGACAAAAAGCCTTCGCCTCCACCGGAACCTTCCAAGCACACACACAGAACAAGTGCATGGGTTAATAATGACAGAAATTTACTGTGAATGACATTGCCCCTGCTAACCTTCTCATTCGTTTGAGCAGTTTATTGCATCGCTAAATAACTGGGTAATAGTCAAAGTGCTGAAATCCAGATTTTGAGCTAAATGGGAGTTTTATTGAATCAAGGGGAAATTCTGTTTTTGACATTTTGCAGGGAAAAATGGATTTGATTAATCCTAGTCCCAGACGAAGGCCACAGCTGTTGGGTGAGCGCGTGCATTATGATCCCCCAGCCACTTACCGTGCCAAACAAAAGCTATAAAATGACTTTAACAGGCATCATAACAATCAATAAGAGCAACATAGCAGATGTATGAGGAATAAGAATAATAAAATGATGTGACGGGGTCATAAATTAGTGTGGTGTGGATGTGTTTTTCCCCTTCTTACATATTCTTTCAGTAAATGTCTCCACTTGGACAAACACTTCTGTCTCGTACCTTGAAAGGAAGTTCTCTAATGATCTGGGCTTGTCCTCTTTCTTGCAAACCACGCCCTCTCTTTTCTGTTGCTCCATCTCCCTGATGCGCGAGGCAAATGTGTCCAAGTAGTCAAACACCGCCTTCATGGCTATAGGCACCTCATAGAATTGCTGGAAGAACAAGTTATGTGAAAGTTAAGAAACTAAGAGCACTAACAGCAACTCATCTGCACTTGCGACTCCATTCTCCAGATCTGTGAGGTAAACATATATAATATACCAAATAAACTGCCAATATACCAAACACTGTCCTCATTAGTATGGACATTTGTTGAACTGTTGTAAGGACAGGTTATGTGAAAGTTAAAACTATGAACACTACAAGCAGCTATGTTATCTACATTTGCTGAGCTTCGTTTCTACACATTGTGTAGAAAAAAAATCCTGCTGGACCCAGACCTTATGCTATGTGTGACTTAGTTGCTGCTTTGCCAAGGCTAGTCACAAGAATGCTAAACATCTTTTTTTTCCTAGCTCACACAGAAACCTCAACAAACATGGCACTTCAGTAAAGTTTCCAAAGCAACTTCAGTCAGCTGTATGAGTTGCTCCGAGTTCCTGGAGCATTCCGCCAGTCTACAGCGTGACCTAGCCGGGTGCTGACTTTGAATCAGGCCTTTATGAGATGCTAAATGAACATTAGAGCAGCACATGAATTTTCAGACGCAGTAAAGCCTCTGATGGAGACGGGACAACTAGGCTTTGAACAGTGTGTGGACATATTTACTCACTAAAAGAGGCGAGACACGGAGAAACCGTGAGAGAAAGGGAGGGAGAGAGAGAGAGAGAAACACAAAGAGATAAAGACAGATGAGCAAAGATGGGGAGATCTTCACCCACACATTAACAAGGTCTGTCCGACATGTTCACAAGTGACACTGTTGACGCTGTTCTCACTGTTCTCTGGTGCAATAAAAAAATGAAATAAGACAGATTATCCTGGCTACATGATGCCAAATATTCATATTTAGCTTTAGTTAATTATTGAGTGACACAATGCACAAAAACACACAGGGAAGTAGGTGTACTGAGAGACAGTGGGAAAGAGAAGGAACCAGGGAAAGAAAAAGTGATAGAGAGAGACAGAAAGAGAAAAGAGAGAAAGTAGCTGGCCTGATATGGTCCCTGGGTGAGTTTTAATAGACTTGACTCTGTCCTGTGTGGAGTGGCTAGTGCACAGTGGCCTCTTTGTTTATACCATCTGTCTGCAAACAGGGCTTGGCCCTGCTCCTGCGGCTCTGCTCTCATCAGAACACCACGCCATTTCCCCTCCACCAGCGCCCAGGAGAACCAAACAGGGGCCACCACCCTCTGCCCACCGCCGCTCTCGTGGAACATGGACACAACATGCCACCTCCACCCGTTCTGTCTTTCTCTCTGTGTATCTCTTATTCTTTCAATCACTGTCTTCTCTCTCTATTTATTCATTTTTTTCATTCTCTCTCTCTCCCTCTGCCTCTCTTGCATTCGGTCACCTTTAACTTCCAGCACCTTCTTCTCTATCTATTGATCTCCTCAGTTCTCAATCCCTCTCATTCCCATTCCCTCATTCTCTCTTTCTTTCCTTTACTTGTCAACTCTCAATCTCGCTTTCTCCCCCTCCTCCCTCATTCTCTGTCTCTCTCCAGTTCTGCCTCTCCCTTTGCTGAGACTAGAACTTGTTAGGCCTGGGGGTGCTGCCAAAACTTCCTGATGATTCCCTGATGTTCCTACCAGCGTTATGGGTTTGTAGCTGTACTATAGATGCTCCTCTCCTCCAAATGTGTGTGGGATGGAGCATGTGCACTGTAGCTACTCTGAGCCTACATGGAATCTGTTACTATTACACAACAGTTTCACACACACACAACTATTCACACATCCACACACATTCACACACACAACTATTCACACATTCACAGATTCACACATTCCTCTTAGAAGCTTTTAGGTAGTTCCTCAGCCTCTTTTTCCATATTTTGAGTTCCATGATTAAATTCCATAATTCCCCATCTTACCTTTACTCTCATGTCAAAGTCAGTGAGCACCATGTGGAAGTCGTTGTAGTTCATGCCAAACTCCTTCCGAAGCTCTGTTATCAACTCCTGATTCACCAAATCCTCTTGTCTGAGACCCTTCATCGCTCTGTCATTCTCTACAGGAGAGCAAATGCAAAAATACAATACAAACGCAACAATTATAACATAAAACAGAAGACAACATGACACATGCATCTATGGGCAGGTCATTTAAAAAGCAAAAAGGCAATTAAGCCACTTTTCTGTCAATGTTTTATCTTCTCTTCTCTCTCTGTCTCTCATGCAATGTAGCTTTATTGTTGGTAAAAGTGTAACGCTTACACTTGCATAAATGTACATGTAAATGTGATTGTAATGCATTATTGTACAGTACATTCACAGTGCACTCAACAACAAACCACATTTTTGAGTAGTATTATTACAGTATTAGTTAACTAGTATTGTCTGTCTGTAGTACACACAGTATGAGTTGTCTCAGGTCATTTCAAGATCAGAAGGTGCACGTCAAGCTACAGGGAGGAATCCTATGAGGGACAGACACATGGGTTGACTTTTCATGGAATCTTCGCAACACTAAGCTAAGACTGCGGGCCTCAATGGAAAATCCCCAAAAATCTGCCATCATGGGGTGTTGTTCCCTGACCCTGTAAATGAAAGTCTTCTGTGTGTGTGTGTGCGTGTGTGTGTGTGTGTGTGTGTGTGTATGTGTGTGTTTACACTGGGCCCACAGCTTCCTCTTTCCATCATGGGGCGAGACAGAGTAATACATGGCTACTCTTCTGTGAGGTAAGGCAAGCAAAAAACACGCCAGCAGCTCAGGCTAATGTGTGTGTGTGTGTCTGTGTGTGTGTATGTGAGAGAGAGAGAGTGTGTGCACAGAAAGAGAGTGTGTGCCTGTGTGTGTGAATAGAAGTGTAAGACAGAGTGTGTGTGTGTGTGTGAGAGAGAGAGAGAGAGAGAGAGAGAAAGAGAGTGTGTGTGTATGTGGGGTTTGTGTGTGTGTATGTGTGTGAGGGAGAGAGTATGTCTCTGTGTGTGTGTATGTATGTGGGGTTGTGTGCGCATTGTGGGGTGCAAATCAGCCATGCCTAAAATTTTGTTTGTTTTCACTCACTCAGAATCTCAGAAGGAATCTCTCTCTCAGGTTTCCAATGCACATTCTTTGTTTGAAAGATAATAACAAGGGGTGGGGTGCATGTGTGGGGATAGGGGTGGGTGGGGTCTACCAGCCACTTCAATGCACCATTTCTTTTCATTCCTTAATTTTGTGTCCTGTCCCACTGCTCGAGATGGCTTATCTAACTACATACCAGTGCCGCCTGGGCTGTGTTTTTGTTTTAACTGGAAACCGCATAGAGTTCCAACCCCTACAACCCACCCAGCCACCCCCTAACACATACACACACACACACACACCCCTCACACATACACTCACAACCGCCACGCACTAACACACACACACTCACACCCCTCCCCACATACACACACACGCATCTCACATACACACCCCATATCCACACACACAGACACACACAAACCCTTTTTCCTTTTCTGAGGCCTGGCCAAGTCCCTTGCTTCCCTTAATTAAAAAAAGCCTGACGTCAGCCTTGCATCCTGAATCCAGTCAGTTCCAGTGTGCTCTATGTATTTCAGAAGCCCTTACAGAAGCAAGAAGGAGAAGAGGGGCATTTTATCCTTTAGGGGTCCTCAGAGCAGCTCCTCTGATGCTGTTAGCACATTATGGACGACACTGAGTGCTCTAATTATGGGCTCACTCACGGTAACCAGACAGCTCAGACAACCAGAGGGAGACGTTTTCTCTCTCTCTCTCTCTCACACACACACACACACACAGACACACACTCTCTCACTTTCACTCACTCTCTTCAGGCTGAACAAATCACAGTCAGGTCCGATCATGATCCCATCAGGCTGACAGCTGGATGTGTGTGTGAGGTGACACATGCAGAACCACTGGGTTGGGAAGAGCAATGGCCCTAAAATCACACACAGAGTCCACATCATGCCTGGAGTCTGCACTCAAGTGTACCCCTGGGATTCTGGAACTAACGTGTCTGTGTGTGTGTGTGTGTGTGTGTGTGTGTGTGTCTGTGTATGTGTGTGTGTGTTCACACTAGACAGGGTGAAGTCATATATGCGGCAAGCCTGAGTCACTGCCACTTTTTCCAGTGGTCTTGTGGTGGTAAAATACCCTTATCACATGTAGACAAAATTGTCTGTGTGTGTGTGTGTGTGTGTGTACATGTGCACGTGTCTGACCGGGGGGTAGGGGGTGAGAAAGAAAGAGGGAGTTTGTGTATGAGTTTGCAACTCCCTGAGTGTGTGTGTGTGTGTGTGTGTGTGTGTGTGTGTGTGCAACACGTGTGTGTTGCTTGACTGTGACTTGTAGTGAAGTGTGATTTGTATAAACTGCTTAACCTCTGTCTGACTCTGAGGTCAGTTTGTGAGTGACATCATCTCAGAGCTACTTCCTGCCACTCAGTCCACATGTCTGTGTGTCTGAGCCCTCTATTGTTTTCCAGTGCTCTCTCCCTCTCTCTGACACACACACACACACACACACACACACACACACACACACACACAGACTCTCACATCCTCACACAGTGTGCGCTTTCTCTCTCTCAAAACACCACATATACATGTTTTCTCTCTCTCTCTCTCTGTCTCTCTCTCTCTCTCACACACACACACACAGACTCTCACATCCTCACACAGTGTGCGCTTTCTCTCTCTCAAAACACCACATATACATGTTTTCTCTCTCTCTGTCTCTCTCTCTCTCTCTCTCTCTCACTCACACACACACACACACAACACTGGAGTATACTATGCTATAGCATTCCTTAGATCCTAAAGTCAGAACCACAGTGAAACATTAGGACTACTAGCACTGGCAAATCATAGGGACAGACCCTGACAGATTGACAAACCTTCTCTTTCCTCCTTATTTGAGAACACATGCAGTACTGGGCAACACTGCTGGACTCTTTTATATGGAAGTCCCCATTTGAAACTATACAATTACTGGTGTACTTCTTAAAAATATAATCTCTCTCCATGGTGACTGCCAGAAGGCCTGCTGAGCAAAGCCCTTGCCGGCTCATGTAACTGCAGCCACGGAGGAAGCCGGCCACGTATCCCAAGTCTGGGAATCCTGAAATGGGAATACCGAAAGCACCAGGCTTCAAGAGGTCCGCTTCCCACCACACAATATCCTGCCAGCCCCCAGTCGCCCCAAGACTTCCTCTCCATCATCCTCTTCCGAAAACCTTCGTCTTCTCACTCAATGAGCTACTTTTTCCTCTGTGTGGCCTCGCCTTTTCCATACCTGCAAGGCAAGACTGAAATAGGAATTTCCCATGGGCCAAAAACAAAGTTGGTCCGTCACCAGCTTACTGAGGGAACCATTGCCCGCTCCTTCAACACCCTCCCTTCATCAGTCCTCCCCCTACACAGTACTCGTCTGACAGTCCTCTGCAGCCACTGATGGGAGTACCGTGCAGTTTCCTCTTCCCTCTGTTCTCAAAGTTAAACTCCAGGCTCTCCTGTGCTGTCTGTCAGCTTCCAAGCGCTCCCCTAACACACACACACACACACACACACACATACTCACTCATGCACATTGAAGTGCATGTGCACGCTCTTTTTGCCTGTGTCTGTGTCATATGAGGTCACTGTCTGGAAAAGTACTGCTCTTAGTCATGGGCTAATGCCAGCTGTTAAGATGAAAGCGCCTGCCCTGTTGTGGAGCCATCATGCTAAAGACACCCTTAATCTGTCACATGGAAGACAGAGAGAGGAAAAGTGGAACAGAAAAATTCCCATCTGACTGTGACTACCTACCCCCAACCCCCCATTTCCCCTCAGATAAGGGGTTCAGCATCATTCAGTCAGATGAAACAGAGCCTGTAAAAGACAGAAAAAGAGAGAGAAAGACAGAGAGAGAGAGAGAATGCCATTGGATATGTTTCGTAAATCTCAGGGGTGTTCATCCTTGGTGACACTGGAGTACTGTAGTGTCTGGCAGGCCAAGAGGGTGTGAAGGTTGAATGACACAGATGACTGACACACACGTCGCGCTCTTTGTCTGGTACATTACAATCCTCTGACTTTGACACGCCACAGAGAAGATTTCATGTGAGTGAAGTGGGAGGTAGAGGGTCTAGGGGTCTTAGAGAGGGAGACTAGAAGGGGCTGAGCTGAGTCAAGAGAGATCAGATGAAGTGGAAACTTCAGAGGGACAAAGGATGAGAGGAAGAGCGGTATAGAGGAAGAAGAGAGGTATGGAGGAAGAGATGGACAGAATAAGAGAGAGATAGAGGGAAAGGGGCAGACAACTTTCTCTATGTGGAGGTGAAGAGTTCAAGTGTAAAGCACACAATGCCATCTACCTCTGTTAGTAACTAACATAACTCAAGACAGAAACAGATGCTTTCTTCCTTCTTTTCTTCCTTCCTTTCTTTCTTTCTTCCTCTCTGTCTTTCTTTCTTTCCCCACATTGTCTGAAATCCACACCAAGCCAAACCAACACAAAGCAGATGAAACAGACCAAGGGGAGTCCTCTAGCCTCTAGCCTTACCCAGCTGGTAGTGGTCTATCTTCATGCTGCTGTTGGTGAGCGAGCCGAAGATGGTGATGATGGAGACCTTGCGAATGGCCATCTCACACACATGCTCAAGGTACTCGTCCCGCTGTTGGACATACATGCGGTTCTCCTCTGTGGGGGCGGTGATCACCTGGGATAGGGGCATGAGGGACATTTGAAAGATCATTTGGGGATGAGGGAACTGTGGCCCAAACATCAGCATCCATGGTTTGGATCATGATCTCTCCACCCATCTCTCTCTTCCTCTCACTTTCTGTCAACTTCCGGTTGCGGTTTTTGCAGTTAATGTCCTTCAAGTCCTGTCACTACCAACTCTAAAGTAAACAAATATCTTACAGTTAATCTAGAATGTATGCATGAATTTTAAATGGGATTCCTAATGAAATGAGGTCCACTTTAATATATTTGTAGCACAAGGAAAGGAAAGTATGTTTTGTCCTTTAATGAACTGAGCTTTCATGCACTTGAACTGCTCTTTGTTTTTGTTTTTCCAACAACACACACTAGCGTTGCATTAAAGTACATTTTTGATTGCTTAAGCATACATTTTTGAGGGCTTAAATAATGCAACTCAAGTGCCCCAAAAAAGCCTCTTGAGTTGCCATTAAGTGTCTTTAAATAATATGGCAAAGCATTTTGAGTATACTTAGACCCACTGTTAATGCATTACTGTAAGCTGTTCCAAAATAGAACACTTAGTACATGCAAAACTACTTTCAAAAGCACATTTCTGAAAAGTGCACTTTTCTGCACTTCTTTGACTATGAATTAAGAGCACAAAGACATATTCATAACGCATATAAACAACCTGGGTAAAGCCTATGTTCAAGTTCCTATGTTCTGGTTCCAAACAGGACAAGTAAAAAATTAGCTTGAATGTTCACATGGCTGTACAGTTTTCAGAGAAAACAAATATTTCTGCCGCTTGAGTGAAGTGCTTTGATAGAACGTTTGGTTTACCAGTTTTATAGCGTTTGTACGCTCTGAAAAAAAATTATACCTAAGACCTCATATGAAAGTGTCCAAAGACTTTTTGAATGGAAAAAGCCCCCCCTACACATATCAGATGTGATGTATTTCATGGAAATATCTCTCAAGAACCTCTGGGAGTTCTAAATTCCATTTTCCCAGCAATTGCGTGCATGCTTTTGATAAAATTCTCTGACTTGTTCTCTGACTTGCAGCTGGTTAGCTTTACTTGACGGTTTTATCACGGTCCCAAATCATAAGGAGCACTTTTAGACATAAGTGAAACTACAATTCAGGATGCAGTCCTTGCTCATATGTGGTTTGGACTATATTGGTAATCATATTGCAAAACACATGGCATGAAGTGGCCAGCACATGACTATAACTAGTGCTGTCCAAGTTGATTAAATGAGAGCCAAAAACCTTGTCCTGTGGGCACTCTTAGCTAACTTCAAGCTGGGATTTCTTGAATGGATTTGAACTTGGCAGCACTGGTGAAATGGTGTTAAGGCTTACTAAGGTGCAAACAGGACCTTGTCAAAACCAAGGTGCAATTTATGTGTCAGATAAACGACCATCTATTTTGGCAGCATCTTAAATAGCACAATGAGAAGGGCCACCCACAACATGATGTCATGTTCTCTGTGTTTTGTTTTTTTGGTGCTGTGCGATGTTGTGCGATGTCTGGGACTTACAATGAGACGCCTTCGGTTCTCAAAGTAGTCCAGGAAGGTCTCCAGAATTCCCTTGGGTGGAGGAGGGGGTCTCTTTGTGGGCTTGTGGTATTCGTCTTTCTCCGGAGTCTTGGACACCTTCTTCCCATTCTTCTTGTGGCCCTTGGGTGTCTTCGACCTCCTCTCCGTCTTGTCCTTCTTGGCCAGCTTGTCGGCTTTGTCCTTCCTCTTCTTCTTGTCATTCTTGTCTTGTTTGACGCGACTCTTTTTAGTGGGAACGACCTCCACTTCCTGCTCCTCCAGGTCCATCTGTGTGGGCCTGCCAACGTCATACTTGTCCTCGTAGCCACTGACGATCACTTTGCCTTCATGTTTCTTCTTGGATGGCTTTGATGGCCTAGTTGGCTTATGTTGTGTTGGTGTGACACCAGTGTGTTTGCGCCCGTATTCTTTTCTGTCTGTGCGGTTGTCCCCGTATCGGCCCGTGTAGGCTTTGGTGTAGTACTCATACGGTGTGGTTGGGGCAGTGGTTGTCTTAGTGTGGTACCTGCCTCTGCGGTTATAATAGTATGGGTCCACCGTCACCCTCGCAGGAGCTTTGGTTGTTCTCTGTGTGGTGGTGGTTGTAGCACGCGTGGTGGTGGTGGTGGCACGAGTTGTTGTAGTAGCCCTGGTGGTGGTTGTGGCACGTGTCGTGGTGGTGGGGTTGGTGGTGGTGGTGGTAGTGGTCGGAGGCTTGGTTGTTGTGGTGGTTGTGGGTCTAGTGGTGGTGGTAGTTGTTGTGGTGGTCATGCTGGACAGCATGGGCCTTCTGAACGGCTTGCGCATCACATCTTTCCTCTCTGGCTTCCTCTCCACTGGCGGTGAGGGTGGGTTGGCACTCTGTGTATCCGTGAAGGCACCTTCCTCCACCTGGCCCTCCACGCCAGCGCCCTTGCACTTCTGTACGAAACCTTTCTGCCTCATCTTCTCCATCTTGCGCATGGGTGTCTGGTCGATGACCTCATACATGGCCTCCAGCCTGACGGGGTATGGGTAGCGCTCCTCCACCTGCAGGGTCTTTTTCAGCAGTACCATGCCGAATTTGCCCTTCTCCAGCTTCAGGAAGCTCATCAGGCGGGGGATGAGCGAAACGTCCAGTGGCTCCTCCATCACCTTGCCCTCATTGGTGATACGCCGCACCTTGCCCCCCTGCTCCCCCTCCTGGTGGAACATCACGATTTGGTGCACGTGCCGCTCAGCCAGCTCGCAGTACACATCTGGCTTCAGCAAGCTCATCATCAGACGGTAGTAGCCGTCCGAGTCATGCGGCGCCGAGATGACCAGCAGCCGGTTCTTGCCAGCAAACGTGGCCAGGAGGTTGGGTGAGCCGGCGCTGCTCGGCATGCGGGACACCCTGGCACGTGCCCCCGGTGTCCCCTCATCCTGAACCATGGCGTGCCCAACAGCGGGCACACTGGCCCCTGGCAGGGGTCTACGGCTGGCCATGAACCCCCTTCGTGCCGCCCCCTGGTTGGATGGGCTGGCGCTTTCATCCCTCTGCATTTCATCATACTGTCTAGTCAGCTCCGAGGTGTCAGCGGGCGCTGCGGGCTGGGTCCCAGCGCCAGTGCCGCTGCGCTTCAGGACCCCGGGATGCAGACGCGAGTTGTTTGGTCTGGCCCGTCTTAAAGGGACTCGTCTGATACCCGCCTGTCGGTTAGCTGGATTCGTCTCGGACGCATCTCCAAACCAAGTCAGCAGAAGCAGCAGAGCAAAAAATCCCAATATCAGAACTCTTCTCATTTTTTCCTCTTAGTCAGTTAAACTTACAAAAAGAAAACATAAATTAAGTGTCCGTGGTAGGTTTTGTTTGAAAAAAGTTGTAGTCCGGATGTTAGAACGCAGTGAAGTGCTAAAAAAAGGATGTGTGCCTCACAGCATGCCCCGATCCCCAGAGGCTGCCGTCATTCCAGCACTTAAAGTCTCAAACACAATGCACAGTTATGCAACGTTAACAAAAAATAGTTTCCAGGAAATATTTCAGGAGCACTGTAAATTTAATGTCCAGCAGTAGTGTGACACGAATGTGTTCATCAACACTTATGTCCTTAAGTATTCATTCCAGTTTATCCAGAAACAAACAAGCAACCATTAGAACCTTTTTGTGTAATTTACGTGGCATTTGTTGGATCGCTGTAATGTGTCATCGGAGATTGATTGCACATGTACAACTCTTGCAGAAACCAAAAAGGAAATACGTACAAACCAGCCCTCCAACTGATCGTCCTTTTCGCCTGACTCAGCCCCAACCCATGCATAAATATATTCAATTTGGATATCTTCCTTCAGCGCGAGAAACTTATCCCATTCACTGTAAAAGTCCACACAAAGTCCGCACCAAGAATAACTGACTCAAGTTAGTTTGTAACAATCCAGACGAAACGGGAATTAAGTCCTGCTCAGAACAGTGCAGAGAGTCAGTAGTGTGGTGGTGGCGTCTCCTTTCCCCGTTCCCGTATCACTGGCAGCTACTCTGGACATGTCAGGAAAAACCTCAACCTCCGTGTTCCCGACCAAAGCGGAGCAGGACCAGCCCCCCTGCCAGACGGGTTGCCAGTACAGTACCTAAATAAATCCCCATTCCTCGCAACTAAAGAAACATTGACGTTGATGATATATGTACGTGCCTTATATCCCAAACTTCTATTTGTTCTATCTGTTTATAGGCCACGTTAAGAAAAACATCAAAATCATGTCAGGACAATCAGAGAGAACTTTAATCAAAAACATGAGACTTGAACTGCGACGGGAGTGATTTTGTTGACTGATTCGGTTGTGCTGGACAAGGGGAGACACATTAGTTTTTTCTGCTTACATAATTTGGGCTGAATAGGCTGAATTCATGGATCTTCAGACCCCAGATAGAGCCAGACTGAAGGAAGCGAGATGGCCATGGCAGAGAGTGAGGTGAAGTCACTCCCAAAACATGGTCCCCTGTCCACAAGTCAATTCTCTGTTGTATATGTTAAACAGCTACACAATTTGCGGTACAATATATATATATATATAGATATATATATATATATATATATATATATATATATATATATATATATATATATATATATATATATATATATATATGAAATGATATGATGTGGTTAGCACATATGGTTGCAATTTGCTTATTTTCTGAGGTACTCATCACCCTAGAGATAGTCTACAGTATTCAAAATAAACACAGGATTTTCATTTTATTAATTCAATATCAATTAAATCCACACTGTTTTCACTGCTGATGATCTATCCAGTCATCCCAACCACTTCCATACCACTTTAAAGGGACATTTTAGATGAGAAAACAGACAAAACTCACTAGCGGTCTGCAAGCCTTGTTGTTATTGTATCATCTTCTCTCAATAGCATAATAATATTTTCACAAGGAAGTGACATGTATTCCTAGACCAGTAATCTCAGGACAGTATATGCAGCGTTTGCTCTCTCACCCTCTGACTGTGCCACCCTAATCCGTAACAAGCTCGCCCTTTCTACAGGCTGTTGCCATGGCGCAAGAACTCCAGCCTACTCTCCAAAGAGGACCTGCAATAACAGGAGCAGCTGGAAGTGATGAAAATTCCACAATTGCTATGCATGTCACTGATTCTGAACTAATTAAGGTTATATCCCCACAGTAACTTTTCATCCACTGCCCAGACTCTGCTTGACCTAATTTAGCATGTGAAGAAATCACACACTTAATCAAAATACAGAAAATACAGATGTAAGTATGCACACACACAAACAGATGCACACGCAGACACACACACACAGACACACACATACCACTGTGTATTCATGAGTGGAAACAATCATATGGAAACAAATCTTTATTTGTGACACCAGGAGTCCAAAGAACTCCTAAAAATGACACATTGGCGCACACATAACTGGGCCCCAGGTAGCTGGACATGGAGACAGTGAAAGCTGTCTGGCATACAGTCAATCCATGTGTCTACACCCTGCTGGTGTGTGTGTGTGTGTGTGTGTGTGTGTACAAATGTTGTTCAGATTCAAGTCCCTTAACCCCTCCAAAAAAAATTCCGTTTTGCATGAAGTTCCAAGATAACTGTTCCTGGTGGTGTGTGTGTATTTATGAGCATGTAGAATAGAATAGAATAGAATAGAACAGAATAGAATAGAAAGCCTTTATTGTCATTATACACAGTATAATGAGATTTAAAGCAACTCCTTAAAAGTGCACACATAAGTATAAATGTCCTATGTAAAAACTATTACAAAGTATAAATAAGTCCTTTACAAAAACTACTGTACAAAACTACTATAAGAGAGAAGAAAAACACCTATGTAAAGCCACTGAGTACCCAGACAGACAATAAGACAGATACAACAGATGTGTGTGTTTATGCACATGTGTGTGTGTGTGTGTGTGTGTGTGTCTGGGGGAGTGGTTGGGAGTGACTTGCCCCATTTAATACACAGAGTGCAAATGTGGGGGTAAATCTGGTGTGATCACCCAAACCTTCACCGCTTGTTGAACAGTTCAGCAAGCCCTGACACACACAAGCACACACACACACATAGCGTCTCCCCTCTGTGTTACTGACTGACTGCCGGATCTATATCATGTAAACACTAAAATGTACACATTCCTGGTGGCTGGGAATGAGCCTGTGCGAGAGTCCCCTGGGGTGTATGTATGTCTGTGTGTGTATGTCTGTTGGGATGGTTGGGGGAGTGGGAGGGGGCTGAAAGTAAGAGGGTAAGGATAATGTGCTTATGTTGCTTTAAATACTGCAGTTAAGCAAGGCGAACACTAACACAGGGGTGTGAGAGAGATCGACCCCTTTACTGGAGGCAGAGGCACTGTTAAGAGCAGTGGTACAGAGTTTTTACAAGGGTGCTTTTAGGACTGTAATCAACGTCATTTTTTATTAGTCAGAGCGAGAAGCGCAGAGGACGCAGATTCACAAGTCTTGTCAGGAGTCAGGGAGTGGAGTGGAGATTAATGCACGGGAGGAGGCGTGCCAACAAAAATACCAACTAGAAAAAGTCACAAACCTTATAACCAACCCAGCAACTAGAGCCCAAACAGAGCAGTGAGGTAACAAAGAACACCTCAAAGGACACAATTTGAAGGAAATTATTTATGTGATCCAGATTTGTTCATAGTCAATCTTCAACTTGAATCTCTCCTCACGGACTGCTGAAGAGTCCCCTCAGAGTCAGTTCTGGTGTAATGATTATCAGGATGGTAGCGGTGGAATCAACCAGCCCTCTGCATCGTTGAGGTTAGCCAGTTGTTCCATGTAACCTTTTGACCTTGAATGCACTTCGACTTCAGTGTGCCCTGGAAGTAAAGTGAAAGCATCAGTGATCAGCATTTTTTGGACACAGCTGCGGGACATATCCCCCAAGTACACTTTGTTCCTTCCACAACTTTACCTTGCCATAGTACACATCTGTTCTTTGTTTTATGCAGAGATAAAATACACTCACACACACAGACACACACACACACACACACACACACACTTTCACATGAGCAATTAGGTGATTGAGAGCACAATGTCCATTTTGTGTCGAGGCCAGTAATGCCGTTTGTTGCCGTACGTCTCCTCTGCTTTCCTATCCTCTCTCCTCTCCTTTGCTGTTCTCTCCTCTCCCCCTCTTTGTCCATCTTTGAAAAGCCAAAGCCCCTCCCCTCTCAACCTGTGATGGGATTTGTTTACATCCCCTGGACAGATGTGTAAACGGCAGTGACACATGGTCTGTGTCTGAAGCGGCCCATAATCCTCTTTTATCCAGCTGTTTCCTGCCTCTTCATACAGTACAGCAGCCGCTAATGAAAACCTTTCGGGGGGGGGGGGTGGGGGTGGGAATACCCCCCATACACCCATCAAAAAGAAGAAGGAGGAAAATGTTTCCACACTCTTCAAATGGATTGCTGTGAATAATTTAAATCCTAGGGGATGATTCTAGTGCTCAGTTATGTTGACGAGCTACTCAAGGGGCCAAACAACCCTTGCAATTGGATGCTTTGTGTAATTACACACACACACACAGACACACACACACACTTCATGCATAAGAGGCTGTCAGTGTCTTTTGATGTGTGTGTATGTGTGTGTCTGTGTGTGTATGTGTGTGTGTGAGAGAGAGAGAGAGAGAAAGAGAGAGCTGGAGGGGCTGGTGTGATACTGGGTGGGCATGCATGCCATATGAGAACCACAAAGACCACAGCACTGAGAGAGACAGGCACAGAGAAAACAATGATAGAGAAAAAGAGAGAGAGAGAGGTCTAATGTAATTGAACTTGAGGTGGGTATGTAATTAACTTATTGTAAATTTTTTTTGTAAATGTTAACTTCTGATGTTGAATGAATGATTTTCCCAAGTGGACAGGGGTCTGCTGTTTGCATTCCTGAACACCCTACAGTAAACATGGGACTAATGAAATGAAGTGAATTTAAGTTGCAAGGACCAGAAGCGTGGCTTTGGGCAGTGACTGGTGACCACTGAGTAGACACTGGGAAAGACAGAGAGAGAGAGAGAGAGACAGAGAGAGAGAAACAACATGATTACCTTAACCCTTCTTTCTATCAGAGTTCTGAGTTAATACACCAGCATTTCCTTAGGAGTGATTCAATTTCCTGTCCTTCATTTCCTCTCAGTGTTTTATGTCCTGATGTTGCTGAGGCTCTCTCTCTGTCGGGCCACTTAGACTGAGGTGACCTGACCCCACAGCCCCTAAATGCCATAAGACAGCAGTAACGTAAGAGTAACACACACCCCTGGATTTCTCTTACCAGTGTATTGATGTATATATTCATCAAATATATTTCGATTCCTTTGTATGTCTTGTACATGTGAAGAAATTGACAATAAAAGCTACTTACTTACTTATATGTGTTGAGTTAGTGAAAGCAGTGATCTCATCCTTGGTCCCTGCTGGTCTGTTGTGATACCTGGACATTTACATTGACCTCTGCCCAGTCAGAATATACTGAGAATTATATATACCGAGTTCTTGTCCATGGGTATTGTGGAAATTAGACAATATAGGCTCTTTAGATAACATGTAAAGATGTTCGACACCTTGCTCTCCTCCACCTTCCGCTTAAGGATGCACCACAGGTGCTCAAATGGGTTTAGGTACTTGGATCCACAGGTGCTCAAATGGGTTTAGGTACTTGGCCAGTCCATCACCTTTATCTTCAGCTTCCTCAGCAAGGCAGTTGTCATCTTGGAGGTGTGTTTAGGCTCATTATCATGCTGTAAAATTGCCATTCTATACATGTGGCCCAGTTTTCGAAAAGAGGGGATCATGCTCTGCTTAGAATTCATGTTTCCCTTTATGACACACAGCTCTCCAGTGCCAGCAGCACTCATGCAACTCTAGACCATGATGCTGCCAATTCATGCTTGATGTTAGGCAAGGGACAGTTGTCTTGTTGCTCTTTACCATTTTATTAAAAGCTGTTTAGACATTAATGGTAGTGTGCTGTCTGCAGGGTGTTATTTTCAGAGGACAATAAATCTATGCTTTTATACAAGCTGTGCTCTGTTCTCTACTTTAAGTTTCATTTCTATTGTGTTATCCCATGAAAAGATACGACAGAATATTTGCAATAATGTGAGGGCTGTACTCACTTTTGTGAGATACTGTAAGCAACAAGGAAATTTATACCAAGAATATGCTAATAAGGAGTCTGATTAACACACTCAAATGACTTATGAGTCTCAAATGACTCATGAAGTAAGGCTTAGAGATCATATGATTACCACAGTAACTGGAATCCATTTCAAACTCATTTAAAGTGTTTCTGTTTCATGTAATTGAGTGTGAGGGGCTTGGGGGAAGGGAAAAGGATTTCTTTTATTAAATTATAAATAATACCAAGAAGCTGTTTCTCATTGCATTGAAGGGTGGTGTTAGCTGGCTAGGTGGACGCCCGAGCGCATGTATGAACTGGTGTTTCAGATGGAGCTCTGGGCAGAGTCAGGACAAAAATGGGAGTGAGTGTGCTTTTTCTGGCAGGACGCCACATGGGCAGAAAAATGGCAGTGTTTTACACACATAGACACACACACACACACATACACACCCTCTCTCTCACACCCTTGCTTGCAAACTGAGAAATGTTGAAATGCTGCAC
This sequence comes from Tenualosa thibaudeaui, assembly GCA_027481765.1. NCBI lineage: Eukaryota > Metazoa > Chordata > Actinopteri > Clupeiformes > Clupeidae > Tenualosa > Tenualosa thibaudeaui. Next base: position 4,871,797 of record JAIFZK010000071.1, read on the forward strand.
AATGTTCCCTCAGTTTAACATGACTATACTTGGAACACAGGTTAAGAGTGTAATGTGACCACAGTCTCCTGTAATTAAATATGTGGAATGAGAGAGAGAGTGTTTCTCTGTTAGTGTGTGTGTGTGTGTGTGTCTGTATGTGTGTGTGTGCGTGTGTGTGTGTTTGTGTGTATGTCTGAGAGAGAGAGACAGAGAGAGAGAGAAAGAGAGAGAGAGAGAGAGAGAAGAGGTGCCTGAAAGGCCTGTGTAACCATCATCCATATACTGGCCCCTGATAATAATACAAGCCAAGAAAAAAAAAACAATCTCATTAAATGATAATGACTTAATTTAGGGACTAATGGTTATTATTAAATCGCTGACTGCGTGTAACATTTAAAACATTCCTGTGTGGTGTTCAGCTCACCTTACCTCATCACATAAAAGAATCTTTTCATTATAAATTGAATTCAGACACCAGGTCTAGCAGGACACCAAACAAACAGTATAGATTCCAGCACACAGACTCAGGCAGTATCTGAAGGGCATGGGCCAGTATGAGGTGGGTTGAGAACTTGAGAGCCTGAGAGAGCGAGAGAGAGAGAGAGAGAGAGAGAGAGAGAGAGAGAGACTGTGCATCCAGCCATGTAAGCTCTTTCCTTGTGAACTACACCCAAGTCAGTGCAAACAGAACTCTTTTAATCGAGCAGCACACAGCTGAACCTGTTTCCAGATGTGAGGTCATCTCCTGTCAAAATGGAAAAAACGGAGAGAAAAAAAAATTGCTTAAAGAAAGTATTATTTGCATGCAGCTACCAAAATAAAAATAAAAAAAAAGTTGGATTCCTGAATCATACAATGGAAACATAAACAAACAATCAGGCAACTATGTTTTAAAGTTTCTTTTAATGTTACAAAATGAAAGTTGATGTTTGGAACTCTTTGAAGCACATGATATTCCTATTTCATTTTAACCCACAGACTTCCAGACCAAGATATGCTGTGTTTGTTTGAAGCTGGAGCCAGTCATCAATATGGCCCCGCATACATCAGTGACCATGAAAGAAAAGGATTGGCGTGTAACAAAACAATTACAATGCCTGCCTGACTGTCTTTTTTGTTGTATTGTATGCCGGCGTATGCGGCTAGCAAATGTAACCGTTCACAAAGAGGGTGAGACTACCCCGGCTAGGCGTGCTTGCCTTTCCCCCCTTTGAATCTGAATACAATCCAGTTGGTCTAACACACCGACAAAAGATGTGGGGAATAAAGGATAGTTTTCTTTGGATAGTTTTATAGTTGGACGCAGTATCTATTAACAGCTTGATACAAGGGGCGCTGGCGCCAGTAAAAAAGCTTATGAGTCAGAGTTTGATAATTTGATGGTGTCATGCCCAGCTTCTGAGCTCAGAGCAATATCTCTTAGAAAGAAAGCTTTAAAAAGAGTGTGTGTGTGTGGAGAGAGCCTACATGTGGGTGTATTTTGCAGCTCTTAATGTGAAGTCTGGGACACATCCCAATTTTGTTTTTTAAGAGCATCAGAGGTTTTCGGTGGCCTAGCTTGTGAGCGCTTTCGTGTGCATTTCCTCTATGAGAAGGGGCATGAAAAGACAAGGACTCAGTGTTGAGACCAGCGACTCAAAAACTGACGCCAACATGTGGAAATGCACTTCTGTGCCCAGTGACCGATCACTGTGTTTATATGAAGCCAATCCGTTAGCACTCACACAGGGCTTTTTAAAAGTACATCCAAACCCTCCAAATGTGACACCATGGAACCTTCTTCCTCCTCTCATTTCTCTCTCTCTCTCCCTCTCTTTCTGTGTGCTTTATTGTTTCTGGCAAAGACTTCTTTACAGTGGTTAATGCCATCACTGACATATTCACTCGTTCCCTCCTCCACCCCAACTTCTCTGAAGCAACTCTGTAAAACACTCAAACAGTAGACATGCCCACCACTGATGGAAAACCTCAATGGTCCCTTCTCTCTCTCCCTCTCTCTCTCCCTCTCTCTCTCCCTCTCTCACTCTCTGTCTCTCTTTCCTTCTCTCTCTTGTGGTAGCCTATGGCTGTCAGCGGCCCATGATGACTCAGTGGGCCTCCATGTTACACAAACTAGCCGCTTGCTATCACACCCACTGCTAATGACCTTCACATGCGTCTCCATAAACTCCCCCTTGTTTCTCTGCCACGAAGTCCAACATCATAAGTAGAGAGAGAGAGAGAGGGAGAGAATGTGGGACACCTTCACTGCCACTGGGCACTCAAAGCCCCTGCCAAGTGAGACCGCACCATATCGCCCCAGGCACTGCCTGTGGTCGTGAACTTAACGTGACTCACGTTTTTGGCTGGTTAGAATAAACTCTGTCAGAATAGCCTGTGGAGGAGTCAAGAAGCACGGATGAGTGAAGGGTTGAGGGGGTTGGGGACGTGTGTATGTGTGTGTGTGTGTGTGTGTGTGTGTGTGTGTGTAAGACGTAGGTGTTGGTGGAGTTGTGGAGGGCAATGCATTCTTGAGGAGGGGTTTCGGCCCTTAGTCACGGGCTATTAATTCCTCCCCCCATACCTTTGCTACTCTGTCATCCTTACCGCCTGTAGCTGCCCAATAGCCTGTAGTCATTAAGGCAGACTACAGACACCACCATTCTCCTGGCGGAGAGAAGTGAGAGAGCCAAACGTCAGTGGCCAACAAGGGCTAAAACCCTTGAGCAGATGTAGTGTGTCTCAAGGCACTGTAGACACGGTACATGACTACTTCATTTGGAACGAGTCACTATTTGCAATCATTCACGCTCCAGGGTCATGTGACGATGAGCACATAAGCAGATGAATCTTTGTGTCTTTGGAACTAGCAGTAAGAGTTGTCATTGGACTGTTAGCTAATCCAAAACACAGCATGTTTTGATTTTGTCCCTGTATGCTGATTAGCTGATCACACTAAAGAGCAATTTAAGGAGATGACACAGTTTAAATCAGGACTGTCCTTGGACTGTTAGTGTGAGGCTTTGGATCCCTTCCTCTGTGCTGATGATCACATATCACACATCTTTAAGAGGATTATATGTGTCTGGTGAGACAACTCTACTCTTACATGGTGAAACAGGCAAAAGTCTTCAAATCCTAGAAAGACTTAAGAAATAGTCTGCAGAGGCGTCCCTGAGAAACTCTTGTTCCAATGAATAAGTCCAGATCCTGTTGCCAAGGGTCCAGATCCTGTTGCCAATCCAGACTTTAAAGACGTAAAAGCAGTGAGACTATCCCCACTTGGCTTTCCGTTCAAGTGCTTCAGCGTGTCTATGGGAGTTTTTTTATCATGTCTAACTGTGAGTCCATTGGTAAGGCATTTCCTCTGTCCAGTGGGCGACTGAGGTGACCTGGCCCCCAAAGTCCAGCAGACAAACAGCTGTGATGGCTGGCTCAGAGCAGGGGCAGAGAAGTGACTCACTGTTTGCCTTCTAATACAGCAGCTAGTATTGCACAGGTGAACCCCCTCATTATCGCTACTGGCTTAATAACACGTTGGTTGGAACATGCAGGTATGTGACAGATTGGCCCACTGTCAAAGTCAAGGATGCCAGGGACACTCTGGTCTTTGTTTGACATGTCTGACAAAGTGTTCAAAATATTGAATGATTTGATTTTAACAATTAAGTGAATATACTAACTTAATGGTATCATTGTACAATTATTTATTTATTATTATTAAACATTATGAAAAGTTTACAAATTATATAAGTAGGTTATTCATAAAGGTGGTAACACTTCATAAGCCATTAATAAGATGTTATAACCTATCAGATAACAACAGTAACAATGACCTATTACAGATTAACAGATACAAAGGATTCTAGATGATAATAACAATAACTCAATACTGATATATTTCATTACACAGAAGATCTTGTTATACAGCATTGCAACATACTACATGTTTGTGCTTAACTATACACTGTATGTATGTATTTATACAACACAGCCATATTTATTCATAGCAATTAGTAAATTCAGACTTTCTTTGGCTGTTACTTTGCTTGAAACTATAGCACTGGTTAAAGGCCCCCATACAATAGCATGCTGTGTTGGATCATAGGCCAATTCTCTCATTACAATAGCAAGACAGAGGGAAATCCTGCATTCTTCTATACATATAGCAGAGCCCCTGGGCCTATCTCCAGGCCTGGCTCCAGTTGCTTCTATAGTCGAGTAATCACTTACAGGTTCCATTAATCTCTCTACACTATAGCCATTAACCTTGAAGCCCTGCTGTGAGTGTGAGCCAAGAAAGACGGCCTGTGTTGAATTTTGAACATTAATCCTGGCTTACAGTAATTGCACAGGGAAGGGCTGAGAGATACTTGATATAGATGATAACAAGGACTTTTTGCGGCATTTGCCAATTCATGGGCTGGATCGTATTTGGTGTTTAAAATTATACTTTATGACAAAAGAAGGGAAACTATGGCTACTTATTCCATCAGGGGCGCATATTGCGCAATATTTATCTGAGCCTGACACTGATTTGACCTGACACCAAGTTGAGATCTCTTTTCAGGAGGGAGGACAGAGGAGGAGAATGGGAGGAAAGGAGCATACTGTAGTAGGCAAGGGGAAGGAAAATTGAGGGAAAGTTGTGTGCAGTTTGGTCAGAAAAGCAGTCATATTCAATTCTCCGGTATAATAAGAGCTGACCTGTTGAACTGCGTCGCGCAATGGAGAGGAGCCCCTGCGGGGACAGCGGTTGTGCATGGCTCCCCCGGGTAATCACTAACACATGTGGGTTCAGGGCCAAAGATGAACTGCGTTGTGAGAGGTCACTGCCAATTTTAATGCTGTAGTGGGAGGATAATAGAGAGAGAGAGACAGAGAGAGAGAAAGAGAGTGCTTGTATAGTGTCTGTTTGTGTGTGTGTGTGTGTATATGTGTGTGTGTGTGTGTGTGTGTGTGTGTGCGTATGAGAAGGAGGTAGAAATTGAGGGAACCAGTAAAATGGGGGCTAACTCATGACTTTGGCCTCCCTCTAGAAATACCCAGGTGCCAAATCCAGTCAAAGACCCTGGCGCTCAGGGAGGTCCAGTTTGCAAACGCAACACCAAAACACCCTGACGGGTTCAGCAGACAGAAAAATGCGTTTATGATTGGAGCCAGCTTGCACTGGTACCTCTGGCCTTTTCTCTGCCCACAAACTCAATCGACCTCCTCCATTCTCTGCATGACACGATGTGAGACGGAATTCCTGCTATTCACAAGAATGAGCGAGTGTGTGCCACATAAATGGATGCACCAGAGTGAAAGAGGTCATAAGCTTAGGTGTCTTGCAGTCTGACAGTCAACAGAAAGAAAACCACCACCTCCACCATCACTGGTAAACAGTTAGTGTCAGCCTGCACTTAAAGGTCACTAGAGTGCATTTACTGCGCTTCAACGTGCTGGGAGGGAGCTGAAAAGGACGGGGGTGGTGGTGGTGGTGGTGGTGGTGATGGTGGTGTTGGGGGGGCAGTCGGAAGTGCATTGACTGATCTGACCTTTAACCTTTGGGTTAAAGCTGTGCTTCTGCTGTTGAATGCGGAATGTTGGACCTTGGGTCAGCTCCATCAATCTGCAATTTCTTCTGAAAGTACTGCAAGGCAAAAACAAGCAAACAAACAAACAAACAAACAAACAAGCAAACAAAAAAACACTCCAACTTGCTTCAGTCAAAAGAGAGTGCTTTTGTTCCATGACTTGGTGCTGGTTGTGGTTCTTTAGGGCTTTTCCCTTTACGTCTTCTTGGCATTGTTGGTGAACCTAGATTTATACTTTGGCCAGGGCTTGCCATTACACACTTTCCTCTAACATCCATCTATGTCACACTGAAGCCGGTCTATGAAAACAGCTTAACTGTAAAAACACACAAAAAGAAGAGTAGGCCCTCACCACTCGCATGCATTGCTCGCATGTCTGCAGAGCGAGTCTACAGTTTCCTTGCCGCTCAGCTTTCCGCTGAACTGCTGTCCAGAGACAAGGGCCTGAGGACATTCCCTGACTGAGATGAATGGTAGGTTAGATCTGCTCTTGATCAACTGACACATGGTGGTAATGGAGTGCCTTTTCTCAAAGGCTTTTCTCTGATTCACATTCAAGTATTAATCACTAATGCACTTTGTTGACATTGAGCATACTAAGTTTCAGGTTCATTCACAACAAGCAAAATCCAGAATGGGAAGCAAGTTTCGTTTTTCAAAAAGTAATACAATTCCTCTGTAGAAGTTTTTGCCAGTGGTGGCTCAAACGCTGTATATGGGTCCTGAAATCTTTTGCGTTTTCTGAATTTGATGCAGAGCAGGCTCACAAGGAGCACATATAAATGTCTGTGTTTGGATGGGTGGACAACCAGTTCAACAGGATGGTAATAGTTCTCAGTTTCTCTAAATTACTAGCACTTGTGGTCCTGAGAAGAAGAGGCCTTCCATATCTCTTTTGAAGCATTAATCTGACTGTGTGTGTGTCAGTGTGTGTGTGACAGAGAGAGAGAGAGAGAGAGAGAGAGAGAAACAGTAAAACAGTGAAGGAGATCAAGATCGATCCTGCATCCATCTGCATTTCATCATTAACACTGCTAGCGTAGCAGATGCAGCACCGATGCCATTGCTCAAACACAGTGACAGACCTGGACCAGACATGGGCCACTCCCTGGCCACATCAACTCATCACCTCAAACTCAGCTGCCTTCCATGTGTGTCTGCATGCAATGCATTATGGGAAGAGGTAAATAAAGAGAGAGAGTCCTTTTGTTCCCAGACATCTTTGTTTTTGAATCAGAGAGTAGGCTGAGTCAGCTCCTCTCCGCCTGGGACCTCTTGTACCGCATGCAAGCAAGGCCGTTGGCTTGGAAACCACCATTGCCTCCATGGAAAACAAGATGGAAATAAGAGTGGGCTTTTTGAGGAAGATGGTAGAGTCATACTGTGCCATATGGGAAAGAGCATGACAAATTTAGACGTTTTATTGGCCTAAGTGTCTCTTTGAGTAACCCTTGTTTGATGTGTACGAGCCCACAGTATCTTGAGCAAAGGAAGGGGGGTGGGGCCAGATGGGTTAGCACAGAGGCTGAAAGTCATGTTTTCCAGCATTGGTTGCTAGAATACTTGTGTCAGGTTATTAAGCTCTGAGATTTACACACTGTTGTCCAACTCTGAATCCAACAGGCCTCTGTACGGCCCTACACACACACTTACATTTTACACATACCATTCATCTCCCAGACGAGGAAGACCACAAAAAAATACCCATGCACTCTCTCTCTGAAATCAATTTTACTATGCAAAATGTCTTAGTGTAACAACAACCCCCACAGAAACATGTTGAAATAAAAACGCTTAGAAGACAAAGGAGCCCACCAGGTTCCTTAATCGTGTTCCCATGAATCCCTTGGATGTGAGCGGAAGACATTCAACCTCAAAAATGCAATATATGGCTACCAGGAATTTCACGACTTTCCCCAGTTCAGCGACGTGGGCCATAGTCGACAACAGTTTGTCCAAAGACAACTGCGGGTGATGTCACTCGTATGCCAAGTTTTCTCCAGTAATCCCTTCTGGGGCACTGGCTTGGAGCCGCTCGGAGATTTTATATCGGACTCAAGCGGGCGCTGATGTTGATGGACTCAGCAGTGTTTGGACAAGGCATTCCTTGTGCTGACGCTGAGACAACATTCCGTGCCGAGCCGGCAGGGAGGAGTGAGGATGTGGATCAGCAGCAAGCCCCTCTTCAGCTTCCTGAGTGCCCTCTGACTGGACACTCACACACACCTGTGAACACACCCACACACACACACACACACACACACGCATGCACACACACAAACACATACACAAGCACAAGCAAACACACACACACACACACACGCGCACACACACACATGCACACACAGACACACACACATGCATCCATGCGTACACATGGATATGTCAGTAAACAGACACACAGACACACACGATCATCTGGTTTGAGCTGTTTTGACAGGCCTCTGCTCATGCTCACACCACGTACAAGAGAGAAGGAATCCATGGCAATAGCAATATGCTGTATAAAAACACTGCTTTGGTCCAGCCCCAAAATATCCTAGCTGAGTAAGACACAACAGCATATACAGTAGACTGCTGAGCATAATAAAGAGAGTCTTAAAGTATTTAAGGAAAACTGTTTGAACTTCATGTGTGCTTTCCACTGTGATAGTTTCTGTCTGAACCTTCTACTGGATGTGAGTCATCTTCTCTATCATCCCGAGAGCCTAAAGCAATGAAAACACATAACTTTGTCCATGGCAGGGAGGTCTTTCAAAAGTCCACAGGAATTTAAGACAGCACAGAATATCCGATGACTATACAGGCACTACTGTTCCTTAAACTGAGCAATATCCTCGAAAAGTACAATTGTATTCAACTGTGAGAAAGGTGATGTGGTTTCTGTCTGACACTTGACGCAAATCACACTTAACTGCAGTGTTTTGTTAGTAAATAAAATAAAAAGAAATCTGTCACAATTGCAAATGGAGCTGCGAGCCACTAAACCTGTGAAAACAATGTTGGTTTAATTGAAATTAGAAGGTGACCTTTAAAATAGCTCCCAACCAACTGAACCTGCCATTGGACTGACATCTCATCATCATCACTCAGGATTTTGAGAGAATTAAAAAGGAAGAATATTTGCATATCTATTACAAACCATGCAGAAGCTTCTAGGCTCCATGAATGTTTTTGGGGCCTCCTGGGATTGTGAAAATTAGAAGTGTGTGTGTGTGTGTGTGTGTGTGTGTGTGTGTTAGAGAGAGAGATACTCTGTATGCACCAATAGCTGAAAGAACAGGATACCAGTCCTTACTGTCTTTACAAATAGATGTTCAGCCAAAAGCTACATGGCAACGCTGCTTTGGCTGGTGATGTTCAGTTGTTCAGCTATTTTTGTCAAAGAAGAGGTTTACAGGATAGTGCCAGTGATTTAAATATTTAGTTCAAATCTTTTGAACTTACTGGAAATTGTATACTGCAAACTTGAGTGAACCCTCGTGTAATTTGGGTGACTGCCATAGGTCAAACACTTTACACACTGCCTGTCCTGTTTGCATATTCAGCATGGGTCACAGACTCTTACCAAAGTGCACATGCTGTTGATGTTAAGATGCAGAATTAAAGCACAGTATGGGGGAAGTTCCAGTACACCCAGAGAGACATCCCAAGCAGGAGTCAGTTTTTGGAAATGGATTTGGTGCTGATCTCAGGCAGGCTGTCAGAACTAGAACCACAACACCAGGTTGAACGGTTGAGATCTGGGCTACAGGGCTGAGGTTGTGCTAACATCAGACAGGCAGGCAGGCAGACAAACAGATAGACAGACAAACAGAAAGACAGACAGATAGACAGACAAGCAGACAGACAGACTGACCGATAGATAGATAGATAGATAGATAGATAGATAGATAGATAGATAGATAGATAGATAGATTCCAAGCTCTTCCACTCATTCCCTCAGCCAGTAGTGTGGCTTAGTTGTATGGACCTGTGCCAGGCTAACATTTGTTCATGCATTGGTCTGTATGTTTTGTGTTCTGGAGCCGGAGTGTTGGAAACATGTGCTAACACCCCCACCCCTGTCTACCTCTCCTCTCTGTCTGAGGAACAGACTCAAGCTCCAACAGATAAATCACGCTCTCCTTTCCCTACCTGGGCATTTTTTAGTTTTTTCTCACTCACTATCTTTTGTTGTCTTTCTCCATCCCTCTCTATCAGTTCATCTTTCATCTCCATTTCTTGCTGCTTCCCTCTTTTGCCCCTCCCTGCATGTCTATACATCTCAGTCATCCTCTTTGCCCCTCACCCTTTCTTTCCACCCTCCTCAGCCTCATTCACATCTCCTGATGACCCGTGGTACTATCTGGTTTACATGAAGCAGGGGAGTCAACATTAATTGCTGCGTTTGAACTGCCTCCACATTAACACCTGACCCTGCGGTCCATGAAAACATGAACCCGTAAAACGGGCCAAAAATTCTCGGCCAAATGGGCCACAGAGTTGTCTGTTGTCTGATCCTAGGAGGGAGACGCTTTGTGCTGGAGGATCCACTTGTCGGCACTTTTGTCTCCTCCCCAACGGAGCTATAAAAAGGAGCTATGAAGACATTCATTGTGTTGTTCACTGAAAACAAACACCAGGAAATCTGTTTCATGTCCAAGTCATAGACTGTGGATATTTGGCCACCTTCAGTGACAGAGTGACAAATGATAGACAGATGAGCTTGAATGTACTGATGCATTCACATTGTCTGTTGTTATTTGTCCAAGATGTCATTGTCCAATTGAAATCCTTACTGAGGTGTGTGTGTGTGTGCATGTGCGTAAGGCTGAGAAATTCCACAACCAAACTTATGCCACACAGCAGTAACACTTTATAACACTTCATTCAACATTTACTGGGGTGGGGAGGTGCTGGTAGCACTTTTATCATGACTGTCCCTCACACTGACTCTTGTGGTTCACCCCCATCTGCAGAACATTGCACGCGAGCCTCCACCGCAAACACACACCCTCGCACATGTGCTATTCCATTGAGAGCAATGACTGGCTTCCCCCCTGGTCTTTAATGAAAAACAGTGATGAGAGCCTTCTTGAGAAAGCCACCAGCTCCACAACCCCTTCTTGTGTCAATTGGTTCTGGGCCAGATCCAATCCCAGCGCGACCAATCTGTTTCAGTGTTCGCTGCTATCTGTGTTGACATTGCAGATAGAGTTCAAGAGAGCGGGTGGGCGTCCACATCACTGTCTGTGGGGAGAGAGACTCTCAGATGGGTGCTTTTATGTGTATGTAAAGCTCAAAGCAGCGCCAGGCAGATTTACAGGACAAGGGAGAACCTAGAGTGTTGTTATGTTATAGAGAAAGCATGTGGTGGGAAGAAGCATAGTAGAAACAGAATAATAAAAAAACACAGTAAGTCTATACAGTGCCGTATTTCTGCATTACAGATGGGTAATAAATATCAACTCAAGCAGTGATTTATTTTCAAGTTGCTAATTTCAAACAGACAAGCCACATGTCAAGGGAGGCCCTATCTGACAAGGTGCACATGGGACTCCATGCTTTGTTTTTCGGTGTTTTAGGCTTACTCACTAAAGCTACGATCAGGAAAAGGCTGCTGCACACAAAAACAAACTGTTACACAAGTGTTTACTGAAGCCTGACTTAATTCAATTTGTAAATGAAGGACACCAAGTATGCTGTGCTTGTGTGATATTCGTGAGTCAGGCGTGAGTCATTCGATCTTGATCACTGAACTCATTCAAACGTTCAGATACTGTGTGAGCCAATATGACATGGTGTTAAGTAACTGCGTGATTGCGGATTAAGTTAATTGCTTCTTTTGAGGAGGATGCCATGCCTTACATCCAAGGGAGTGTAAAAGGGGCATGAAATTACTGTATTAAAGAGTGGGAATTGCTTCGTGCTTGAGGAATGACCACTAGCTCAAAATCTGGCCTTGAGGACATTTGTGGTAACACAGAGCTCCACTGGGAAGAAGAAACTGGCAAACACTTAACCTGGCTTCAAAACCACTTTCTCTCTCTCTCTGCCTCTCTGTCTCTCTGTCTGTGTGTCACTGCCAACCCAAGCATGTTGTGGATAGCAGAGCAAAACACCAGAGTCATCTACATTCTCTGATCTCTGGGTAGGGTTTCAGGTTTGGCTTTTTTGTTAATGCCTCACCAGAGATGAAAATGCAAATCTGTTGCACTAATGCCAGTCAAGCATGAGCCACATCCCAGAAAGCCACAGACCTTGAAAAGGAATCTGGTTCAGATCTGGTCCTGGTTTGGTTCTGATTACTGTCCCAGCCAATTTATTTTAGAGAACATTGAGAGACTGTATGGGATATGGCTGACTAACGCAGTTCAACAAAATCTCTTCCAATCCCACCTCCTGCCTAGTTCGTGCTGACACGCTCACAGCCACACACCAGCATCGTTGGAGCACCGAGCAAAACAAATTTCGACGGTCGGACGGAGGAGGCTGGGCAGGGGCTGGTTATTCTTCTGTTGGATTGTTTCCTGTGCTTGCATCTCTGGATTCCCAGTCAGACGTGTCTAGTTCTGTAGCTATGGCATGTGGGATATGTGAGAGGATGTTGTTCTTTTCAGACATTCTGAGTAAAGAAATGTGTTCCTCATTTTTTTTTAAAGATAAGAAAAGTGTTGGCAGTCTCCAAAACAAACAGAACACCACCACTAACAAAAAATATCTGATCACCCCTGGAGATATTCAGATTGAGATGTTTTTGTGGATATTTCTTTCAAAATCCTATGAAGCAATGAAGTGAATACCAAAAGCACTCAAGACTCGAGCCAGGGACCTACGGACAGAATGGAAAAGACAAAGTTGCCTTGAAGTATAAGTGCCTCCCCAGCAGTGACAAGGCAAAAAGACAACAAAACAAAACTGACCTGCCTTCTCTCAACCATCACAAACAAAAACAAGATGAAATGTTCATTAAAACAACAATTGCTTAACCAAAGGCAAGTGCTTGGTGGACTGAACGACGTCGCAGATGCTCCCTGTATAAACTTCTTTCTCCAGTTATAACTGAACGAAGAATCAGCCAACATGATGGCCCCTGAATAATGGAATGTATTCTTAATAATGTACAGGCTGTACCATGTGAATCCCCATCGGTGAAGTGAGGTCAAAGTTAGTGTTTAAGGGCGGTGGTAGTGTACTGGTTAAGGAACGTGGCTAGCTAGTGCTAGTAGTGGCTAGCTAGTGCCTGGAAAGTTGTGGGTTTGAATTCTGGTGGCCCTTGAGCAAGGCACTTATTCTTAAATTGCTCTAGGGGAGACTGGCCCTGAACAATTGATAGCTGACAAAATAAGTAACTTTGGATAAAAGCATCGGCTGAATGCGTAAAATAAAAAAATAAGTTAGCATCATTGTTCCCCCCATGCAGCGGTGAGGTGAAGCCAACATTAGCCAAAACCTTAGCATTTGCACCGCCCCACCCCCTGAATTCACTTGCTTGCTTTAGGACCTGTCACTGGTAGTAACCTTACATGTTTAAAAAATACTGAGAGAAGTTTGATTTCCTCTGAATTATTGAGGACAGACCAAGGCATACCAAGCAAGACTGTGATTTTTTTATCAGAGCTCCCCCTACAGTTGCCAATTTAAAAAGAAAATAGCAACAACATTGGACATTCTTGGTGTGCTGACAACAACCTGCTTTTGAACACCAGCAAGACCAAGGAACTCATCATGGACTTCAGGAAAGAGAAGGGAAACATCAATGACCCCATCCACATCAATGGTATGGCTGTGGAACGTGTAACCAGCTTCAAATTCCTGGGGACCCACATCTCCTGGTCGACCAACACCTCAAGCCTGGTCAAGAAGGCCCACCAGCACCTCTTCTTCCTAAGGACACTAAAGAAAAACCACCTGTGCACTAGTCTGCAATTTCTACTAACTGTGTGACAGTTTGGTATGGAAATTGCTCTGTTGCTTGTCGCAAGGCTCTGCAGCGAGTGGTGAAATCACAGGGACTCCACTTCCTGCCATGAGGATGTCCACAAGAAAAGATGTCTGCGACGGGCACGCAACATTCTGAAGGGCACCTCTCATCCTGCCAACAAACTATTCCAACTCCTCCCCTCCAGAAGGCGCTACAGGAGCCTCCAGACTAAAACCACCAGGTTCAGGAACAGTACTGAACTCTGTCCCCCACTGAACCTCACACTGCACTCTGCTGCTATCTGTATATACTTAATACATCTGTACATAACTATCTCTATAGCACATCTGTATATTGCATATCTGTATATTGCACATCTGTATATACTTCTGTACATCTGTATATACTTAGCACTTAATACATTTGTACATAACTATCTCTATAGCACATCTGTATATTGCCCTTTATATTGAATCTATATAGCACATCTGTATATTACCCTCATTATCTCTGTATATTGTATGTATATTGCTCTTCTGCCTAATTATTATTCTGCCTATTTATTATTACTACTCTTATCTGAATATAATTTGCTCTTCAACTGTACATATTACATATACTGTATATACTGCACTTGCTGCTCTTTGCACTTCTGATTAGATGCCAAACCGCATTTCGTTACCTGTATTTATTTATGAGTAATAACAATAAAGTTGAATCTAATCTATCTAATCTAAAAATCTTATCAATCAATGTGAATTTGTTTGCAAAACAAATAGGATCCAGCAATGATCATTTTCGAGAATAACATTGACTGACAAGCCGTTAATAAATGTGATTATTGTGATCAATGTGATTTTGGTTTCATTCACTTTCAGTTTCATTTTACCCACCTCACTATTTCAGATCTTGAAAATGTAGTAACCATGGAATCTACACTAGAGGCGTCTGAGAGAGCTTTCTTTCACCCTGTAATGAGGCGTTTAATCATCTAGGTGGCTACAATGCTGGTTATTTAGCCAAAAAACATTGCTTTAATACTTAAAGTGCAGTCAGTGATGCCAAGCAGTTTCTATAATGTAAAAATAATATTTAAATTAAGTTAAATTAATTGAAATTAAATTAAATTAATATTTAAATTAAGAATTAAGAAATTAAGATCCACTAGTTCTCCACCTCTTGGGCCACCATAAAAAATCTGGTCTTTTTACCATATCCAGGTTTCCAAACTGGAAACAAACAAATGGGGGCAGCCTGCCATCCAAAACAATGAACACAGAGTTTCTCCTGGAGGACTGAAAAAAGGGATGAGCTACTAATGTACTGCACAGCTATCGACCAGCTGGCTACATTCTATCTCACCACTCCCTGAATCTGTTTCAGTAATACATCAACAGCACTGAGATGGCCATTAGAATCCCCACAGTGGTGCAATGAAGCCAACATTAGCATTAAAGTCAGCATTAGCGCTTTCACCCCACTCCATTGAACTCTCACTAGGGTCTCTGCTGCTGTCCTCCCACAGTTTCTGGCCATAAAAAAAGACCTAGAGAACCCACAGCAATTTCACTGCTCCAGAATGTGACAAATGATTGAGGACTGTTTGACATTTCTGGCCAAAGCTCATGCCAAGTTACAATTTTCAGTGTCCCAGATTTATTGCTGGAGAGTGAGGGGGGAGGCGACCACTGAACATTGTCTTGGGTGATTTAAATGGCCACTCATGCAGACTCATGCAAAGGCCTTTTGAAGAAATATATAACCAGGCCCCAGGAGGGCTGTTACACAACATGGTACCACATCCAACAGCCAATCAATAGCACATATTTCTTAAATAATATGCTGCTGGTCAACCTCAGTACTTTTGGTTATGGACAAATAAGATGAGGCTTTGGGCTTCAAAGAGTAATGAGCTGACGGTGGCCACTCTCTGAGAGGGTAAATATAGCTCAGCCTATATATGTAAAGCAAACAAGGGCCAGAATGTAAGTCCTGTTTTCGCTATTGTAAGTTTGAACAGGCCCCTGTCCAGAAATGCCTTCAGTACTTTTCCAAGGGCTTGTCCTCTGGAATCTCAAGATTTCTTGAAGAAGACTTGTTTTCTCTTTTTCTTCAGCTGAAATTATTAGAAAAGTTTGCAGAGTGATTGCTGAAGGGCAGTCCTGGAGACAGTTGGCTCACACTGAAGAACTTTCTTTTCCCTTTGAGAGATAGCAGAATGTTTTGGATGCAGCGTGAGGACCAAAAATGCTTAGTAATCACCATGGCACAGGCTCAGCATTTTTTTGGGGGGGTAAAGGAGGTCTCTACGGCCAGTGTTACAATAATCATTCCTCTCCTCTCAGTGATTAAAAATCTTGATTACACAGTGGCCCTGTTTATCTAAAGTGTTCAGAATATACAATACATTTTAAAGGAAAAAAAAAACTGTTCTGTCTCTTCAGCTTTGCTCTCCGTTACCTGTATTTATACATGTGTAATGACAATAAAGTTGAATCTAATTAATCTAATCTAATCTAATCTCAGCTATCTCTCTGTCCTGTATGCTGGTATCTTCCTCCATCTATCCTCTCTGGTGTTTCCTTTGCTGTCCTCTCCTGCCTGTTTGTTCCTGTCTGCTTCCTCTTGGCCTCTCCCTTTTTCTCTCCCCTTTGCATTCTTACTTTACAGCCCTGCAGCGTAGGTCCCCACGTGCCCTCATCACTGGTTCAGAAAACATAAATAATGTTTTTGATGATAACGACACACCAGTTGTGTGTGTGTGTTTGTGTGTTTGTGTTTGTGTGTGTTCTGTGTGTTTGCATGTGTTATAAATTGAAGACAAATAAATTGAAGAGAAATTGATGAAAGCTCAGCGTATTGCCTGATTAAATGTGGGTCAGTCAAGCTTTTAGTCTGACAGATTTCACCTTCCCAGTGGATGAAAGGGCAAAGGGAGGAAGGAACAGTGGATCCGGATCATTGGTAGAATCATTAATTTCATCTGGTTCTATTAAACCATGACCAGAACCAAAGTGCACTGGAACCACTTTTCCCAAATCAATCACCCCTCATCAGTGATGAAAGCTAGAATCAGTCTGAGGGAAATTAAATCCTTATGTAAATTCAAACTCCAGCGAGTCCTGTCAACCTCTTTGTGTTATTTAAGGACAGTGAACTGAAAAGAATGCCGAGCACATAGTTGAAATGAATGTAAAAGCTAAATTTTTTTCCCTGTTGGCCTCCTCATGCTTCCATTTATGTTTTGCTTGCAATGTTTCTCTATTTTAAGAAATACGTTCCGATATCCCAGAAAGTTCATGTCCGGGTCACTAAGTTGGAAGCAATGGGGTCTTTCAGGGATTCCAATCAGTCATTGGCTGAATGAAGAGGCCTTGACATTCGGGGAAGGGGGGGGGGGCGTCATGGAAGAAAGCCTTTCTGGAATCTCTCCCTGCAGTATCATACTAAGAGAAATGACAGAGCAAGGATAATGAGCAAAGCAGACTTATTCCATGGTAACTTTTTTACGGGGGCCGACAGAGCGAGAGTTTCACCTATGATGGAACCGAAAGAAAATGCAGCTCATGAAGAGGGGAACTGAATCACGAATCTCTGACTCTCACTCTTTCCAGTGAGGGAGGACGAGGATGGAGGTTTCTGGAAAACTGTGAATGTCAGTTAGACATGCAGACATGGGAAAATGTGCACGTGTACATACATACACACGCACAGACACACAGACACATGCACACAAAACCAATGTAACAGGGACACACACAAACACCAGGGACCACACATCACCACACTGACACAAATACTTCCTGACTGGCTCCCCAATAAAACAGACACTGCTGAGCAGTTTTCCTTATTAAGTAGTGCTAATTAATTTCTGCCCAAGAGGTCTCGTCTAAAATTAGCTTTACAGCTTCACACTTAAAGATAGTGAAGAAATGTGTGCCAGGATTACACACTACAAAGCCTTTTTCAGACATAAAAGGAAACTCAGATATCTAATCAAACAGCATAACGAGAATCAAATGTTTGAACGCAAAACTCAGGTATTTTTTTACCCAGACATGATACTACCTGCCCCATAGTCCCATTCTCAGATAAGTAACGGGTGTAACATTCCCACATTTTACCCTGGGCAAGGCAATCTGCAGCTCCAGACACTCCACGAGACCGGTGGCATTGTGCGCCACCATATAGGACCTGCATGTGGGCCTCAGACACAAAAGCAGGATCAAGCTCAGACAAAGTATCTTCATTCGACTGTCGCCAGTCAGAGGACATTTCAAGGAAAGCATGCATATCCATTAATGACTTGTGCTTCAGTCAAGGTAAGATGGCTTCCTGATAGTCTGCTCATTCTGAAACTAAGACAGCAAAATGTTGTAGGCTACATATAGCTATAGCGTTGAAAATACTTGCTATTCTTCTGCTCTTAATGACTTTGCCCACCCACTAAAGTGAGGAGGATGATGTGCTCTGGGGTCGTTACCGCCTCTATATTTACTATTTTCTTACATAGGCCTAAAGTCTGACTAAAATTATGTTATTTTTGTGTTTGTGCAATAAAACTTTAAAGTTTAACTGCAATTATGGTGTTAGTGTTGTTTGTTGCAGGACAGGCAGGGATCTCCTTGCATGTCCCAAAAGACATCGGGCCTAGAATGAACAAATGCGTAAATGGATAATGGATAAAATCTATGTTTATAGATAAATTATAAATCTATGTTTTGACAAAGATGAATCGAATAGCTTGCTGCCTTTGGTAATTTGATGAATACTGATGGTTAATTGGTCATCAATCAACAACATCAAGCTTTGTGTGGACCTGTTACGCCCAGTTGCGCTAAGGCTGAAGTGTCTGTAATGTCAAGTATTTGTGAATGGTTATATGACCATTATCATCCTCATTCACTCGCCAGGTTTGTGAATGTACCGAAGGTCATGTGTCTGCATTCATAGGCCTATTCCCATGGCTGCTGTATGGCAGTACATGGCATAATATAGAAATAACTAGTCTGCATAGATTGTCCATGTTGCATGTGGTAAACAAAACTACATGAACGGCTGCATTTTTTTTTCTGTGTCATTTCCCACCCCCCTGCAAGTTCAGCCCTTGCCCCACCCTCCACACTCTTATCAGCCACCAGGTGCAGTGTGAACAAGTTTCACCTGAGCTGAACTCAAGTTTTAGAGTCATGTCTTCTGTGTCACTGTGTCAAGTGTCACAAATCTCACAAGTCTGTGTGACTTGATATTTTTTCCCAGTAGTTGAAAGAGCTGTAGAGAGAAGTCATGTGTCCTAGAATATGAAACCTCATTGAGGCTCAGGAAAAACAAACCCTGAGAAAACACACTGCTGATTTTAGTAAGGCCAAAAACAAACACAGTAGCCCTCCTTTCACACAGGTGATGCTGTCATCACAGTCCTCCAAGGCAGCGGTCAGACCTCCCGCTATCTATCATCCATTATGTAAGCAACAAGCCCTTCTCACGGACCCTGACACTATCTCAGAGCGAAGCCAACCAACCGCTAACATTATTTATTCAAAGTCCTTGACCTTAAAATTAGCTCAGACAACAGCAGTCTCTTGTAAACAAAACGGTCTCCTGAGTTTACTCCATGTTTACTTCCCTCTGCAAATGTGTTCCTAATGTGTCTTAGTAAATGTAACAAACATTGCTAAGACAAAACTGTTGCGTACAGCAGAGAGATGAGATAAAAAAGTGATGGCAGTAATAGAAAAAGACTCTGAAAACAAGGCCTTTGGCTACTTCGGTGGATATCAGAAACATGGATGGCCTTGTGGAAAAGCTGATGATAAGGCTACCAGATGTTCCCAGAAGTACATTTCTCTTTCTTCATGCAAACTCATAAGAGTGTGTCCCGATGCATGTGCTGCACTGAGATTCGGCTCAACACATCCTTGGGAAACACTGCAAAAACAGACAGTCTAGATACAGAAACCAAGAGCTCCTTAGGGGACAACAATGACAGGTGCTGGAAGAAAAGAGAAACAAAAGTGCATAGCAGGCATCAACCATTGACATTATGCGAAGTGCTGAAGCTCTGCCTTTAAGGGATAATATATTGTCCACCAGTCATAACGGGGGAAAAAAAGTCCCGACAGGACAAACAGGACCCCAACACACATACGCAAACACACGCACATGCATACTGTTGAGGGCTTCTGTGAGCTGCCCTGGCAGAGGTCTGGTAAACGTGCCACTGACGCCATGTGCCCGGTGGTTGGTCTCCAGCTCCAGGAAGCTGCCTGCAAGGGACTACCTCACACTGCAAATAAACAGTGGAGGCATAAACATACTCTCTCTCTCTCTCTCTCTCTCACACACACACACACACACACACACACACACAGTCCCAAAATGTACACACTCTCTCATGAATACGCACACAAACACACATACTTCCAGCAACACTCACACACACACACACAGAGGAACACACAGAAACAGATTTGTATATCCAGTGATGATCAGAAGCACAAATAAATGCACATTAGTTTGCCTCTCATCCTCTAATGGCCTGTGTTACAGAGGCACACTCAGTTAATGAAATACATACTGAACACCCTCCCCCCCCCCATCTCTCTCTCTCTCTCACACACACACACACACACACACACACACACTTTTACACACCAATTATATCTCTTACACAGCTATCTTCTGTCTTTCTGTCAGGCTCTCCCCCACACTACACACACACACACCTCTCACTCTTTCTCTGTCTTGCGCGCGCGCACACACACACACACACACACACACACACACACACACACACACACACACACACTCACCCTTTTTTACACACCTATTACACTCCCTCACACAGCTATCTTCTGTCTTTCATTCAGGCTGTCCCCCTTTCTACATACTCTATTATTATTATGGTTTGAAAGTTTTATTATGGGAGTATAATAATAATAATAATAATAATAATAACAGCCAACAGCCAACAACAAAACAAATTAAAGCACATCATTTTGCCATCGTTTGATCTGTGATCAAAAGCATCAGTGCTGACTTGTGACCAGAAGCATCAATGCGCACCCCTGCCCATCAGTGGCCATCAATGCCCTTCAATGCCCACTCCTGCCCATCAATGCCCATCAATGCCCTTCAATGCCCACTCCTGCCCATCAATGCCCATCAATGCCCTTCAATGCCCACTCCTGCCCATCAATGCCCTTCAATGCCCACTCCTGCCCATCAATGCCCTTCAAAAATGGAACAACAACAACAAAAAGAAAAATGCAAAACAGTACTGAATGCCTCCCGATCTAACAAACCTTCTAGGATCAGAACCAAGTCTCTGGTGGAGGGTGAGTGAGTAGGCATCTGTGGTCTGGGGCTGTGTGTGTATGTGTGTGTGTGTGTGTGTGTGTGTGTGTGTATGTGTATGTGTGTGTTGGAGCTGGTTATGTGTCTCTGGAGTGTCTCAGCGACAAAACAAACCATCAGAGTGATTTGGAACATAAACTGGCGTCATATGAGTCACTCTCTGTTGGAAAGCTGTGGCCACAGCAGATGGGTCGAATGTGTATGCATGTGGGTATGAGTGTTTTTTTGTGTGTGTGTGTGTGTGTGTGTGCGTGTGTGTGTGTGTGCATGTGTGTGCTCTGGGTGCATTGCAGACAAGCTTTCCCTTAGCCACCCGTTATGGATGGGAACCAACAGTCACAACTGAAGCCAAGGCAAATGGACTTTAAACTTTAATTAAGCACAGCAGGAGCAATTGACTTCTCACACTCACAAAGAGATCACATGAGATTACAGCATTAGAAAATAAGTCCCTCATTAGTAGGATAGTGTGGTACAATCATAACTGTCCAGAACAGTAATCAGGGTTGAGGCTGTGTAGTGGCTATTTATGTAAGATTTTACCGCCATCTGTTTGCTACTCTCCACGACAAATCTGTCAACTAGCCATGTTGACGTTTTGCATGTTCGATGTCAGTGCTAATTTTTGTATGTTACACATTTACAATTTTTGAATTGCACATTCGCTATGGCAAGCTATCACAGCTGTCTATTAGTAGCTAGCTACAGACTTTGAGAAATGCTTCTGCTGCCTTCTTTCTCTTCTCTTAATCCAACCTTGTATGTGGCTGGAATTTTATTTTATTGTATTACATGTAAAAGGAACATCAGACAGCCAAGGAGTGTCAGTTAGCTTGTGGCAGAAGCCATAAACTGGAGCCATCAGCCCCCTTATACAGTATTCTAATGGTTAGTGAAGGGGGGAGAAGCACTCTTCAGTCTCTGTTAGGCACACTCCATACCAATATGCCAATCACCTCCCACACACACACACACACACACATACACACATACGTGCACACGCACACGCACACACACACACACATACACGCACGCACACACACACACACACACACACATGCACACAATGACACATACGCGCACAAACACACTCATACTGAGGAGGCCTACCGAGAGGGTTCTCAGCTGCGTTGCCATGGCAAACTGAACTGTAGAATTCTGGTCGCTCAGTGAGCTATTGAGACCCCCATTTCAAAGAAAATGGGTTTCACGCGTCGTGTCACCAAAGAACTGGTAAAGTGACTTGCAGAGTGAGGATTACAATAAAGGAGTTGATTCACTGATAACTGCATGCATTTGTTCATGAATCAAATACCATATACCTTGTTGCCAGTCGTGTGGTGGAGACGGACAATCTGTTTAGGCGAGGAAGGTGAAAGTTATTTCATTTTTTTTAGTTGACTGGGTGTGAGGTCACAGACCTGGGTTACCTTTGCTTTGAGTACACTGCCATCTTCTGGGAGGTTTGGGTAACACAAACAACGATCATTTTACTTTTCCTCTCACATTCTCTTCCAAATACTTCACATTCAGCTGTCAAAAGAGCTCGACAAAATCTTCAACCAATAAAATGTTTCATTTTTTTCCACAGGATTAGAGATTGTCTCTACCTGTACTAAGGCATTTAAAGGTGTGATTTCTAACTGGGTATCACATAACTGGGGGAAGCCATGGCCTACTGGTTAGGGTCTCAGGCTGCCTAAAGGGCTGCTGGGTTGATCCCCGACTAGTGGACCATGGCTGAAGTGCCCTTGAGCAAGGCACCTAACCCCTCACTGCTCCCCAGGTGCCACCATAGTGGGTTAGTGTGTACTTCACTTCATCGTGTGCTGTGTGTGTTTCACTAAGTCATCACTGAGTTAAATATGGAAAGCACATTTCCTTCACAGGATCAAAAGAGTATAGATTATTATCCATGTAATTAATATGATATATTTAATAATTAGAATTAATTTAATAATACTTAATGTAAATATTTTCTCCATTATTTGATAATATTACATAAAATCATTCATCAAAGAGTCTATTTAATTTGTACTTTTCCCTTTGCTGATCAAGCCTGATAACTACTAACCACAGGTGGCCTTGCTAGCCATGTTACAGTAAGATGTGTTTGTGTGTGTGTGTGAGAGAGAGAGAGAGCGAGAGAGAGAGGGAGGGTGTCTGTGTGTATGTGAGAAAGTGAGCGAGCTGTGTCTCTCTGTGTGTGTGTGTGTGTGTGTGTGTGTGTGTGCGCGCGCACATACACACGCGCTTGTGTGTGACTGCGTAGGAAGTGATTACACACCTGACTGAGCAGCAGGCAGATCCGAGCAAGAGCTCGCTAAACGGGAATGGAAATCCTCAGCGGCAGGACCTGCTCTCTTAGGTGTAGGGTCACCTTCACCTCTGAGATGGCCATCATTGAACAAATGAGCCATTTCACACTCCCTACCTTTCACCACAATCAGTCAAATCTGTCTTCCACATGCACACACTCCCTCTTGCTCACTGTCAAGTTCGCTAGCAAATTATCATCGTTAGACTTTCTGTTTCCGCATTATTTTGATTTTTTTATACCTCACAAAAAACTCAAAGCCAAAGCCAAATCAAATTTAGAACACTGATCACAGAGCCACTGGGAAAATGGGGCTATATACCAATGAGATCAAGACGCAGTGGCTATCATCAGAGAAATGGGCAGATCAAAATTCTTCTTCAAATTCTTCCAGACAGAACTCTGGTACGGAACAGAAGCTTTAGAAGCCTTTGGGTGAAATTTGTGATTCAGCTGTAAATTTAGAGTGATATGCTAGTGGTCTAAACCTTAACAGACAGTCGGAATCAGACTGGTAGGAACAATGGGATGCCCTAAGCTGTTGTGTTAATACCCACCTGATGTGGGCGATGTTGCACACGGTATAGGCACCCATTGTGGCTACCGTTCTGCAGTTGGGGACAGCATGCTATTCATCACAGACTCATGTGGATGAGAAAACGGGGGAAACACACACACACACACACACACACACACACACACACACACAGGCAAGACCATAATCAGTGATTTATGTTGTATCTATGCACGGTAGAGAAAAATATCCTGCCAAGCCTAGAATTAGGACCAGTCATGTTTAGTGTGAATCATTATTAGTGGTACTTTTTGTGGATGGTGATTCATTTCACATCTACGCTATGACATTCAGCCCCAGCAAAAGACAACATACCGGTAGTCCTGTTAATCATCACATATATATTTATATATATGAACACATAAATGTTTGCTCATTCTAGTAATACGCAGACAGACAGACACACACACACAAACACACAAACACACACACACACAGTCATACATACACGCATGCTCTAAGCATGCTCTTCAGCCTTGCCTACCACTAAAATTCATGACCCTTCACACAGACACACACACTCACACACTTACATACACACACACACACACACACACACACACACACACACACACACACACACACACAGACACACTATTTCTCTGCATTGCTCCATTGTTTTCAGTTATTTCTCTCTGGCTTGGCTGGCTCTGCCACACATGGCTCTGGCTCAGTACTTCACACCACCAGCATGCTGGCGAGGCACAGCTCCTGCAGAATGTGTGTCTGTGTGTGTGTGTGTGTGTGTGTGTGTGTGTGTGCGTGTGTGTTGTGGTGTGTAGTATGAATTTGTGTGTGTGTGTGTGTGTGCGCATGTGTGTGTGTTGTGGTGTGTAGTATGAATTTGTGTGTGTGTGTGTGTGTGTTTGTTCATTCGCTCACATTCTCATTGTGATGAAAACAGAACAAGTTGATTCACATCCTCAGTTATCTCTGTTTCCCCTCAAAAAACAGCACAGCAGTGGTGTGCACATTCCTTGGCATTTCCTCCAGAGGAGGAGAAGAAGAAGAAGAGGAACTCACGGGTAGGCAGGGTCAAGCAAGCAAGTGAGCAATCGCGGGCGCACTAAGTGCTCACAGGCAGCCGGCCGCGGACCCACGCTTCAGGAGGTCAGTCACGAGGGGGAGAGGGCAATCGAACATGCCTGGGTCTCAAACCCACTACTAACCCATACTAACGTACTAGGGACTGATCTGATCCAGGTAATGGTTCAACTCACGTGATTAGAATTCTATAGGCTGTTTCATCGGTAAAAACGGATTCATTCACAAACCACTTCTGCTAGATTTCAATCACATTAAATAGCCATGAAATGTTGAAATGAATACCCTGTGGGATCAGCTGTGATGCTAATAATTGAACTCTCTTGAATACTCTATTGTATTCTTCTCTAGTGTGTTATGTTCTATTATGTTGTGTTCTGTTCTAGATTGTGTTTGGATTGATTTGAATCAGTTACAGTTGAAATGACAGTATTTCCTTTTGCATTGCAGTCTTCATGTTGTCAGATTCTCAGAGGGAGTAACATGATGATAGAAGAAAATTTGTCAAGGAGAATAAAGTCCCATCAGGGGATGTTTTAGTGTGCGCCTGCACTGTCTCACGCGCTGTATGTGTGTGTGTGTGTGTCACTTCTGGCTTGCATGCTGCTCTCCTCCAAACCCCATGCATGCGTGCAACACCTCCCCTGCCCACCCCCCACACACACCACCAACTTCTATCCCTTCCAAAATCCCTCCTGGTTCCCCTCGTCGCTGTGGCGCTGCTTATTTTGGAGTGCCTAGCAGCCAACACTGGAGCCATCCATCCCCGGTCACTGATAGGCATTGACAAGAGGCTTCCCAGAGGCTTGGGCAGACGGGGGATTCCGCAGGCATTTTAAAAGCTCTCAGCGGATGTCAAAGTTCACCGCGCGCCCCCCCTTAAACACGCCATAACTCTGAGGAGAAATTGGCCCCCTTTTCTCTACTGCTTTCGCCTGCCCTGGGAATGCATGCTGCGCTGGCTGGTAAACCTGAGACAGAGGGCCCCAGACGGTAAATCAAGCCAAGGCCATCGGGGAAGAGCAACACTGTGAGAGAGAGAGAGAGGAAGAGAGAGACAGAGAGAGACAGAAAAAGAGAGAGAGAACAAACGAGCTGAGACTTCACACTTCAACAGTGCCAGAGAGGAAAAAGAGGAAAGAGAAGGTTCAGTGGAAACGAGTGCTCTTCCTGTCTCTCTCTCCATTTCCTTCTTACCCTCTCTCTATCTCTCTCTCTCTCACACACACACACACACAAGGCACATACACACACACACATTCAGAACGACCAAACCAGAGTGCATCAGGCAAATGTAGGAATTGTGTAAGTGCATTGCTGATAGAAGTCCTCTTCCTCTTCCTCTATGTCTGAGGATGAAGAACAAAGACAGCAGTGAAGCCTCTCTCTCCCTCTGCGCCGGCTGCTTTAGGCTGATACTCGCCCATTGCCTTAAGCCTGTCTGCAGGTCTCAAAAGACTGACTGTGGGGGCTTGGGGGAGAAAATCAAATGGATTCTATGTGTGTGTGTGTGTGTTTGTGTTTGTGTGTGTGTGTGTGGGGGGGGGGGGGGCAGGGGACAGACAGAGAGAAAGAGAGAATATTTTAGAGAGAGAGAGAGAGTGTGTGTGTGTTTGAAGTCAGGTATGCATGTCTGCAGGACGACTGAGGCTGAGGGGTCTTATTAAGAGCTAAGCCACATCTCCCCTGGCCTCTGATCCCCGTGAGCGGACACATCCTGTCCCCCCAGTGCAAGGAATTAGCACCTATCAGCTAGCACAGATCAGATAGCAAGCTGATAGCTGCCACTGTGTACACACACACACACACACACACACACACACACAAAGACACGACAGCAATTGCCATCACCACTCATTTTCTTGAAGATCCCCTGCTCCGACAGGAGAGAGGAGGCACCTACCGGCACACAGTCTGTGAGAGCTGTCTATATATGTGCATGTGTGTGTGTGTAGTTGTGTGTGTGTGTTGCTGGGGGAGTGGTGAAGTGTAGGTAACTGCCATTCCAATACCTTTTAGTAATAGCTGCTCCTGGCCTTGCTGTCTACTGGGGAATGACCCCCTTGCACTCACCTACCCACACCACCACTTGCTCCTCCCCAACACACACACACACACACAGACTCACCCACCTCCAGCAACCCCCCCCCCCTGCTTTGGTGTTCCTCGGCTGGGAGTTGCTGCTGTCGGGTGGCTGCAGTAGAATTGGGGGTCATTCCCCCTAATCAGTCTTTATCTTGATCACATTTCTCCTTTTCCTGGGAGAGGGGAGAGACAGTAGGAGGTAAAGCAAGGGGGGTATTAGTCGAGAGAGAGGGAAAAAGAGAGAAGGAGAGAGAGAGGGAGAGAGAGAGATGGGGGTTGGAAGCAGCTATGCTGGTGGTTTGAAAAGGGGGAGGGAGGTAGAGAGAGGGTCACTGAAGGGGAGTGTAGAGCTGCTGCAGGAATTCCAGAACTGATTTCACATGTTTTACATCACCTGAAATCCTCAACTCCCCCCCCCCCCCTCCCACTCCCCAACTCCCCAACTCCCTCTCACGTTTCCTCCAGGACCCCCAACACTGTACCCCCCCACCCCCATCACCCCACGCACACACACACACACACACATACACACGCTCGCAGACAGACACACACACACACACCCTCACACACCACACACACACACAGAGGCCACATCTTCGCCTCTCCGTCAGTCATAAAGAACCGGAGCTCAAGCAGGCTGTAACTCACTAAACAGGTGATAGAGACAAGCAGGCTCGTCTGTGGAATGGAAGAACTCAAACAGACATGTGAGGGTGTGTGTATGTGTGTTTGGTTGGGGGGTTGGTGAGGTGCTGGTGGGGGTAGAGAGGAAGAGTTTGAGTTGGCTTGGATTGTGTTGGGTTGAAGAGGGTTTAGTGAGTGTGTATATGTGAGTGTGTGTCTTCAGTTAGACTGTGGTTGGTCCTGTCCGAATCGGTTCCCATGTCTCGTGCAGGACTTAATGGGCTGAGACAGTGGGAATGTGACAACTTTTGTCTAATTTACGAGAAGATTGGATGCTTTTGTAGTTTCCCCCCAGGTTGCATACCAAAGAGGGAGTGACAGAGAGGGGGCGGGGGTAGAAAGAATGGGGTTTGAGAGAGAAGGGGGTGAGAGAAAGTGAGAGCACAGAGGATTTCCACAGTATGCAAGCATTTGTGTATTACATGTAGGATGGGATTTTAGAATTTTATGGCTGGTGAGGGTGTGCAATAGACTTTTTGAAGTTGTTTTACGGCAGAAGGCGGGTAGGGGCATGGTGGTAAATACATACAGGTGTAGAGACTAGACCAGAGCGCAAGTGGTAAATACATACAGGTGTAGAGACTAGACCAGAGCGCAAGTGGTAAATACATACAGGTGTAGAGACTAGACCAGAGCGCAAGTGGTAAATACATACAGGTGTAGAGACTAGACCAGAACGCAAGTGGTAAATACATACAAGTGTAGAGACTAGACCAGAGCGCAAGTGGTAAATACATACAGGTGTAGAGACTAGACTAGACCAGAACGCAAGTAGTAAATACATACAGGTGTAGAGACTAGACCAGAACGCAAGTGGTAAATACATACAGGTGTAGAGACTAAACCAGAGCACAAGTGGTAAATACATACAGGTGTAGAGACTAGACCAGAGCGCAAGTGGTAAATACATACAGGTGTAGAGACTAGACCAGAACGCAAGTGGTAAATACATACAAGTGTAGAGACTAGACCAGAGCGCAAGTGGTAAATACATACAGGTGTAGAGACTAGACCAGAGCGCAAGTGGTAAATACATACAAGTGTAGAGACTAGACCAGAGCGCAAGTGTGACAGCAGCAGGAAGAGCTAGAGAAAAAGAAGTGAAAGAGAGAGAGAAACAAAGTGAGAGAGCGAGAGAGAGAGAGAGAGAGAGAGATCTACAGCGTCTTTATGTCTTATTTTTGTTCTTATGTCAGCTTGCATTTTTCTCCCTATCCCCCTCTCTCTTTCTTGCTCTTCCTCTCCCCCTTTCTCTCTCTCTCTCACTCTCTATCTTGCTGCTGGCATGTGAGGGAGTGCAAGAGCGTGGGATTGATTCTTCATGAGCTGGAGATCGGGTCAAGGGGTTTGAGCTACTGAGTTGACCCCTCACATCAAACAGCCGTATTGACCGCTCCGAATGAATATGCCACCCCCGAGTCACAGCCAGAGGGGCAGAGGAAAAAAAAACGACAAACAAGAGGTTGATCAGAGCGATCTGCAGACCTCACGCTGCTATTCTGTGTGTTATTGCACCTGATTTTCTTTCATCGCGAGCATTAATGAAAATGCATCAACGTGCAAGCATTAGTGAAGATACGTCACTGTGCACCCCAAGCTCAGTGTTAAAGCAAGGGGGAAATGTTTTTTAAAGACTCAAATGCAAGCCTGACTGACAAGGAGAAATATTGAAAAAAAAAAAGTGGAACAGAGAGAGAATGACAGATACGCTAAAAATGCACTCTACACTCTCACTCTTGCCGCTTCTCACTAGTGTTTAGTGCTCTGCACCCCGGCTCACCAAATGCAAACCTGACCCCTCTGAACACACACACACACCCTAAGCCTAACCCTTACCCTAACGCCCCCCCCCCCACACACACACAGCACAAGTGCTGCACCCCAAGGAATTTCCCGTCTTCGTTTTCCCTTTAGAAGCAGCCCCGGGAATGTGCCGGCACTAATACATAACCAATTACACAAGTAGCATTTCCTGTGCTCCTTCTGGAGCCTTTCTCTCTCTCCTCCGTCAGCCTCAAAGTGCCAATCAAGGCTGGAATGTCAGAACATGATTCTTATTTGCTAAGGGTCAGCGCTTCAGTGGCCTTACATTCTAAAGGCCCATTGTTCCCCAGGGATGGGAGACTCCATAACCTCCGGCCAGTATGCCACTGCTGCCTCCCCACCACTCACACACACACACACACGTACACACACACACACACACACACACACACACACACACACACGAAAGCACACACACACACACACACACACACACAGCATGCACATGCACACACGCACACACACACACACACACAAAAGCACATACACATATACACACACACACACAGACACACACACCCTCCCAGCTCGCCCCCTCTCTGGAGCCCCTGACTTCAAGGGCCCGCTCTGTTTACCCAGCATCCGCTCAGTGAGTGAGCCGCCACATATGGGATTAAACAAGGTGGGCCCTCTCCATAAAGCACAGGGAGAGAGAGAGACAGGTTAGGAAGGGAGAGACAGCCAGAGGGAGGGGAGAGAGAGAGAGAGAGACAGGGTAGGAAGGGAGAGACAGCCAGAGGGAGGGGGGAGAGAGAGAGAGAGAGACAGGGTAGGAAGGGAGAGACAGCCAGAGGGAGGGGGGAGAGAGAGAGAGACTGAGGAAGAAAGAGAGAGGAAGAGAGAGAGAGGAGGAAAGAGGGGTGGCTAAGGAAAATAGAAGACCCCAATTCTGTGAGGTTATTCTCTCTTTTTTTTTTCTCTGCTTTGGTTGAATGGCGAGGACAAAAGGCGAGTGGAGAGGAGTGTTAGGCGGCTGCTGTGGGAAGCATGTGCACAGCCACTGACGGAGGTCTGCAACCTTGCGAAGACCGTTTGCTGGAGGGAAAAAATCTTTGGTGCATGTGTGTGTGTGTGTGTGTATGTGTGTGCATGCGTATATACAGTGTGTGTGTGAGCGCTTGCATGATGCGTGTGTGTGCATAGGTGAAGGGCAGCTTTTCCACACAAAAGCAGCCACACATTGAAGTGGGAAGACAAGCTGCTTGTAGTGTGTGCATGGCAAATTGTTTCATTTTTAAATCAATTTGTGTTATCCCCCCCACACACACACCCACCAAAAAACACACTCCCTGCACCACTCTGAGCCCACTCCCCCACCACACACACACACCCACGTGCACACACACACACTTCTCCTTCTCCTTTAAACATAATTTTCACGCACATCACTTTCACATGCATGTTTATTTTTCCACCCCCTAATGTTGGATTAACACTGATTGCGTTGTCCCACCATCCAACACCAGACAGAAGTACTTTTGTGATTTGCATGAACATTTGTGAAGTGCGTTCAGCTCCGTGGACATGAACTGCTAATCATCACTGCCTTCGTCACGGCTTCAAGAGGTCGGTGAGAGGCCACAGTGACTGAAATCCCCCCCACACGTTTTTATACTATTAATCAATGCTTGATTAGTGAAGAGCAGGAAATATATCAAGCGGAAATAAGTTCACTAATCGAGGGAAGAATTCAGACGACGGTGGGTCGTCCTTTTTAACACGTTTCCTGTCACATGTACGTGCTTAAGAGTGGGCAAGGATTGCTATAAGGGCAACAATATCATTTATGAATTCCCTTATGCAAGTGAACTGTGAAACTGTGCCATAGAAGCATAACCTCCATACACACACAGAAACACACACACACACACACACACACACACACACACACACACACACACACACAGACAAACACACACGCATGCACACAAACATACACACACACATGGCCTTCACACAAGAAGCTTTGAGGATATTGCTTTCTGGGTCTTTGGTCATGTACAGTAAATATGCTAAAATATGGTTTTACTTGGAAAAAAGAAATAGTCAAGTCTTCAGGTTCTGTCCTCCAGTTTTCAGTTGAAAGGAAAGATGGCTTTAAGAAATAATTTTCTAATGAAAAATAATGCGTACAAGTCTCTGTTTATGTACACAAATAGTATGTATTGTTCATGTCTTTTGGGTCTTTTTTTTAACACCAAATACATTTGAAAGGAAGAAATATATTGCCTGTAGCTAACAGGTAGGTAAAAGAAGAAAGATGCCATGGAACACCAAGGTCATAGATTTAGTTTCCAGGGAGCTAACATACTGAAACATAATCTAACCTTGGAGTTATATTAGATAAAAGTTTTTATTAAATGAAGGAATGTCTGTGTGAAAGGAATGAAGGATTTTTTTTGACCCCCATGATCAATCTCACTCCTTGACTTTGACATAATATCTGGCTGCCGTTATTCAGTCCTGCCATAACTTTTGACAACCACCTATGGCTGACTACCATATAATGTGGGACAATATTTTGGAATTATTCTGATGCTCAGCTAAAACCATGGACAAATTGTATGGTGGTATCGTATTGTACCATGGTAACCACTCATTGTGCTTTTATGTACTAATATTATACAATATTACTGTACCCATCACAAATCCTTAAGTTATTTTTAAAAAATACATGTAGGCCTACATGTGTCAAACAATGCAGAAACACAAGGAGGCTTTCAAAATGTCATTGCTAATTTTACATCTCAACCAAGATACTAAATCAGTTTCACTTTTTTTTACACCCCATGCTGGATATTGTGTAACTAAATAGCAGAAATGCTATAAATGCTAGAAAAACAGATGCACATTCAAAGAGTTTTCCTTCAGAGCAGAGTCCTTCTTTACAATACTATTTGTATGAAAACCTACACATCTAATTATTTATGTTATTGATAAATAAGAAAAAATGAATTAATAATGTACAAATGCTACAAATACAAAAAGGAAGGATCACTGGAGCACACAGATGTTTTACTGTACCAAGAGAATTTTAGCCTACATAAATATCTAGAGCCTTTAAATTATCTCAGACCTTTTTAGTGAGAATGCAGTCAAAATGTGATGCAGCACTGTTTGTAATTGTGCCTAAGGAGGATTCACAAAAAATCAACCTTCAAGCAGAAATCAACCTTTATTCTGTTAGTGATTTGACTAAATGGTCAATTTGCTTCATTCTTAATGTTTTTCCAAAAAATGTGATTTTTATTCTCTTCCCCTGGAAACATGAGATTTATATAACTGTGTGCCAATTTGACACAAAAGAACTTTACGGCAAGACAAATCGGCAAAATAAAGAAATTCACACTTTTTGTTTTTGGCGAATGAAGTTCAGGGTGAAGCTTATGGACACTTTTTGGAAACTTATTTTCACCTGCAGCAAAGAAAGCATTTCTCAGTCTTGGTGTCGTGGTCTGTCTGTGACTGGCAGTTCACAGGTTCCTGAACAATGCAAGGTCTGGAGGGAGGAAGTAAGAAAGGACATGGACCACCTCTCTCAATGTTTGCTTTTTACTCTGATTTCTGACAGCATATCCCCCTCCTCTCTCTCTCTCACACACACACACAGAAACACACAGACATACACAACCCTTTTTTTTTTACCTTGACAATGTTTGTGCCATTGCTGTGGCCTTACACCCTCAGTCACTTTCTGCCTGTTTTTCGTTATGTCCTTCTTGTACGTTCACTTGCTGGTTTTCTCAGCCATGGTCTCTCATTTTCTTTATCTGTCTTTCAGGTTGCCAATTCCCCAAGCAATAAAAATGTAAAACTCACACATGCTCACAACCTCTCCCCCCCGCCACCTCTCTTTCTCCCCCTCTCGCTCTCTCTTTCTCTCTCTCTCAAGGATGCCATCCTTGAGAATGGCATGCAGTTAAAGAATGTTGTGAGGAACATTAACCACCATGAAATCAGTTCTCTATAAAAACACCTGCTCTCCGCAGTCCCTCTGGCTTCCAATGGAAGTAGGCGCAGTTGATGAAGCCACATCAGCTTAGTCAGATTAGTGCAACATCATCTGCTGTTTGCTATTTTTAAAATAATTAAACTTTCTTGTATCAAAAAAACAACAAAACAAAACAAAACAAAACAAAACAATCAATTAACCAAATGAATGATTATGGTACAAAATGGCTGTCTTTGCTTTTTGAGAACCCCTGGGGAGAGAGGATTGCCACACCTATCCAACATTCTCCCTCTCCAGTTGCTTTAGGCAATAATGGTTGATCGTCCAACTGTGTTGCCATCCGCAGCCTAGATTACTGGAGCTGGCGAGAGCTTTTGAGCTTTGGAAAGGAATGTGGTGCATGTGTAAGACCTAGCCGAGTGTTAGGGAAGAGAACCGAGAGGGGAGAGAAACACTCCATAGCCTCCACATCTGGCAAGGGAGGGACAGGAAAACAACAATGTCAGAATAAAGTTAGGGAATGTGGCGAGGGCTAGGGGAGAAAGAGTGTGTGTGTGTGTGCGTGTGTATGTGTGTGTGTGTCTGTGTGTGTTTGTGTGTGTGTGTGTGTGTGTATGTGAGGTGGTGTGAACAAGACACACACACACACACACACACATACACACAGACACACACACATAGTTTCAGGCATGCATGCATTCATACATGCAAACAAACTGAGCTACATCTATAGTGTGTCTTCCACACTCATTCTATGCCATCTCCACTCCCGCCACACACACACACCAAAAGGCAGAAAACAAGACTTTGGAGTGCGTGATTACCACAGCATGTGTGTTTGCGTGTGTGTGTGTGTGCACGCGCATGCACAATGCTGCTGGTTTTGTGTGTCCTAACCACTGTGACCTTTGCCTGGGAGAAAACAAATGCAGAAAAGCTGAGCGGGGGTAGGTGAGGTGTGTGTGTGTGTGTGTGTGTGTGGCTGAGGTGGGGGGAGTTGTTGAAGGGGGTTGGCCGTGTTTGCTTTCGCTCTAAGTGCTGTCTCGGCGACTATGCCAGGCATGCAGAGTATTCCACTGATCATTGTATGTCCCGCTAGAGCTGGAAGGTATGTAGTCATGTTAGCAGAAACCCGACCTACCTGACAGATCGAAACTTCACCCACGCTCCCCTGCCCTCCCCTGACGTGTGCTGTGGGAAACAAAGGTCTACGTCTCCAAGGCTAAAGCCTGCTCAAATAAGACACCTAGACGGATCGGATGGATGGGGTGGTGGGGGGTCGGGGGGTTGTTGTGAGAGGTGTGGGGGATGGAGGTGGGTGGAGGCATAGATGGATGGACTGTTGTGAGTGGAGATAGGGGGAGATGTTGGAGTGCTGGGATGTGTGTGTGTGGAGGGTTATCCTGAGAGAGGGAGGTGCCTGTGCGTGACCAAGAGACCAAGATGTATCCGTCTCTCGCATATTTCTCTGCTCCTTCCTTCTTTAATCAGCTCTCACTCGACTCTTTTTAATAAACTTTGTTTCTCTCGCATTTCTCTTTATCTCTCATCTTTTTGTCTCTCATTGTATCTCTCTCTCAGTCTTGCTGTCACATAATGCTTTTTTATTTCACCATTTTAAATTGTCCTTCCACTTTAGCTTTTAAGAGCTGATGAAAAAGAAAGAGAGAGAGAGAGAAATAAAGAAAAAGAGAAAGGATCTGAGACAAAAAAGAGAGAAAAGACAACAGGAGACAGATAGATAAAGAGATACTGTCTCACTAATGAGGACTTCTCACCTCATATAGACTCAGCCTCTGGTCCAGCCAGACTGTGAGACTGCGAGAGCAGAGGAAATTCAATCACAGCATCTTCAGCCCCATTCTCCGCACCACAAAAGCCTGTTGCCGGAGAAACTCACTCGCAAGCTCTGGGGCTCTGGGCTCGTAGATTCCATTCAGTTTGTCAGCTTCTCTCTTCGGATACTGACAGTAATATACTGGCCTTGAAACAATAATAATGCCCCTTTTCAGCAAGGGACTTAGAGAGAGAGAAGAGAAGTGGAATAGAGGTCCGCTGTCAAAGGACCTTGTAGATCTCCTTTTTATTACAAGGAGCGGGGTGGGTAATTATTGATCAAATGTGAAGGCATCGATGAAGTGTCTTGACATGGACTCTGGTCCTCTGTTTCACTAGTCATGTGAATAATATCTGTGTGAAACAAACAGGCACAAACACACACACACACACACACACACACACACACACACACACACACATATATATGCATGCAGGTTTAAGCACACATGCACATGTGCACACACAAATACACACAAACACATACTTATGAGCAAAGAAACACACACATGCATGCACATACACACAAACACACTCCACACACACACACACACACACAATCTTTGGTATACCCTCCCATCTGCAGAGCTATGCCGGAATGTGCAGGGGTGAATGTATATCACCTCCATGCGACATTGCCCCTGTGGGAACACATTCCTCTGGGCTTCTGTGGTTGCTGGTGTGTCCTCCCTCCTCTGCACAGTGGTGAGCCCAGCCCTGCTGCCACAGCTGGGGAGAGAGAGAGAGAGAGATCAGGAGAGAATGAGAGAAGAGATAGGAGGAGAGAGAAAGAGAGATAGATCAAGGGAGAAAAAGAGAAGAGAGAGATGGAAAAAAAGTGTGTGACAGAAGACAAAGGAAGTCAGAAAAAGATTAGATGAAAAGGGTGGGAAGAAGAGAGAGGGAAAGAGAGACAGGGGGAGAAGAGAGAGAGAGAGAGAAAGTGTGTGTGGTTGACAGAGATGCAGAAAGAGAGGAATGGGAGAGAGAGAGATGGGAAGGAGAAAAAGTGAGAGCGGGTGGTTGAGAGAGAGAAGGACAGAGGAAGAGAAAAAATGAGAGGGAAAGAGAGAAAAGAGGGAGTCTTTCACTATGAGGCTGCCTGCACTCCACAGATGTGTGTTGTGATGGCTCAGTCAGAGCTCTGTAGTATTCCTCACCAGCATGCACATGATGCATGCACACACACACACACTAACACACACACACACTCTCTTACCCACACACACACAAACATGCATGCACTCACATATTGTATTGCACACATGCACAGAAACAGACACTTATACACACATTAAAGGCACACTGGGCAATGTTTTTAGGTTAATTTACCAGCTTTCCAGTCACTTTGATTATTAAATGGCTCATTATGGTGAAGAAAGGATGGCTTTCTCAGCCGCCTCTAGCATAGTGTGGTTATTACACTTGCAGGATTTGAAATGCTGGGTCGGAGGAAACGAAACTGAAAGTAAATGAAATCAAAATTGCATCTATTACCGACCTACCATCAGATGCACAAAATTGATCATCGCTGGTTGCTGTTCTTTGGTTTGCTAATAAATTCACTTGGATTGGTGAGAATGTACAATGTTGTTGGTATTTTTTTTTAAAAATCGGCGACTGTAGGGGAAGCAGTCTTGTCTTTACACCACCAAAGAGTGTACACAAGCAACATTTGCATGACATACAAACAAGCATTTACATGAAATAAGACACACACACACATGCACTCACATACACACACTCACACAAGTTTATATTCACACACATACACACACACACACACACACACACACACACACACACACACACACGCACATGCACATGCACATGCACATGCACATGCACATGCACGCACACACACACACTCACACACACACACACACACGCACATGCACATGCACGCACACACACACATGCACACACATGTTGGAGCAGACAGATACTTTAATGCATACTGTTCTCTTTTCACAGAAGTGATTTAATGGGAGAGTCCTCTTCTTGGCACAAACTGAATCCAAACGGCAGGATCTAAAGATTGCAAAGACGCCCTCAAGGCATTTTCCCCGTGCATAGCTAGGAACAGGCCTACGTCTACCTAAACAAAGATGTTATTGGCTTCTAGCAATAGTAATACATAGGCCTATGCTATATTGATTTCAAACAGGTTATTTCAGCTAAAGCAACAGAAGAAACGTGAATTTCACCACAATAGCTGACCACCAGGGTGAGCATACAGTATGTTAGTTAGAAGCACCTCATCATAAAGGAGGCAAATGAGGAAAAGGGAATAATACATACATTAGCACTTACATGAATTTTATGCTCTTTCTGGTTTAGTGGCAATATGCCAAATCCCCCTTAGTTACTCCTCTAATTTGCACACAGACCTGCCTATTGATCTTCTGTAAGCACGTGACCATAACCACGTGGCCTATCGTGCTGGATGGCAAAAAGGCAATAGAACCACACTACGGTGAAGTGAAGAATTTACTCCCATGCCTTTGTCATTGAATTTATCGTGGCCGTTTGAATCTGGTAGTAATATAAAAGCATCAGTGATGTGGTAAAAGCAATTGAGTCATGGTCAGACTATGCTTGGTTATAATGGCATTTGAGTCTATTGAAACCAGGGTTGCTATTGCTTGAAAATGGGTATGTGAGGATGTGAAAACAATGGCTAAAATATGACTTAATTCAAAGAAAATGAATTGAAGAATATTTATATGAAACGTCAAGATGTTCGTTTATTTCAAATATGAAAGCAACAAATATAACAGGGCATAACTGAGGTTAAATTTCACTGAAATCGGCCAACTGCTAGACCTGTCCCATTTGCCATTCACAGCCTTATTTTTACTGTGATAACATTTGGTACAACATGGACAGCTAATGCTAACTGAACAGGGCCCTTTTCAGTCAGAATTAGCTGCCGGTTTGCTATTTGTTCTGTGTTACACTAACTGTTCTAAATTACCACTTGCCAGTGGTAGTCTATACAGTTATAATCTTACTTGTACCTACAATGTTTGTTTATGGAGACTATAGAGATCAGGTCTGGTGTTGATCTGGCACTGATGTGGACCAGACGAATTCACGACCCCAGTGCATTCTGGGATGGCTTCATCTGGTGGTGGCAGCTCGGAGCTGAGTGAGACGAGATGCCAGTGAGAGCCTGTTAGCCTGGCACCCGCCCCACACCATGCCAGGCTGGAGGCAGAGAGAGAGAGAGTAAAGTGTTCATTTGCCAAGCTCTTATGAAGAGGCAATGCCCACACACTCTGCCCACAATGGGTCAAGAGCTGCCATCACTCAGGCTCTCTGTCTCCTCTTCTCTCTCGCTCTTTTTATCTCTCTCTCTGTCATTCTACCTCTCCATCTTGCTCTCTACATCTCTCTCCATCTATCACTCCTCCTTTTCCACTCCATGTTTCTCTCTATCCACAGTACTTTTGCATTCCCTCACCACCATTTTTTTCCACTCCCTTCTCACCAATTCTTTTTCTCTCTTTCCTGATCTCTCTCTATCTGTCTATCCCCTCCATCTCCCCCTCCCCACCATGCTCTTGTCTTCTGTCGCTTATGGTCTGATTAATTTACTGCCACTGCCAAAGAGAAGTCACAGCTTTTATGCAAAAGCAGCCCTCGTGGAAACATGAGTGTGTGGGCTTGTCAGTGTTGTCTCCGAGGCCTGGCAGAGGATTTCAACAGGGCTAACACTTCATAGCTCATCTCTTTATGTCTCTGACATGCGCGAGCACACACACACACACACACACACACACACACACACACACACACACACACACAAAGACACAATCTTTTCTTTATACATATGCATCAGCACAGCCATATATTCACAGAGAGAGGCACAGAAATAAACACAGCACATCTTTCCAGCTCACTCACACCCTCTGTTTTACACGTGCACACACACACACACACACACACACACACACACACATACACATACACCACTGTATCACAAATTGTGCTAATGTGCTAGTGCTCTTTCATCACTGTTTATGCAGGTCTTCTCGGTGTGTATGTGTATATGCGTGTGTGTGTGGTGTGTGTATGGGGGGGTCTATCCATAATCCTCCACAGTAATCATTTCCAATCTTGCTTTTTTTTTGGGGGGGGGGGAAGGGGGTGAAATTATGCCCTGGCCATGCCAATGGCACCGTTGGGCACCAACACTGACCGCCCGACTGGCGCTGACTAACCAAAGATTGAGAAATTTGTTTGGCACAGAGGAACACACTTAGCTGATGTCACAAAAAATCTGTCACGCCAGTCATGTCCTTCTGTAGGCCAGTCTGCGGGTCAGACCAGGCCAAAGTCTTCAAAGTCTGCCAGATCTTTTGTTTTTGGAGGTTGTGTGTCTGACAACAAAGAATGTTTTTGACATAATTGTTTTTCTGCATGCGATGCTGTCATTGTGGGTTTTTTTTTTGCACTTCTGTGCGGCTGGCATTTTTCCCTCAGTTTTGGCCCACTTGCTGTGGTCATTCTCTGAGGTCAATGACATTCAGCATCCCAGCCAGTTAACGATCTGATTATGTCACTTGCACTTATGAAACAATATCGATGTCAGCTGTGCCAGTGTTAAAAAAAACCACACTGACAAATTCCACAGTGTTATTCCAAACCTAGAGGGTTGCTAGGCTCCATGGCTACCTTAGCGCCTTCGCAGTAACACTTTAACTCAGAGGTCATTGCTTTCAGGGGCGGCAACGGTTTCCTTGTTAACTAAAAACTCCTTTGTTCTCGTGAGGTATTTTCACAGGCAGTGGATTAATTTGAGATTAGACAGCGATAAGCCACGTCATGTATCGTTCGTGGAAATCCATGACGTGGTTGTGAAAGTATCCAGGAGCATACTTTGGATATTTGTCCCTCCCCTTACCCTAAAGAGTGTTATCAATGTGGGAAAGGCTCTTATCTGGAGCTGTTACCTGAGCGCAAAAAAAAAAAAAACATGAAAAATCCTGTCTGGTGCTTATGGCTGGCAAGCTCACAGGTGGACTCGTGGCCCTATGTGAAGCTCACCGTCGACGGTCTTGGACTCTGTCGGAAAAAAAGTCAGGTCAGAGCTCAGCCCACGCACAGTTCAGCAGTCGGACGACACGTGTTGAGATGGACTGTGTGGGCTGTCCCGGTCAATATTCAGATTCCTTTGTTGTAACCATTTTACCTTTATAGGGGGCAGAGATAGCACATCAAAGAGCAAACGGCGGCACTGATAACTAGTTGCTCACATTGCTGGTGACACAGAGTGGAAGGAGACATAGTGTGTGTGTGCATATGTATGTGTGTGTGTGTGTGTGTGATTATCGTGCATTGCTCTTTCCTGTGTGCCCTTTGATACAGTTGATTGGGTGCTGATGAAAAGAGACCGAATGCTTTCTCTTTTCTTTGAGTAAACAGTAGCTCTTTCTGCTGATGCTATGCGGCTGGC
Organism: Tenualosa thibaudeaui; assembly: GCA_027481765.1. Classification (NCBI taxonomy): domain Eukaryota; kingdom Metazoa; phylum Chordata; class Actinopteri; order Clupeiformes; family Clupeidae; genus Tenualosa; species Tenualosa thibaudeaui. The sequence goes on from JAIFZK010000071.1 coordinate 4,912,376, forward strand.
AGTGGCTCTCTCCTAATATGCTCAATTCTGTGTCAGACGCCATCATCAGATTAGGCAACCTGTTCCATGTGCCGATAGATGCAAGCTGTCCTGAGCATGGACCATGGCCCTGTGCAGCGTTCACTGTACAGAACACACATGAACAGCAGATTACACACGCAGACAAACTCATCACTGTGTAAGCCCCCCCCCCCATACACACACACACTGCTCCCCCCTCAAACTACACAAACACACACACACACCTATGGGCATACACACATTCCTGGATACATTGCATAAGGTAAGCTGAGCTCAGCTTGTCCTTTTTACCTTTAAAGGTGTGCACTCACAGCTATGCTGTGTGACACAGCAACCCTTGGCTTCCACTGGGCTGAAGGAGCTTTACTACACTCAAATGTGTGTGAGAGGGAGACGTGCAATGCCCTTAATCTTTTACACGTTTACCTTATTTAGTCAAAGCATCCTGTACAGTCACTACAATCACTGACTAATTGTTTTAATGAATATTACTATCGAATGTAGTGATGTCTTTTTATGTTGTTGTTCATTTTGACGTTTTTGTTATTTAAACCATTTTGCATCAGGTTTGTTTGTTAACCTCTTGTGTCCTGCCACCCCTTTCCCCTCCCCTTTTTGCTTTTAAATCAATCCATGATTTCCACTGTCAAATCCATCACACATCATTCCTTCGTGACAGTGGGCCTGAAAAGCAGCTGAGTTTTGGGTCAGACGTGGCCCGGATCTGTCTGTCACCTGCCCCTCCCTCTCTGCGAGCATTAGCCTGCACTCAGGTGAGTTGTTTTGACACCCATATCTCTAAAACGCTCTCATCGTCTCCGCATGGCCCAGATAAACAGCCGAACAAACCGCTGACGCTGATAATGATCTTAATTATGGTAATAGGAGCCATTTGTCAATTATACAGACAATTGTGGTGGTTGTTGTGCAAAACAGGCGAACAGGGGCGGCTGACAAAACGCTATGGTGAGGGTACTGTCACTGCATTGCTGGGAGTGTGGATCACAAACTAGGTAAGAAGAGGACCCTGGTGGCCATTTCCCCTGTCCCTACAGTCAGTGATGTGACGAAAGCCCCTTATGGGTTAACCCTCTCTCTTATTCTCTTTCTATTCTATTCTCTTTCTATTCTATTCTCTTACTCTCTTTTTTGTCTGTATCTCCCTCTCTTTCTTTCTGTCTCTGCCTCACTTTCCCTCCGCTGTCTGTTTTGTGGATTGGTAATGTGCCATGCCCTCTTATCTAATCTCTTACCAACTTACCCATTTACCTGCCAAAATGAGGTCAGGATTCTTGAGACAGGAGACATTGCCTTTAAAGGGGAATGCAAACTCTAGCCTGACTGTACTGGCATTGTAAACCCATGGGCAATCCCACTAGCACCAAACAAGCTAGTTTATGTGTGATGCTGTCATGAATACTTTCACCCACAAAACAAATGACCAGAAGAATAACTTCCATGAAACTTCAGTTTGTGGAGACGTGATCATTGTATTACTGAATAACTCTAATGCCATCACAAACAATAAGGGGTGTGTTGGAGGTGTGTTTACAGTTCCTTTATGGCATGTTTTTTTGAAGATAACTAGTTTTTATAACTTCATGTCATATGACGATGACATAAACAAATCTGTTTGTTGAGCTGGCATTTCACTCCACAGTGTGGGCTTTTGAACAACAGTTTTTTCTATTTATTGGTGCAAAAAAAATGATAGATAAAATGAGATGAAATGTGTATGTGTGTGTGTGTGTGTGTGTGTCTATGGGCTTTGCTTTGGAGGTCAGGGTGTGTATAGTAAAGATGGTTCACTGCCTCTGCACTGTGGTGTAGAAGGTGAGACCCACCGTAGACTAAGTCCTCCTGGTGGAGTCGCCTTGTGTGCCAGCTGGGTGACTTATCGCCTTCTGCTGTGATCTGGGAGGACACGTCAGAGGCTGATGGCAGACATACTCCACGAGCTGAGCGTCGAGAGCTGAGCCTACATGTCTGTCCCTCTCTCTCTCTCTCTCACACACACACACACACACACACACACACACACACACACATACACACACACCACTCTGTTCTTTCCTTGCACAGCCCGCCAGCTGACGGCCCCTGGTGCTGCTGACGTCATCTCCACGGCAGCTCACTAGGAGGTCTGCTTACACATTTGTGAGCGCATGTCCACACATGTGCCACCAACTTGGCATGGCATGTATAAAAAGTGCACACACACACGTACACGTACACACACACGCATGCAAACACACAGACGCACACACAAACATGCACGCTGATGTACGTGTACTTGCTGCCACTGAAACCTCACTCCTGGTGGCTCCTTAGATCATGTCAGTCGTATACCACAACCATGTATAGTGCATAGGGCAGCGAGTGACCAATTCATTCCAATTGAAAGTGACCTGTGGCGACTGAAGAAAACACAGAGGAGTAATGACACGCTGTGCAGGACATGCGGTTTGCATTTCATTTCTGCGTCGCCGCCGCCAGCGTCATGGAGACCACGGGTAAACAGAGCGGGAGTGGCGGATCAGAGGACGTCGGCGCCCCTCTCTTGCGGGCGAGTTGGTGCGTAAGTCAGTCTGTGGCCAGGCGCTGGTCGGCTCTTGTGAATGACCGCCACCATGATGTTCCGACAGCTGTGAGGTCACCTCCTCCTCTCTGGCTGACTTTTTGGAGCTGCCTATGTGCCATCTGACCTGAAGTTTGGCAAAGAGAAAGGGAGAGAGAGGAGAGTGAGAAGAGAGGGAAAGTGACAGAGAGAGAGGAGGGGAGTAGAAAGAGACAAGAGGAAGAGAGAGAGACGGAGAGAGGAGGAGGAGAAAGAGGGAGAGAGAGGAAGAGGAGAAAGAGAAGAGACAGGGAGAGGAGAGAGAGAAGAGAGGGATAGAGACAAAGATGGAAGAAGGTGACAGGTAGACAAAGAAGGAAACAAAGTGATTTGTGACGCTGGTATTGCAAGAGCTCATCATTACTCAGCAGATTATATCAGCTGATAGCAATTATCTCTGACCATGCCCTGTGTGTGTATATATGTGTGTGTGAGTGTTTGCTAGGGGCTGTTGACTTTGGAGCATGGTGATGCTGCCCTGTAGTCTGCATGTCGAGGTCGGAGTGGTGTGTGTGTGTATGTGTGTGTGTGTGTTTGTGTGTGTGTTTGAACCCCCTTTAGTTGTGTGAGTATGGGTACATTGACCTCCATTTGTGTCTGTATTTGTGTGTGTGTGTGTGTGTGTGCACATATACATATGTCCCTGGGCATGTTTTTCTCATGTGTGAGTTTATTGACGTGTGACTTGAACTTCTGTGTGTGTGTGGTATATACTAACCTGTGACAGTCAATTCTGTACACTGGCCTAATATGCCCCCCACACCCCCTACCCCAACCCAGTGTCTTTGTCCTGTGTGTGGGGTCATCCCAGTGCCCTCGGGGGCAGTGGCAGTAGCAATTCCCTCGCTCGCACGTCACTCTCTCCCGCAACCGTTATGCCTTAACCTGCTGAGTCACTGTGTCCACGGTGTGTCACTAACCACTGAGGGACATATGCTCTTTTCTTTCACTTGCTCAGCTGTTTTTGATCTCGGCCTCTGACCCCGCCATTGGAAAGGCTAATTTGTTACATTTTGAAAGCCGTCTGGAGCTGCCTACACAATGCTTTGCTGAGCTGAAAAAAAAAAAAACGGAAATCTTTGATTTATGGCAGAGACATAAATCCCATTTACTTACATATGAAAAATACTTGGACTGATACTGCAGTGCATCTTAATGACAGATTACAGGACCTGGTGATTAAATAAATCCATGCGCATTAGAAGGGTTTTTGTTGTAACTCCACGATGTGGTCAATTACATTGTGAGCTAAATCAGTTTATACAGTGTGGATCAAGCAGCATTAAGTCGGGATATTAAAAGAGGGGAGCATCAGATTTGAATTTATTGAGGTAATTTGACCCAATTTACAAAGGATGCATCTGGTCCTGTACTGTGAATTTTTACTGGGTTATTAAAATCAGAAGAGGCACATAAATGTTATTCAGACTTTTTTTAATCAGGTGATGATGAAAGGATACAGCTCTCTGCAGTCCTCTTCAAAGTAAAGCGCTTGGGTCGGATTAATACCAAATGTTTACGGCTTGATGATACCAACAACAGGCACACCGGTGAAGATGATGTTGATCAATACCTGATACTAATAGGCCTACCAGAGTTGCTCTAGGCTGGCTAATGCATTTATACATTTTTCCCCTGTAGCTCCCCATGCTGACAATGTTTTGGCTTGGTGATGGTATATTTATTATTATTTCAGTACGATCTTATCACAGTAATAGTTCCCGCAGTTAGGGTCAGAATATTGAATGCAATGCCATATGTTTATTACTTTTTTGATTGGAAAAGGTGGGAGGAAAGCTTCATAAAGAAACAAACAAATAACGTCCTCAATACCACCTCCACAAATCCCCTGCAGAAACAAATAGCCTATCATCAGCCATCATCACTTAGAGGAGAGAGGCGATATACTGGTAATTTGCATACAAAAAAACACACAGTTGCAGAACCCCTGCATATACATATGTCTGTTGGTGTTAATTGGGCACATATAGAATGAAGGCAACATGTTTGTCATTTCTTTGTAAGATTAATACATTGGAAATACATTGCCCCACCCCCCCTAATGCACTTGCACCAGTGAAATTACTTTTTTTTTTAAATTACTTTAATTGACTTTTTTTACATTGTATCAACTGCACCGGAAATACTGTAAAATGAAACATTCAGAGGGGAGTTAGAGGGTTTAGTACATGACGAGACTGGCGATTCAGTCACTTGGTCAAACTGCAGAAGCATTCCATAAAGAACTGAAACACAATGAAGAATCCAACACATTTGTTGTCATGGCTGTCACTGTACGACTGAATATTTCAAATAAACTTTATAATTTTGAAAATAGTTTAAAAAGAGCAAGGATGTACTTTACATTTTCATGTTGGGGCTTTGTAGCGTTTACAGTAAGAGACAAGTCTATGCCTGCAGTTGGGTCTGACCTGAATTGCTTTCTTTGGAATGTGCAGAATCTATCTCCACGCATGCTACATTAAGCAGAACATGTTTTCATTTTTGTCACCAGAGGGTTGCTCTCCCATTTAATGAATCAGACGTGAAAAAGAAGACATAGAAGCAGGAGAAGGAAAAGAACAAAAAAAACACATCAAAAAAAAAAAAAAAGCCTCTGAAGGTCACAGGTAAAATTCATGTTCATTCACAGCCTAGGTAAAACAAAAACATGACTCATTCATATGGAGTGTTGATGTGTTTTTTTCTTTGCCATAGAAAAATTTATTTGAATAAACTGACATGTTCATGGCATAGGTGTGTGACGTCTCATTAGTGTTTTGTATAGTAATGCTCCCTATGACTCATACAAAACCACATATCTTTGGAGGGGCAACTACTTAGATTAATCTGGTTTCTTTTGTTCTGGCTGATTAAATCACATATGGGGGTGGTTTACTGTGTTTATTATCCTATCTTATTATCTTACTCTATTAAATATGAATATGAAGACTAAATATGAATTCACATGGTACAAAATTATTTTTTTGTTTTATTTGTTTCATTCATTGGCCAAGCACAAAATTCTCCTCTTCAATGATAAATATGTGCTCTCCTCATACCACTCAACAAGTGCTCTTCCAAGAGCCCAATTGTTTTGCTGAAGGGACTTGTCTTATTCTCAGAGTGCAGTAAGTTTGACGTGCACCTGGAGTTGCAAAGCGCTACAAACCTGAGTGACCCGAGTTGCTGCGTGAAACTGACCGTCTGCAGAAAGAGATTTGAGTTGAGTTATCTCCCTGGGTGGATGCAGAGCAAACTGTGGGTGTGTGTGTATAATGACAAGGCTTTCACTCTCCCTGTGACTCATGCGGTGTGTATGTGCCTATCACTCAAGTGCTGGCTTCTAGCCCATCGGCACCGCAGAAAAGAATGGGAAGAATCCTTGTGAGAAGGTGAAGAAAAAAAGGAGCGAGAGAGAGAGAGAGAGAGAGAGAGAGAGAGAAGCTTCAAGGTCTACAGTGCTTTACAGTAAAGCACAATGTGCTGTGGGTTGAATTGTGCAGTTTTCTCTGCACTGAATGCACCTTCGACCTCCTCCACCCAACCACACTGGCCCTGCCTGCCACACATACACACACACACACACATACACACAAACACCACAGACACATTCACACCACATATTCACCCAAACACAACTCACATACACACACACACTCACTCACAATAGATATGCACACTAATAGATACACATACACATATGCAGTACACAAACATCCCAAACCATGCTCACTTCTATGCAGAAACACTTGCGCACACACACATGCACACACACACACACACACCACGCCACCAGTGCCATCACCATCACCATCTCCAACCACCTCCTCAACAAATACAAATCAAGAAATGGACCATAGCCATTGCCAATATAGAGAAAGAGAGAGAAAGAGAGAGAGAGAGACAACAACAATTAGTCATCGATTTCAAAAGAGTGCGCACAATAAAACATTTCCCCCAGGTAAACCTGCTGAATGCAAACAAGAATTACTGCCCACGCTCAAGCTGTGAATAAGACTCAAAGAATGCGGCTCTGCCCACACAGATACCGCTCCGAGTGACACACATAGATGCTGTGCTGCCACAGTCCACCACAAACTCAGCCCTCAGCCCCGGCTTACTGGAGACACAGCCGGGAGCTGTAAAATACATACAGTACACATTATTATCTATGCCTATAGTGTGTATGTAGTTTCGATTTCACTCAGTGTATATACGTTTCAGTTTATTGTGTGCTATACAAGTGGGAGGCTCTCTTGTGTTTCGTTTTATCTGTGTCTCTCTTGTCAGTGTGAGAAATGACATGTCTCTTTTTCACCATTTCACCTTTTTTTAAATGAAGATCGCATATTCATTAATATTCTGTGCACTTTTAACCATAATTTCAGTGTGCATGTGTCACTTTTTTTAATGATTCAGGAAGCTCTCTCTTTTTCTTCACACACACACACACACACACACACATGACTGTAGCATTCACAGAATTGAAAATGAAACTGCTTTTCATGATTCTTTTAATGGTCCCCTTTTATATTGTCTCGCATCCTAAAACATCCTTTCATAATAGAGTCTTTTTCAAATTCTCTCTCCTTCAACAATTATTCCTTTCAGGAGAGGGCCTATGCAAAGCTTGACTGACATGGCTGGCTTTGCCGAAGGCAGCCTTTGTGCAGAGCCAGGGTGTTTTGTACCCAGGATTGTGATTCTCTGGGCAGAGTGGCCTTGGTGTGCAAGTGGTCCACACATTGTAGTGGTGGAGAAGCAAGCAGTAAGCATCTCAGAAATGAACCATCACAACCATCCATCCGCTCGACTCGACTCGACTCTCTTGCCTCTCTGCTGTTACCCTGGCAACAACGACTGTCTCCAGGATGCCTTTCTCTAACACACTGGGCACGGCGTTTGCCTAGGACCCACTGAATTATGGGTAAAAAACAGGGAAAAGCACAGAGGGAGAGGGAGAAAATAAATAAATAAATACAATTTTAGACCCATAATGAATCCAGAGTGAGTGAGAACAAGTGAGGAAGAGTACAGAATGAGAATTTCCCAATCCCACATACCCACGTAAATTGTGCTAACATCAAAACAGAAACAAAAGGTTATGCCTCAGAAAAGCCTTTGATCTTTTCTCATCTGAAAGAGTAGGCCATCAAAGACTGGAAACTACAGCAGAGAAGTACAGAATGTATTTTCTTATACAACCCTCTAGGCCAACCCAGTAGGAGCCTCTGATTGACAGCAAAAAAAAAAATAGTAATAATTCACTGGTCTCAACAAACATTTCTCTGAAATGTCCACCAGCCTCCAGATATAAGTATTCAGATGACATGCATTGAGGTATATCTGCTCATCATGTTACAGCATTACCGGCCATGACTTTTGGCAGCTTTTGACTTCATAACAACGGCGGCCCCAAGGACAAACATTGTAAAAAATGGTTTGCTGTTCTGTTTTTTTGCTGGCTCTGGTGGAGTGTGACATCAGTAGAGGCTGTGAGTTTCCAGGAAAGAGAGATTTGCAGTGCAGTCCTTTCACTTCACCCACGGAGAGGAGATGAAAAACGGGCTGCTCCACTGATAAACAGCTCCAATGCGGCAGTGTCAGGAGGTCCACACACACATGCTATCACACACACACACACACACACACAGAAATACACAACAAATACACAAAAAACACACACACAAAACACATATATGCACACACGGAGACACACACACACACAAATACACAAAACACAAACATACTGACACACACATGCACAGAACATACATACAAGCATGCGCATACACACAGACACACACAAGCATAGAGGCGCCCCCAAGACACACACACGCATACATACACACGCATGTTCACTCAACATAGAACATACACAGACAGTTCAGTACACACAAGTACACACACACACACACACTAAGGCATAATGGCTGTGCACATACAGATAATCAAGGTCAGATACACACACCAACATAACACGCTTCTGAAACATTTTTCAGAATGTGTCGTTCCATATCTGTGTGTCTCACACACACATGTACACACACATGCAAATGCAACACACACAATAGCTGATAAACCAGCTTTGTGTCACATAAATAACCTTTAGTATGCATGTCATATCAATAGGAGGCCTGACGCATTCTCTGAATGCTTACAAGGCATTTCCCACATTAGAGCACATCCCTCCTCATACTGTAAAGGTAGATGCAGTGAGCTACTCCCATAAGGGTAGCCTAGTAGGCAGTTACTGTAACTCATATCTGCTTTAACACTTATCTAGCCTACGACTGAGTTGGATCACGCCTGCAGCTTACTGTCTTAGTAAGCAGGCAAACTTTTGAAGTCTGTACATTGTGTGTTGTGTGCATATGCCCTTTTTGCCAAAGTGTTCTCTTTTCTGCATGCATGACAGGTGCATATACATTACAGTTTTTCTTGATCGCTTTGATGCGGCCATCACTTCGGAATCCACTTTTTCCAAAATTAGTTAATGTTAAACAGAAGCACTCTGCCCAAAATCACACAGGTACATGGCACAGACATCAAAACATAAGGCAGTTTCTGCTTATTTTGAAAGCAAGGCTTTGCATTTTGTCCTCTTTTGTGAGAGTACTCACTGATCTAACCACTGTGTTGTTTGAAGGAAAAAAATAGCTTTTGCTGCATGTTTGAAATGTTTTGTTACCATTAGAGCCTTTTGCAAACAAAACATGTGATTTTTGAGTGCTCCTGTTTAGGCCTTTGTGTTAACTGATTTGAAAATGTGAATTCTGAAGTGATGGCTGCAAATGTAAATGTTTTGAAAAATTGTGTGAAACCAATGAAAACAGGTTAACACAACTGGATGTGCTGGTTTCTGCTGTGCAATGAAAATATATTATATATATTGAAAATATATTAATATAAAATATATATAATATATATATACTCTTACTCTGTTCAACTCTTCCCTTCTACTTCTGACAAAGCTCAGGCAAATGTCTCTTACTGTGCTCTTCAATGTTCTTCCATTCCGAAGATAAGACATGTATGCTTTTAGGGGCCAAGATCAGCTGCTGTTGAGTCATTCACATTTCCATTCAGTTTGGTGCAGTAACTGACACAAGGGTGACAATATAATACTTACAAATAGGGTGATAGATGACAAAATGGGTCATTAAAACACTAGATTCCCTTGGCACACAATGGAGCCGAGGCCTGCCCTAAGTGGTTGGACAACTGAATAAATTAATGGAATGCTCTGAATTAGGCAATACGACATGTGATAAATTAGGTAGAGGGTCACCGGCCAAAATCCAGAGGCTCAGAGTATTTTGAGTCTTATGTGTTGTGGGTTATATCTTCAAGTAGATATAGCCACACCACCCTATAAAAACCCATTTCAGAGTGGTACAATAGCACTCATATATGTTTTGGTCAAGGATATACTTAAGGGTGAAATGGGTTTATCACTTCTTTGTTTGGAAGCTGTGCCATCATGCTGCAAGAAGCTTGACATTGATGGACAGCCTAATGGAAGAGAATGAGGTCAACTGTATAGTCCACTCTCAGCAAAACTGATAGGTTGGTCTGCAAGAATAGCACACATTGGCACCAATCAGGAAACCTCTCTTGTTGTGTCTGTCACTTGTTCTCTCTGTTTCACACACATCCAGAAGAAATTAGCAAGGTTTGCATGCTTTGCAGGAGATTGTTTAAAGCAGCACCAGGCAACACTTGACGCTGTTTTTAGGTTAATTTCCAGCTTCATAGTCACATTGGTGGTTAAATGGCTCATAAACAGAGGCTTTCTTGAAACACCTTCCTAGCGCAGTTATTGAAACTTGCAGCTTCTCAGTGCCAAACTGCAGAAACCAAACCGAAACAGTCAATATAACTTGAAAATGATCATCGCTGACCATCAACTGTGAAATGTCAGCGTAATGAACTACAGTCCCTCTGAACATTCGTGTCACACAGGAGGTCCAAATGCTGTGAAGAACATGCTATCTAATGTCAACAAAATGGGAAGGACCAGAGGCCTGTCCCTGTGGTATGCCGGTCCTGACCTCTAGCAATTCAAAATGCACTTGAAGTAGGCTACGTGTTTGAAGCGTACAGCCAGCTTGAAGTTATCAACCCTCACAGTGTATTGTCACAAGAAAGACAGGAGTCTAAGAGAGTTTTCTGAGTTGTCTGAGAATAAGGCAAAAAGATGCCAATGACAGACATTACACAAAACTGCATTTCTGTTTGGTCAGAGAACAATGTTGTTTTTAAACATAGTTGGAGAAGTTGAGATTGCTGAATGATTTAAGCTTTTATCCAGTTTTGTCATCTATGGTATTTGAAGCTGAGCAGCTTTACAATTATGATGATTATGCCCAGTTGTTTTCTTTAATGTTGACCTTCTTTCAGCAGACTGTGGTTGAAAAAAATGTTTGACATTTTCATCTTGACAACCATCATTCAATACTGTGTGTATGTGTATGTGTGCAAGTGTATGTGTGTGTATGTGAAGGGATTTGCACAGTGAGTTGCATGTAACGTGCCTAGACACCAAAGTTTTGAGATAGTTAGTGACTCATGACCCTTGACACTTTTCACCTCAGACCACAAAGTGAAGTGGGAGGGGTGTCCTGAGTGCTAATGCAGGCAGGAACTGTTAGCTTAGCACAAAGGTAGTGAGGGAAAGAGCAGGGGAGAAAGAACCATTAGCTCATCACTTCCCTAAATGTCAGAACAATTACTGCGAGGCTGTGACTCACCTCCCTACCAGGTGTTCTCTTGCTTCCACATGCTTGCCGCTTAAAAGTAAAGAATCTGAGCTATGCAGGTCACTAGGGCAGGGGCAGGCCTCTGTCAACGTATCGCTAAAATGGAACAGGGCCTCCACCTCCACCTGCCCCTTAATGCCTGCCCCTTCTCTCTGCCTGCTCCCTCCACTGCCCCCTACCCTGGCCTTTTTCTTTCTTTCTTTCCTCTCTTCTTTCCCTACCCTCCTCACCCCCTCTGCCACCCACAGTACCCTCCTCTGGCTTTATAAATCAGGACCCTTTTAGTCACGCAATGCTCCTCATCCACAGCAGAGTGCAATAAGACAGACAGACAGAGGACAGGAGAAAGGGAGAGAGAGAGAAAGAAGATACTCAAGATGAGGAGAAAGGAGCCATCCTCAGTCCTCAGGCTTCACTTACCCGGCCTATTAACATTCTTTTTTAGAATCTATATGCAGTATTTTTAGTCTTTTTGAACTCATTTGACAGGGCAGTGGAGATAAGCAGGCAATGACTGAGAGAGGGAGAGAGACGGAGTAGGATCTGGAAATGATCGGATTCAAACCCGGGTCCACATGGACACTTAAAAGTACCCATTAAATGTACAGGTGCCAGTTTTGCTGCAGCACACCCCACCATACCACCCCCACCCCTTTCTACCAACACACCTTTCCACGACCCCTTCTATTGCCCCTAGTACCTCCAATACCACTGCCCCAAGGTCTATCCCCCTCAGCCCTCACTTCCACTTTCTCAGTTGCACTGCCCCAGAACTATTGCTCCAACTCTGTTTCCCAACATGCAGACTCCCCTATGCTTTACTGCATGTGAGTGGTGTTTGCCTACCGACAGGAGGAGCAGTGCACAGGCTATTGCTGGAGCTGGTGTTGTGTGTGGGCAAGTGTTGAGCTGGTGTTGTCTGGGGGAAGTGTTGAGCTGGTGTGTGGGCAAGTGTTGAGCTGGTGTGTGGGCAAGTGTTGAGCTGGTGTGTGGGCAAGTGTTGAGCTGGTGTTGTCTGGGGCAAGTGTTGAGCTGGTGTGTGTGGGCAAGTGTTGAGCTGGTGTGTGTGGGCAAGTGTTGAGCTGGTGTGTGTGGGCAAGTGTTAAGCTGGTGTTGTCTGGGGGCAAGTGTTGAGCTGGTGTTGTCTGGGGCAAGTGTTGAGCTGGTGCTGTGTGTGGGCAAGTGTTGAGCTGGTGTTGTCTGGGGCAAGTGTTGAGCTGGTGTGTGTGGGCAAGTGTTGAGCTGGTGTGTGTGGGCAAGTGTTGAGCTGGTGTGTGGGCAAGTGTTGAGCTGGTGTTGTCTGGGGTAAGTGTTGAGCTGGTGTGTGTGGGCAAGTGTTGAGCTGGTGTGTGTGGGCAAGTGTTGAGCTGGTGTGTGTGGGCAAGTGTTAAGCTGGTGTTGTCTGGGGGCAAGTGTTGAGCTGGTGTTGTCTGGGGGAAGTGTTGAGCTGGTGTGTGTAAGCAAGTGTTGAGCTGGTGTGTATGGGCAAGTGTTGAGCTGGTGTTGTCTGGGGGCAAGTGTTGAGCTGGTGTGGTGTGGGGGCAAGTGTTGAGGTGGTGTTGTGTGTGGGCAAGTGTTAAGCTGGTGTTGTCTGGGGGCAAGTGTTGAGCTGGTGCTGTGTGTGGGCAAGTGTTGAGCTGGTGCTGTGTGTGGGCAAGTGTTGGTTGATGTGCAGAAGAAAAGTTTCTGTCAGCACTCTGCCAGCCTTTCAAACGCCTCCCAGATGAATGAGGGAGAGAGACATACACACAGAGCGAAAGGGAGAGAGAAAGAGAGAAAATGTCTGAGAAAGAAAAGCTAAGGTTACCCGAGTGGCGTAGTGTGGTGTGTGTGTGTGTGTGTGTGTGTGTGTGTGTGTGTGTGTGTGTGTGTGTGCGTGCGTGTGTGTGTGTGTGTGTGTGCATGCTGGGGGCACAGAAAAGAGGCCAGGAAAACCTTATCCAAGTGGGTCAACAGTCTAACAGTTTTTTTCCCCAAGATTGACTTTTGAGCTGAAAATTCCTCAGATCTCTTTTCCCTCCCTTTTTCCATTCCTCCCTGAGTCCCTCTTTCTGCCAATGGCAAATGCACTGTACCCAACCCACAATCTGATGCCCTGCCACAGTGCAGCCAACATGCAAAAGATCTCGCTCTCTCTCTCTTTCTTTCTCCTCTCTCTCATTTGGATGAAGGGCAGAGCAGCTAATGTGTGTCTCTGACTCACTGACATCAGCAAGTGACAGGATGATGTGCGTCATGAAATAGTTTCCCCTCTCTCATGGCAGAGCCCCATTAACGAGGACGCACGCTGGCAAGGAAGCAGGGGACCACGGGCCGCGCCAGAGGGGGATGTCCTGTCAGAGGTTAATTTACGACCTGCTGAATCTCAGCCACTGCACACCCTCAGCAGCAGGGCCATTCCTGACAGGCTTTACTCAGACACTCTCTGCTTAGATGCTTCAGATATTAATTCTTTAAATGGTAACTAGTTCGCTCAATGCAATGATATAGACCTGCCATTCAGACTAAACCTCATGAGCACAAGCCACTAAAAGTACCCGCTTTACAGTAATACAACAGCAAGTTATATTACAAGGCCAGTAATGAAGTAGGACCAGCAGCAGGTGGTATAAAATACCATACCAATACCAATACCATCTCCATAACCAAGATGGGAGTCCAATCACCGATCACCAATTGTTCCCGGTGAAACGTTGTCTCGTCTCACTATGTACTGTGTATATGGCTGAAACGACAATAAAACCCTACTTGACTTGACTTGAAGATCAAGCAGATCAGTCTACAGGTAATCTTCACTCACTTTCAGAAAAGGAGGAATGTTACTCTGACGCCCACTCTGAAAGGCAGACGAATATGGGGCTGCTTTGTGTGTGTTCTCATATGTTCTAGAGAGGAAAAAAAGGAGGACATGGAATAAAAAAGAGCGAGTAAAAGAGAGAGAGAACGCTTCCCCAGCCAACCAACCAAACCCCCCACGTCTGTCTATTTTTTCCTCTTGTCTTGTGTACGAGTGAACTCCTCACCTCGCTTTAGGGCGCGTTAGCCCACTTGGCTGCTCTGCCTCCTACTCCCCCTCACGGCCGCCTCAGGAGAGGACACCCCTGACAACCCCATCCCCATCCCGTCTTTCTAAGCCTGGCTGGGGCACGCCGACACTCTTCAACACCCCCAACCCCTTTAACGCCCCCCCCCCCCCCCTCGCAGGGTATGGAGAAACTCCGCAGGGGAGGCGGAGGAGGCAAAGGCTCCGAGCTTGAAGGGGATGACGCCTCCTCCTCCTCCTCCTCTGCTATCTCTCTCTCTCTCTCTTTCCTTTGCCCTCTCATGCTCTCACTTCAATCATCTCTCTCTCTCTCCCTCTCTCTCTCCATCTCTCATTCACTCCTCACTCTCTTTCTTTCTTTCTGTCTCCTCCCCTACCCTGTCTCTTGTTCAGATTCGTACTCTCAGCTTTTCAGTCAAGGCCAATCTCAATTCAATGCTGAAAAAACCTTGTGTCTCCAACAGTGATGTGACACAAAACAGATTTAACGAATAGATGTGAACACCAAACACGTAACCAAGACATTTTGTGCCATGTTTTATAACACTCTGACTCAAAAATGTCGTCAATCGTCTGGGTCTGTGTCCTCTTGTCATTTCTCACAATAAGAAATCATTCTTGTTTTTGTGATTTTCCTTGTCCTTTTTTGTGGAGGGAAGGTTGATGAATGTGTCACTGTCAGGTGTCAGATTCTGGAATCAATCCTGATGTTAGATGAGCAGACAGATCCCCTGGAAAGTGAGGGATTGATTTCCATTGGGAGCATTGAGAGTGACACCTTTGTGGGCGCCAAACAACAGAGGTGGGAAAAACCTGTAACTGTAAGGAGATTAAAATAAAAGATCTAAAAAAAATAAAACAAAACAAAACAAAAACCTTCAGAAACACTGAAGGTGAAGCAGTCAAAACCTGGAAGCCTAACACTGGTACCACAGATGATGCTGATGCAGATTTGGCCCAGATGAAAGCCAAGGGGGTGAGGGCAGTGGGCTGGTGGGAAAGAGACATTGAACAAAGGTTAAGCATGGAGTGGTGGAAGTGGCTGAGGAAGGGGTGGAGGTGGGGGGGTGGGGGGTGGAGGCTCTGCTGGCTAAGATGAGTTAATCTCCCTGTCTGGAGGATACTGTGAAGAGTGCTAATGGTCATTTATCACTGGAGCTAGAGTAAACACACACACACACATATGCACAGTCTGCAGCAGCAAAGACAGCGCACAGGGGAAAAAAAGAGAATGTGTGAGGGAGTGGGGGAAAGAGAAGAGGAGGGAAAGAGAGAGATGTGAGAAGAGAAAGACAGAGAAAAAAGCAAAGAAAAAAAGTAAGAAACAGAAAAAAAGACTAATAGAACAGAGTAAGAAAAAAAGAGACACTGATGAGAGAAAGTGAGTAAGAGAAAAACATAAACAAGGGGAGAAAGATAGCAGGATGAACTTGCTAGAGAGCAGCATGTATGAGAGAGAGAGAGGGAGAGAGAGAGAAGGTGTTAGAAGAGAGGGAGGGATAGAAAGGAAGCGAAAGGTGTGAAAGACAAGTGAGAAGAGAAATATGGAAAGAAGAAATGATATAAAGCTGCAGCTGAAGGAGAGAGATGGAAAGATAGAGCAATGTAACGGGAAAAAACAACAACAGTGGATGGAGGGAGGAGATATATGAACAGAAAGTGAGACAAAGAGAAAATACAGAGAGAATACAGAGGGGGAGAGAGGAGGAGTGAGCGAGTGAGTGAGGTGGGAAAGCTCAGAATGAGATTTTGGAGAGAAGAGAAGGAAGAGGGGGAATAAAGAGGAAATTATTGAAATACTGAGACCTGATGGAAAGAACTGCACAGAAGGAGAGAGGGAGAGAGAGAGCGTACGTGTGTGTGTGTGTGAGAGACAGAGAGAACAGTCATCCATCTGTGTAATTTATGTGAGAATGGATGTGTTAGGCTCGGTCCACAGGGGGGTCGAGGTGTATACATTCCTCCCTCTGTTACTCTGTTGTTTGAGGTTTTGCCTGAAATCCTGTGAATGAGCTGTGGGGGTGGGGGAGGGGGGGTGCAAAAGAGGAAAGGGGTAGTGGTTGAGGGGGGGGGGTACCTGATCTGAAGGTGGCCTCTTTCTCCTGACCCTCAACCTCCCCCCCTGCCACACACACACACACACATACACACACACAAACCACCATGTTCTCACACACCAGACAGCAGAAGGGAGGAAGGGGAGTGGGGGTGGGGGGGTGGGGGGGGGGTCCACATAGAAAAAAAACAAACCCAGGCTACGCTAATATTTCCTTTAGGCTTCTGATATCTTAAAAGCAGATTGGAACAGGTGACATTTCGAGGCTCTTTAGGCTGTTTCTGCATACTCCAGACCCATCTATCAGTGAGTTTTAATGTGAACAGTTTACAGTGAATTTGAACATTGTTTCGCTGTCTCCACCATTCAGGACCCTGTTTCACTGATGTTAATGTATTCTGCAGTCGGCTTCAGGCTCCTCCGAAGCCAAACTGCCTTTGGTACACAGACCTTACTAATACAGACAGGCTATTAATGTGCATCATTTATCCATACTGTTAGGTGTGCCTGTGAAATTACCCTACTTTTAACATGAATAAATATGAAAAGAAGATATCTTAATTTTAACTGACAGTATTTGTCTATCTCTTGAATATCTACACTTTATTCAGTGTGAAGAAACTAATCTGGAGATTTTTGTGTGTGTTTTTCTCACTTAGTTTTTTTTCCCAACATTCATTACAGTACCTTTTGTTACGTTGGCATACTCATTTCACTTTCTCAAAACTGTTTGCAAACATGCAAACACACAGGCATACACACACACACACACACAATGAAAACTCAGAAAAAATCCCCCTTACAAGTTCAGTCAAGGTAACCAATGACAGAAAAATGATAACAATTCTGTCTCTTCATGTTCCTACATCCACAGCTACATTTTTCTTATATGCATGTGATGATAAGAGGTCTGAGTCACAGCTAATGCACTGTATCTGATAGAAGAAAAATATGGCATTTCACAATCATCACCATAAATCCCACTACACACTGACTGTGCTGAGTTCAACCGTCCCACCTCTTTATCATATCCAGTGATCCTCTGACGTTCAGGACAGTACGTTTGTTGAAAGAGGTCCAACGCAGCTATTCAGGAATGATTTAAACAAGAGAACAAACTGTGGAGGGATCTGTCACATGAGCTTGTTTTGTTTGAATTGCCTGTATATAAATCTACACAGGTTGGGAGGGGGGGGCAATATGTGCCTCAACTGAAGCAAGGTTCTCGCATCCCCACTCTGGTTATGAAGATTCTCTGTATATTATTAGGTGTGTAGCTGTATATTAATGTGTAGCTTTGAATGTAAGAAAACAAACAGGCATTACACCAGTAAGTAACTGACCAGTCTATCTATCTATCTATCTATCTATCTGTCTGTTTGTCTGTCTGTCTATAATAATGCATTTTCTTCTTTCCCACAGACACTGTATTTTTCCACTCTGTGAACTGTATACTGGAAATTCTTGGTTTGCAAGACCATGAGACAGTCACAAGTCTAAATAGGAGATGTTTCATGGCTATACAAACTATAGTGTGAAAGAAATGCAGTTGTGTGGAACACAACTGGAGCACTGGTAAAAAAAAAAAGGGAAACAGACTAGAATTCATTTACAAAAATCTTGTTTTTGTTAAACCAGTTTTCAAAAATAAGTGAGTAAGTGAGTAAGTGAGTAAGTAAGTAAGTAAGTTAGAAAGCTCCATGATCTGTGAAAACAAAGATAAATAGAATGAGACACTAATCACCAACTATGCATTCAGTAATCTTGTATTGGTCAATCAATTTGTGTGTAGTTTGTGTTCCTTTAATGTCATGAATCAGAATGAATAAGATACATTTTTAGTGAACAACAGTGAACATGGAGCTCTCATGGAGCCAATGTGGACCATCAACTTATAGTGTATTGCTGAGAAACAGACATATGACAACAGACAAGGAGGAGCTGCACACATAGGAAGTAAGTGAGTGTCTGCTTATTTAGTTCTGTGCCTATTTTGCTAACTTGGCTTGCTGCTTTTGGATTACTTGTCTTGTGGTTGAAACCACCTGATTTGTAATACACCTGCAAGCAATCAGAGGGTGTGAACTACTTGGACTGCTGGGTCATCAGAGAGCAATTGGTCTATTGTTTTCTGTCTGACTCTTGGTGGACGGTCTCAGCCAGATGCCGTCAATCATCGATCTTTTCCATCATAATAGAGTGACACTGAAGCGTCAAGTGGGGTAAAGACGAGCGTGTCTACCAGCACGTGTCCACCGAGCAAGGACATTGACCATGTCTTTCTCTGTAACTTAATCTTCTGTGCAACGTAACCTTCATCTTGCTACGATGTGTCTCTACTCCATGCCAGTTGTCTCCTGTCGTCGCAGATTCCGCTTCTACAAACAGAAACGGAACCCTGCAAACCTCCACTCTAGACATCACGTCTCACATCCACGAACAACTCCTTTACCGTGGGTTTGTGGAACTGTCAGTCTGCAGTGAACAAAGCAGACTACATTTCAGCTTATGCAAACCATCTTTCTCTGGACATTCTGGCTCTCACCGAGACTTGAATCAAACCAGAGAACAATGCCACTCCTGCTGCACTCTCCACCAACTATGCATTTTCCCACACCTCATGTCCATTCAGGAGAGGGGGTGGTGTTGGGATCTTAATATCGGACAAATGGAAATATACTCAACTTGGTAATGACACCGGTCAAAATATATCTGTTTGTTATCTATCATCTTCCAGGTCAAATGGGTGATTTCCTTGAGGAACCCAACACTCTTTCTTCTGTCCCTGAGCATGTCTGTCCCATGCTTGTTCTCAGTGATATGAACATCCACTTAGACAATCCAGGTTCTGCAGACTTCCTGTCTCTGACGGACTCCTTTGAGCTACAGCAGGTTTGCAGTCCTCCAGCTCACAAAGCTGGTAAGGAACTTGATCTCATTTTTACCAGGTGCACCACTACATCGCAGACAGTTACTCCTCTACATCTATCTGACCATTACTTTATTCAGTTCAAAGTTTCTCTCTGTCAGCAACCATCTGCACCTACTCACTTAATTCAATGCGTTCATTCTAAGCTTCTCACAGACAGCCGGCCTACCTCTTGTCTTCTGGACCCCATCCCAACAACCTTTCTTCAGGCCATAACCTCACCATTGTGACAGCAACCACACATATGGTCAATGCTTCACTAACTAGGGGTACATTTCCCACCACCTTCAAACAAGCCCAGGTAACACCGCTGCTCAAAAACCCATCACTTGCTCTCACTCAAGTGGAGAACTACCGGCCTGTCTCTCTTCTTCCCTTCCTTTCCAAAACCATTGAACGAGCTGTCTTTAAACAGGTCACAGGATTTCTCACTCAGAACAACCTCCTCGACTCCAACCAATCCAGTTTCAGAAGTGGCCACTCCACTGAAACAGCAATTCTGTCTGTGACGGAAGCATTAAAAGAGGCCAGAGCGGCAGGTTGATCCTCAGTACTCATCCTGCTGGATCTATCAGCAGCATTCGACACGGTCAACCACCGCATCCTACTGGACAAGCTGACCAACATGGGTATTGATGGCAGTGCACTCCTGGTTCAAATCCTATCATACTGGACGGTTGTATCAACGTATCGTGGCTAGGACAGACATCGGCACTTCACCAACTCACCACAGGAATACCCCAAAGATCTGTGCTGGGGCCCCTTCTCTTTGCCTTGTACATCACCTCGCTGGGCATTGATCATCCACTCCGATGGCTTCTCTTATCACTGCTATGCTGATGATACCCAGCTCTATCTGTCCTTTCCGTCTGACAACTCCACGGTGTCAATGCGGATTGCAGACTGTCTATCTGCATGGATGAAAGGACATCACCTCCAACTAAATCTCTCCAAAACTGAGCTGCTGGTCCTCACAGCCAAACAAGCCATACATCACAACATCAGCATCAAGATCGACTCCCTGTCCGTCTCCCACCAAAGTGACAAGAAACTTAGGTGTCATGAGCGATGACCAGCTGACCTTTGCAGATCACGTTGCCTCTGTGGCTCGGTCGTGCCGTTTTCCCTATTCAACATAAGGAAGATCAGGCCATACCTAACCCAACATGCAACCCAGCTCCTGGTACAGATCCTGGTTATCTCTTGTATTTACTACTGCAATGCCCTCCTATCAGGTCTTCCAGCCTGTGCTGTGAGACCGCTACAGCCTACCAGCCAAAAAGGGCACATGTTACACCTCTGTTCATTGAACTCCACTGGCTACCATTGGCTGCTCGCATCAAATTCAAGGTACTAATGGTGGCCTACAGGGTGATTGATGGCTCTGCTCCCATCTACACTGTAAAAAATAAGACTTCCTTTTATTTGTGATAACTTACAATTATTTGTCAGAATAAATACAGAATATGGAAATTGTGTTAACTATTTTTTGTGTTTTGAGGTCTGAACTCATTATCACAACTCATTATCTTAAATTTGGTCAACTTAAAATAGTTAGGCAGCCCGGACACTAACTTTTTTAAGTTAAAACCACGATTTATTTTTTACAGTGTACCTAAATACTCTCCTAAATCGCTATGTCACCCGCCAACCACTTCGCTCCTCTAAGGAACGTTATCTAGCACGGCCAACACCTTGCACAGGTCAATCCAGACTCTTCTTATGTTTGGTTCCACGCTGGTGGAATGACCTTCCAAGTGCTACCAGATCAACTGATACCCTTCCCACCTTCAAGAAACTCTTGAAGACCAAGAATATGTCCTGGCTTAAATTTTGAGAAATCACTTAACATCTTATACTTAATTTCTCTTTTATGCTGTACTTTTTATTACACTATTGCAATTTCAACTTAAAATAGTGCAGTTTTTATGTTAGCAACATGCACTCTTTGTTAGTTTCTTTCGTGTTGTATCTTGAATGTTATACTCTTTTGTGTCGCTTTGGATAAAAGTGTCTGCTAAATGCATAAATGTAAATGTAAATGTAGACAAGATATCTGAGGATGTAAATGTGCTCTGAAGGACGGGTGGGAGTAAGCTGCATTAACTGTTGATTTTTAAGTTAGCGTGGTCCAAGTTTTTAAAATGTTATCCAACTGACAAAAGGGGGAAAAATAGTACTGTTTTACATGCCAAAACAACCCAATGGGCAAACCTGGAGAAGGAGCACAGAAATCACTGAGAAAACTTCTTATAAGAATATAGTGCACAGACCTCTGGAACAATCCCAGGTCAATGTGGGTTGTTGGATCAGGGATTCAAGACTGAAATTGTTCTGGAATCATTTGTTATCTGTATATGCGGGTATTATATCCAGGTGGATCATATTTCTTTCTTTGTGACACCACCACAAAGAATACGCAAAGACATTAATGACTGACAAGAAATGATAACTGTAAAGACATCTCGTTTGAAAATTAACAGACGGAATAAAGTTTGACAATTCAGTATTTTTTAGTGTATCACAATGTAGATTCTACATTACAGAATCCCACAAACATTATTAAGAATAATAATAATTATTTTTAATAATAACAATAATATAATTACTAATATTTTGTTGTTTTGTTGTTTTTGCTTGCTTTTTTGTACATATAGCCAGAAAGAGTATGATAAACAATTATGATAAACAAGTATGATAAACAAACAAACAAGCAAACATTCCATCCTAATTGTTAGAAGAAAAATGGTTTACTTCACTCTCTGTAAAATGCACCATCTGTTACTGGCACTCTTATATAATATTTACATTTTCTGAATATCCAATAAATGTGCACAGAATCAAACACAAAGTTTATGATTTAGTCCACTTGAAACAGGATGACAACTGTTTTTTTTCTTTTTTCCTGTGCTATTAATATATGTGGCTGTTATTCTATGTGTTTTTTCTATGCTAGGATAATGTAGTAGTAGTATAGCATAGGCTAGTGTGTACGAAAAAACAAAACAATGACATCTAATTTTCTCCCTAAATAAAGTTTTGTGTTTACTGTTGTTTCACTTAAAAAAAAAAAACAGACAGCTTTTTATGTTGACAAATGTTCCTGTCAAACATGTTTTGTGTTCACCTCAAATTACACAAATTACAAATCTATCTTTACAAAATTTTCAGGTGACCTTTCCACTAAATATAGTTACAAAATCCTCAGGACAGGCATTGTAAAAGAACAGAACAGATGACTGGAATGAGGGGGAAAGTTCGCACTTCCTGACGTGTTTCAGGCACTCGGGCTCAAGCGCGTCCTCCCTGGCGTCCCTAAATTATGATAAGGTTCTTTGAAATCACCACAACGTGCAGCTCTGAGGGCAGACCCAGTCCTGCTGTGTGTCATCTCCGACATGTGGAGAGCAACGCGTTCACACTGTCTCACACACACACGCACGCCGGGAAACCAGCAGCTAATCCCCCACCCACACCAATTTCCTATAAAACCCTCAGCACCAGAAAGTACAGCTGACACGAGTCTCATCTATGGAGATAACTCTGTGTGTGTGTGTGTGTGTGTGTGTGTGTGTGTGTGTATGTGTGTGTGTGTATGTGTGTGTGTGACTCTCTCTGACATCATCGATGTCTATTTGTGTGATGCATGTATAAATGACATGATACTGTGTGTGAGTGTGTGACTGTGTGTGCTGTGTGTGTGTGTGCCTGCTGTACCAGATTGGACCAGACACTACGTAAAATATTTGTATTTCTCTTTGTGTGTGTGCATGTGTGTGTGTGTGTGTGTGTGCGTTTGAGGGACAAAAACCCCATCTTCTAGGTCTCTTCAACGGGCAAACATGGGGCATCCCAATTTCTTTGTCAAATTTCCAGTTCATTACCGCAGTGGTATCACATCATTAGTAGTTTGTATGTGTTGCTATTTTTCACAACAGTCATGGCCAACAGTCACCTATGTCACCACACAGAGTTATCTATGGAGATAACTTTGTGTGTGTGTGTGTGTGTGACTCTCTCTGACATCATCAATGTCTATTTGTGTGATGCATGTATAGATGACATGATACTGTGTGTGAGTGTGTGACTGTGTGTGCTGTGTGTGTGTGTGTGCGTTTGAGGGAGAAAACCCCATCTTCTAGGTCTCTTCAACAGGCAACCTGGGGCATCCCAATTTCTTTGTCAAATTTCCAGTTCATTACCGCAGTGGTATCACATCATTAGTAGTTTGTATGTGTTGCTATTTTTCACAACAGAGTCATGGCCAATAGTCACCGTGGAGTAACTAAACTCATGTAACTGCACCAGGAGCCTGTGCTTCCTTATGAGTGAAAACCACAACCGTTTAGAAGGGAATGAAGATACCTCAGACTCATGAGGAAGAATCATTACCATGGAAAGATATGCAAGGCTGTTAGTACACCACAGACCTTCATGTCAGAGAAAGAAACATGGGAAAAGAGAACCACAATGGAGAGAGACACACAAACACACTCATAAAAATAGTAAACAAACACACCTACTCACACACATACAAATAAACACACATAAACATACACATGCAAAAAACAAACAAGCAAACACACACACATGAACACACACATAAGGACCAAAACACACATATGTACACACTTCAACACAAAAATACACTCACAAACAAACCACTGCCATATTGCCTGCAGGGCTGTTTTTAAAAGCTAGGAGTTTATCTAGCTCCATGTTGGGGGCTGTGTAGAGGCGTAGGTTACTTTCATATTTATTCAACAGCCCTGCCTCATCTCCTCTCACATGGAAGAAATAGAAAAAAAAACCCTGCATGGATTCCCTCTCCCTCACACTCCTCTCTCAATCTCTCTATTTTTCTGTCTTTCTATCCCTTTCTCTTTCTCTCTCTCCTTTAATAGACACTGGGCTTGTTGTAGCTTTTGTGCACCCTGTACCAGATGCAGACAGCGCAAAGGTGTTATATCACCCAGGGGAACACAAAGAGGAAAGCACCCAGGGAGAAAGCTCTCAGCCTCTGTACACACACACACACACACACACACAGCTATCCCACTCTCCTCAGAAGAGCCGCCTCCTTCATTCGAAACGCTCCCCTTTGAAAAAGGGGACTCACCCGCACAGCAAGCGGGGGCATCAAGCGGGGTACAATGGCTCAAACAATTAGAGGTGGGACACACACACACATGCATACATACACTCATACATACACACACACACTCATACATACACACGCACTCATACATACACACGCACACACACACACACACACTCATACACCCTAATGCATATGCAGGTGGAAAATAGATACACACATAAGTATGCAAAATCAGAGTCTGCTTTAAAAAAAAAAAAATTAAATCCTGATGGAGAGCCTCCACTCTCTCAAATGCACACACACACACACACACACACACACACACACACGTACACACATATCTGAGTCAAATGCACACACACACACATCTGAGTCGTGACTCCGTTTGCGAAGCGGTGTGTGCGTGGGAGTTTGTGTGGCCGGCACTCATAGCTGGAGCCTTGTTGCGTAAGCTGCTGGGTGGCTATAGCTCTGGCTGCAGCGCCAGCGGTAATAGCGCCGTGGCGTGGGTCATCCCTCCTCCCGCGCCTCTCTCCCTCTCTTTCTCTCTTTTCCTCTCGCTCTCTCTCTCTTTCTCTCTCGTTCTGCTGCTCTCCAGTGTTCCTCTCATCCGCTCAGGCGCTCCCTCCACCGATCCACTCACAGCATCTCCACTCGCCACTCAGCACAATCAAACGCCACACGGCCCCCGCTGGGTGAAAGAGTTTTTGTGTATGTATGTGTGTGTGTGTGTGTGTGCATAAGAGAGTGTGTGTGTGTGGGTATTTGTGTGTGTGCAAGTCAAATTCAAATTTGGAATTTAGAAAAAAAATCTGGTCATTTTCTCTGCACAGTATAAAAGGTTGAATTGTGCAGTTGCATAACGTTTTTTTTTTTTCCCCAAAACTATTGTGCTGTCTGGAAAACTTTTTGGATTGCTGCTGTCAACTACACCTTACAAAAAAGTTACCTTTGAAACACTCAAACAGCTTCCCCTCACCAATGCACAGCACACACACACACACACACACACACACACACACACACACACACACAGCAGCAGCAGTAGTGTTGCCAACACGGCAGAAGACATAAACATATTACGATTCTTATGCGCTTCATTACAGCAAGTTCATTAGGCAAGGATAACAAGAGAAGCATGGGACAACACTTGGCAGATGCCGGAGACGTCAGTAAGCGACTGCAGTGGGCGACAGACAGGACTGGTGGAAGCAATCATGTTTACTGGAGCACATACGCAAATATATGTGCTGTCGCAGGGGCACTGTATCGTTGGTGGAAGCATGGCTGGCTTAGTGCCTGTGTCAGGAAGATGGTCGGGAAGGTGGAGGGTTTGTGGGAGGGGTACGTGAGTGTGTAGGGTTCCCTAAGAGTGATGTGTCCACACTGCTGGTTACAAAGGGGCCTTACGCTCCTGTCGCTCAGAACATGTCACATGACCCATTTCCATTTATTTACCTCAAGCTCAGATTTGATGTCATTGACTGGTTGGCTTCCCTAGACCATGGACATGTTGTTGTTCATTACAATGAAAGAAATGTTGAAAGACTGTGATAACTGTGATATACCATACCATTAAACTGAAATCAGATTTAATAAATGGATATTGATCTTCTAATTGAGAGAAAAATCTTGTTAATAATAGGTGACAATGATAATATGGAAAATAATCGGCTCTTAAAGAACGATGAAACAGATAACGACCTGGACACAACTGCACAACCCTATCATTGAGATCTCCATCTCTGTCCTCACAGAGATCAGCATGCACAGTATGTATTACATACTCTCTATGGAAGGACAGGCTCTAATCCATCAACATTCTCTGATCCAAGCTCTAATTTCATCAACATTCTCTGGTCCAAGCCATCTGCATCATCATCTGGAGCTAGTGTGAATGTGACTCACCCAGAAGAATATCCTGTCCTTGGTGAGTGGCGTGGAAAGCTCAGCAGTGGGCAGTCGCTCTGGACCTTCCTTTCCGTACATCACCCAGTGAGCGCTCATGTCTCCAAAGCATTTCTCTCTCAGGGGATGCTGAGCTCCCACACAGCCCTGTAGCCGTAAGCCTGACTCCTGTGCTGGTTTAACTTAGTGTCTGTATGGATGAAGAGGTGACACACACACACATACACACTGTTTCACACATCCACTGAGGGATCTCTGAGACTCTGAGTCCATCTGCCTGGGTTTGCCTCGGTGAGTGTCTGGTGACAGTGGATGACTGTGTGTGTGTCGGACCTTCTCTTCTTCCACTCTCTGGAAGGAACAGACAGGGTGAAAGAAAATAAATAGCCATAAATAAATCAAATTTATTTAAATCTAATTAAAGTTAACTAAAAGCAGCTAAAGAACTAGCTTGCTTGATGTGCTTCATGATCTGAAGAACTGATTATATATAACGGGAAATTCTTAAAACCAAACCATCATCTTTCACATTAACATAGTATTCTATGACAATAAACATTACACTGTGTAATAACTATGTCATAGATAGTTGTACATCACATGTCAGATTGTCATATGCTACAGTTATACACATATGTAGCCTATAGGTAGTATAAATTACAAAATGTTCGCACATTTACTGAGTGATTGTTAAAGTTCATGCAGTGTATCGTTTTGTTTTATTGGAATGTATATTTTATGTTATGTTTAATTTATAAACCAATGAGAATGTAGCTTGGGGTCAAGGATGTCAGGAGATAGAGAAGAGAGAAGAACAAAACCAAGAAGAGGCAGAGGAAATAGAAGTTATAGAATGGGAATCACATGAATACAGTGTATTTGAGAAAAGACACTATTTTTAGTGAGTGCAAGTGGTTGGATAGATGTAATTTAATGTAATAAATTTAATGCTAAAAGTGTAAGGTTTGCATAGAGTTCAATTGTTTATAGGGTTACACTTGACTTCACGCTGTCGACATGAGAGTGACATGTCTGTCATAAGCATGACATGACGTGTCATGAACATTATTGACACTTTATTTATTTATTATATTTTTTTATTTATATATATTTTATTATGACTGTTGTCATTAAGTGACATTCGGTTTCTGTAATGTCTGCACCCCAAACTGTGTCAACTTTACATCACAACAACTGAATGACACTTAATAACAACAGTCATGAACATTAAAAAAGTGTCACTAATGTCCACGTCATGTTTAGGCTCATATCACTCTTATGTTGACAGTCAACTAAAGTGTAATAAAAGTTATTTCATTTAACAGCAAATACATTATAACCAGAGAGACATTGAGTTACAGTTTAATAAATGCTGCATAAAAGACAACATCTAAAACATTAGCTGAAGAAGTAAAGTTTATTAGTCAAGTTAATTTGAAGAGATTACTCCCACAGTGAACTCATGAATGCCAGATGAGGAAAGGGGCGCCATGTTTGTAATATTTTTATTGCAATGTAAGTTATGTAATAAATCACAGAGCTGATTTGCCGTATATGTGTATTGAGCTGCTGTTGCAAGTGTGTGTTTGTATGTATGTGTGTGTGTGTGTGTGTGTGTGTGTGTGTGTAAGAGAGAGGGGGAGGGGGAAGAAAATTCTGGGGCCTAGGGGAAGTCACAATATCACAATATCTACAGAAAAGATCATGCAAATAGCCAGATGGCAGTGGGGTTGAATCAGATTCATTATGGATAAGAAGCTTGTCATCATAGAGCAATGACACTGAGGAGTGCAATGAGCTGATGGAGAGAAAAAGGGTATGAAACCCTGTGATCCACAGAACAGAGGTGAACTCTTTTACCACTCGCTGTGGTGAGAGATCAGAGAGCACAACCAGGAATAATCCTCATTAACATGCAGTAAATACAGGGGAAAATACACTCATGTGCATAAAAGGAGTGTTATATGGTGTGTGAGATGTAATACATATAACAAACAAACAAAAAGGCATGAACTGACTGAACTAGGTCCTGTAGTCAGTCTTTGGCAGAGCAAGAAACCTGCAAAAAGCAAGTGGTACAATATGTTCTATGTGACCAAACTCCTAAGTGAGTGCAGCCTTGAGCAGGTCAGTGTCAGGCACAGACAGACACAGACAAAGGAGTCTTTATTGAACAAACCAAACGGGGATTAACAAAAGTCATGTCCGCTACTGTAACAGAGGAGAACAGAAAACTACAGCGCTCAGAGGTAATTGTTAACTAACACACAGGAGATCTAGAAGGAAAACACAACAGCACTGACTGGAAAACAAGGAGACACTGAGTATAACAATCCCGACTGGGAAGTCTAGGCACGCGGGGCGAACACGGGAGATCGCGGGAGACGGAGGAAACAAGACTGACTCGGGGGTAATCCACGGTAACATTGACGAGGCCAGACCCCAGGGAATCAGGGAGAGACACTTAAGTAACGTGGAGACCAGGTGATACCAATCGATACACAGGTGAGGGTGATTGTGCATTAGGAAGTGGCTGTGACCGGGGAAACGAGCTGTGAGTCTGTGAGACGGAGTGAGGGGGCGTGGTTGTGGCCAGGTCTGATGCAGACCTGATAGTCAGCCTCCACCATCACTGCCATGTCAAGCTGGCGTGTGGTGTTGGTTCTGCTGCATAATGGCTGCTGTGCATCCCCAAGGACAGCTAGGCGTATAAGCCTTAACATTTGAGTAAGAATAGAAGTACAGATGGCAAACAAATACTAATAATATTAATACTATTTTAACAATACCCATTGCAGTACTATTCACAGCGGTCTATTTTGTGGTTGTTGTTTTGATCACTGACCACAAAAATCAAAAGGAGATACAGTTTCTCACAAAAGTGAGTACGTCCTTCATATTTTTGCAAATATTTTGTCATGTATTTTCATGGGTCAACATTATAGAAATGAAACTTTGATATAACTTAACTTTTGTACAACTTGTATAGCACTATAGATTTATTGTCATTTAAAAAATTACTCAACATACAGCAATTAATGTCTAAACAGCTGCCAACAAAAGTGAGTACATCTCACAGCGAACATGTCCAAAGTGTACGCAAACTGTCAATATTTTGTGTGAGCACCATTATTCTGCACTGCCTTAACCCCTTTGGGTTTGAAATTCACCAGAGCTGCACAGGATCCTCCAGGAATTCTCCCCCACTCCTTCATTATGATATGACAGAGTTGGTGGATTTTTGACACTTTGCTCTCCTCCACCTTCCGCTTAAGGATGCACAGGTGCCAAATGGGTTTAGGTACTTGGATCCACCGGTGCTCAAATGGGTTTAGGTATTTGGCCAGTCCATCACCTTTATCTTCAGCTTCCTCAGCAAGGCAGTTGTCATCTTGGAGGTGTGTTTAGGCTCATTAACATGCTGTAAAATTGCCATGCCATGCATGCAGACCAGTTTCCAAAGAGAAGGGATCATGCTCTGCTTGGAATTCATGCTCCCCAGTGCTTACAGCCCTCATGTAGCCTAAGACCATGATGCTACCACCACCATGCTTGACTTTAGACAAGGGATAGTTATCTTGGTGCTCACCATGGTGCCACCACACATGACACAATGTAGCAAGGAAGAAAGAAAGAAAGAAAAAAAAACTGTTTTGAACACGCAGGCTGTGCAGATTGATCGGCACGGCTCCATCCTCAGATTAGGACTTCATCATGTGTCATTAGTGAAATAAAACAATAACTTAAATGAACCTAAACAAAGTTTGAATCTCTTTGACTATTGTTAATGGTTCCTTGGCTTGAAGATATCGTGATTCAAACACTGATTGGGGTTACACCCTATTAAAAGAAGGGCATGGCTCCTGTGGGTATGCTAGCTATGCCAACAACACAGTGCCAGAGTCATGGCCGCCATCTTTGTAGTCAGAGGCAATGGGCAATCTTTGTAAATTAGCCTTATGATGCTCACATCATAGATTTTTTATTAGAATTAGAATTAGAATTTTGTGATGTACTTACAGTATCTGCATGACCAATCTATGTGGACTTTTCTCTTTCATACAGATACAAACATGACTTGGGTTAGCCCAAAATAACTGCCTAGAGGAGTTGAAAAGATTTGGCTTCAGGGACTGGGTCTGGGACTTTTTTTGGTATATAGTGTATATAGTATCTCTCTAGTATACAGCATCTCTTATTTCATTTACAGCAGAGGTAGATTCACAATATTAGTCACTGCCTTACCACCACTCTGTGACCCTAGCCAGGCACGTGACAGTGCAGGAAGATAAAATGTTTTCCCATGATGATGATGATGATGATAATGATGATGATGAGGTGTGGATGAATCATTGAAGGGGACGTTTAGAAAGTCTTTGTGGTGTTTTGGAATGAGTAAACGAAATGGGTACAATGGGGTGTGGTGCTTTCATTACAGTGTGTACATGTGTATGTGTTTGACTGCATGTGTGTCATTTCAGATGAGACTCTACCTGTCAGAGCCAAAGTCAATGAAACACGTTTTTGTGTGTTGGGGAGGAAGAGGGTGGAGTGTTGTCAAGGGGGTTACTTTAGGTCAGTTGAGTCAATTGAGGTCACACTCCCCTCAACAGCTCAACAAAGAAAAAAAATTACCTCCAACTTGATGGACAATCAGGCAGATCTTAAATTCCAGGGAACCAAGCTGTTTTGGGACTGGCATCCTTGTGAGTGATTGTTAAAAGGTATTCAGATTGCAATCACTCTCTATATGGTTGCCCACTGAGTCATTATGTCATCATGAAGCATTGCTTGATAAAAACAAACCTGACTGTGTCGCCATGGCCTTATCTCAGCATTGTTCACAAGTAGGATTTATATATTAATAGGGGCGGCCCCAGTAGTGTTAGCAGTATCAAACAAAATTGATGAAAATAGCCCCTTAGAGCATTTAAATACACACCAATTGATCACACGCAACAGCTCCTTCAGAGTTCTTCCCCTACAGTTGGAATGCCTCTGTATATGTTACAAAATCAGGAGCTTAGTACAACAGCTGTGACATGCGAGCCTTACTCCAGGTCCCCGTGGGGGAAATCAATTTAACAGTTATGAGATCAAATAAGTACACAGTTTATGAGACGGGTATTTCATCAAGTCACTGCAGGCTCCAGGGAGGGATAGAGAGAGAGGTAGGCAGTAAGTTGTTAAAAGCAAATGTGGTTTTAGTCTTTCCAGTGAGGGTTTAAATGACAGTTAAAGAACACTCCAACTTTTAAAACCAGGCAAATTTAAGTGTTTTAAGTGTATGTCTGTGTGTGTCTGTGTGTGTGTGTGTGTGTGTGTGCGTGCGTGTGTGTGCGTGTGTTCACCAGGGGGTTAACAGTTACATTGTTCAAATAAAAGGTGTCTCTAACTAAACCTTCTCCTTAAATGACATCAATACTTGCCGACAGACTTTCACCAAAGTAGCCCTGTTGCCTAGAGACTAAACATGACCCTGTCATGTCAAAATGGTCAGCTGTCAGACCTCTTTGCCCCACACAGCCCTGCCGCCATCATCATCTACAATACCAACCATTGTACATCATTCATATTGGATCAGTCTCCACGTTATGAACCAGAGTGCCCCGCCATTGTCATTTCCATTGCCCTTAGTGTCAGTGGTAAGTGTCGGGTTGTGTGTGGGGTAAATCTGACAAATAACGTTTCCCACAGAGACGTGCACTTGGATGTGGTTGGAGTCTCCTGCAAATGAAATGTATGTGATTTGTCCTCTGTGCGTCACCAAAACGAACAGAGAAAGCACCTTACAATCCCCTTATGACTGATCTAGGATTGGGACTGGTGAGAGACAGACAGAGTGAGAGAGAGAAAGAGAGAATTTGGAAGTCCGTTGTGAGTTAAACACAGAATCCATTTGCTTTTCAAGTCCGCCGTTTGGGCTGTGGTTACCAATAATGGTTGTGCTGCAGCCTAATGAGATCAGGAATGATAATTCCCTTCAGTTCTACAGTCACACTTCAGATGAATGTGAGACTGATGCTGTTGTTAGTAATGCGAGACCTGGCATTTTCTGCATCTGGGATGTTTTTTGTGTGGCTATGATTCACTGAGCAGAATGACCTGTTCTTTTTGTGCTTAATGTTATCCATCATGATGTTGATCATGGCTTTTGGAAAGCACATTTGCACATTGAGGCAGTGTACCCTCTGCAGTGGAAAATGTATCCGATGAAACACTGAAATATGGGGCTGTTTGTTAAGCATCTATAGAATGTGAATCATTGAATTGCTCATCCTATTAAATTATTAGTGAATTCTTCAGACATGACTCCTAAACCACGGGGCTGTCGTAGTCAAGATTTTACAACATTCTTCACATTGACAAGAGTTTAGCTGCAACACATAACAAGTTGTACATGTGCCTTGACACCTCTTGAGATTAAAAAGTCCTCAGATTCTTGCAATTCACAAAACCCTGACAGCCGAACCCAAATGGGAGGTTAGTTGATTTCTGATAGTTACTAACCACAATATGCAACATGAACATGATGTAGTCAGTGAATTGAAATTCAAAATCCACAAGCCAAGTATGAATACTATGACTTCAAATTATTGGACAATTAACATAACTTAACATTACTTAAACATACAATGTACAAACATACATCTAGAAGGTCATATCAAATGTATTATATAAAGCATGTCTGTGGAGGTTTTTCTCTGAATCTCTACAGTCTGACTTAATGGCTGATAATGTACCATATTAGACGCAGCAGCAGTGAATGCTGTCAACAAATGTTACCCAAATCTGCCTCTTGCTTTGCCAAGGCTCTGTTTCCAGGCAGATTACCAAACTGTTCACTTTTTTTCCCTCTTGGGTGTAATGGTGGGACCCAGATGGACACTTGTGATATGACACAATGACAGTTTTAAGAAGAATTTAGAAAAACATAGCAGGTCACTGCCTTAAG
The DNA here is from genome assembly GCA_027481765.1 of Tenualosa thibaudeaui. Classification (NCBI taxonomy): domain Eukaryota; kingdom Metazoa; phylum Chordata; class Actinopteri; order Clupeiformes; family Clupeidae; genus Tenualosa; species Tenualosa thibaudeaui. The sequence goes on from JAIFZK010000071.1 coordinate 4,945,771, forward strand.
AAACTTAACCAGTGTCTGAATGATCTCATACATTGTTAGTTACTAGTATTATAGACTAAGGCTACTAAAGTTGCATTTTGGAAAAAAATATTCAGATCATTTTGTGTTGCAGCAATGTAATTTAGGTTAACTTTTAGCTCTTCAATGAGATTCAATACCCCATTATGACAAAGTGGAAAATATGAAGAAAGATAAGCAAATGTATTTACAAAATGATTAAAAAAAGAAAGAAAATGAAGAAGAATATTAACACAAAGAATGAGGGTGTCTGAATATTTCCTACACTCTGTCTGCTCATATAGCATGCGTGTGTCTGAATGCTTACACGTCTTATAAAAATGGCTCGTATTAAGAAGAGGAAGAGGATCAAAAGGAGGAAGAAAAAAGAATTAAAAGAAGGAAAAAAAGAAAAGAAAACAAAAGCACTGTGAAGAAGAGAAGGACGATGCAGAAGGAAAAGAAGATGACTTGCTGACTGAGATGCCCACACGGCTGGCCTTAAAAAACAAAGCCATGCTCTGCAGGTGTCAATGGGTCCCCAAGGGCTCGGGCAGGGTGCCATCACACACACACTCACTCGCCCACTCACTGTGTGTGACATTTGCGGGCCATGTGTGATGATGGTGTGAGTGTGTGTGTGTGTGTGTGTCTCCGTGTGTGTTCCAGCGAGGGAGGCCCAGACCCTGCAGTAAACCAGAGCATTAATTGAGAGTCTGACTGACTGAGGACACCAACGTCTCTCTCCACCGCCACCAAAAAAAGAATCGCCATAAAGCCGCGTTTGAGTCTGCTACTGTTTTACTTTTCCATTTCCTCCCCTTCATTTTAATCCCCCACCCGCCAATTCTCTCTCTCCTCTCTCTCTCCTCTCTCTCTCTCTCTCCTCTCTCTCTCTCTCTCTCTCTTTCTCTCCTCTTTCTCTCCTCTCTCTCTGCTCTCTCTCTCCTCTCTCCCTCTCTCTCCCCTCTCTCTCTTCCTCCCCTCTCTTCTCTCTCTCTCTCTCTCACACACACACACACATACACACTCATTCTCTCATCCTCACTCTCTTACTCTTCTGCCTTGTTTCTGTTTTTCTTCACCTCTCTCTCTTTTCTTTCTCTACCTTTCTCTTTCTCTCATCCACTTTTTCTCTCTCACTGCACCTCTTTCTCCCCCTCTCCTTCCCTCACCTCTCTCTCTCCTGCTCTCTCTCTCTCCTCTCTCTCTTTCTCTGCTGTGGTTTCTAGGCTGCACGTGGGTGTCACTTTGGCTGAGCACCCAGCGTTCCACTGTCTTTCATCCTACATACTGAGCCCAGATCCACATCCACAGACGAGCAAGCCACACTGAGCTGTGCTGTGCTGAGCTGAGCAAAGTAACACACACACACACACACACACACACACAGAGCCAGGCTGACTCCTGCATTAAACTGGGGAGGATGTGGCCCTGGCTGGAGGAAATGGGCAGAAAAGAGGCAGATTCACCACTGATCTCAGGAACATGCTAATGCTAACACTTCACTCAGTGTTCAGAGTGACCCTCCTATCATCAAGGCAGATTCCCCCTCCTGACCATTTGTCATCTAGACAGGCGTGGTGGGGGTGGGGGGGGTCGGGGGGGGGATGCACACTTACATGTCAATGTCACAAAACCATTGTCTATCATTGTCATGTCAACTCCTACAAGTTTTGCTTGTAATGATAATAGCTAACATGCTGCCAGCACTGGAATAATTTTTAAAGCTAATGCCAGCTAGGCTAACATGATGTCTGTTTTGATGTGTTTGTGACTTTGACCCATGGACGAGTGAGTTAATACAAAGTTTAACCATGAACATCTCCACACCCCACATACCCCACACCTGACACCTGTAGCTGGCTTTAGAAGATATGTGACGTCTCTGTTTGCTTCACACATTATGACACACCATTCCACAGGAAGGACACTGAACACACGCGAGTGCCCAATACACACACACACACAGACACACACACACACACACACACACACACACACACATTCACCCCAGCTCATTAGTGTAAGCTCTCTGGTCCAGTAGGCAACTGGACTCTCCTTTTGATGATGAGGAAGATTTACCTCTTGATCACTAGGGACAGAGCTGTGATCTGCAGACCATGCCCCTCATCATGTGACAACATTCACATGAGTCACACCTTGACTCTTTTGGTCTAGAAGTATACCTCCAGGGCCTCCATAATCAGTTCTCAGAACTGAAGAAGCCTTTTGGACGAGAAGTGAAACATCTTCGACCTTCAAAAAGAGGTCCAGCTGCCCACAACTTACAGCACTTCTGACAATCTATGCGCAAAACTAAACCCAGCACATATAAAAACTGACCCACTGAGAGCTCAAAACGAAAAGTACGTGTAAACATCAGATGATTAAAATGTTCCTTCATATTTTAGCACTATGTATCTTGCACCCATGAGGGAGGAGGTCATTTTCTGCAAACATGCTGTTTCAACAATAAAAACACTGCTATCTCACTCTCAGCTTGATTCACAATTTTGGGGATGTGCTTTAGCTGTAATGCTTTTATTATTGGGAACGCTGCGCTAGTATTGAATTGCTTGCATAGACAAACAGACGTATCCGTTGGATTTGATGCCCGGAGAAGCGGTGGGGTTCCGACAAAGGCCAGGATTTTAAAGATCGCCTTGGGGACCAGGTATATTTAAGAAAACGAGAGCGTCTCCAACAACCGTCTACGGCCTTGTGAAGAGGTAGAAAAAGCCGTTTCAGGCGCACGCACACACACACAAGACACACACACAGACACACACACACAGACACACAGGATTGGGCTGGTTTGGTTGCAGCTGTTGGCAGCTCCTCGCTCACAGATACAAAGGTTGGATGGCAGAATCTCATTTAGGGAGAGGATCATGAGGAGATGACATTAGCTGATAATGCTAGTACTTCTGTGAATTATGGAGCTTGTCCTTGTGTGTACCCTAGGGCACTCAGTAAACTCATTACACACACACACACACACACACACACACACACACACACACACACACACACACACAAACAAACAAACAAACAAACACAAGCATTCTACACACACTCAGGTATAGATCCAAACACACAAAAATACACTCACAAACCCATCCACACACACACACATATACACACACCCACAAACAAACAAACAAACACAAGCATTCTACACCCACTCAGGTATAGATCCAAACACACAAAAATACACTCACAAACCCATCCACACACACACACACACACATATACACACACCCACAAACAAACAAACACAAGCATTCTACACACGCTCAGGTATAGATCCAAACACACACAAATACACTCACAAACTCATCCACACACACACACACACACACACACACACACACACACACACACACACACACACACACAGACAGACATCCACAGTGTCGTACTGTTTACACACCTATTCAACATAACTATGCATACAGTAAACACAGACAAAGAGACAAATTAATGTACACTGGCACACATATGAGCATTTTGGCACACTCAGTCAGCCTCCTCTCACAACAATGATTCAGCCACTTGTCTTCAAACTTATTGGTGGCCAACAGGCTGCCAACAACATTCCAAAATCTACCTACCTACAGGCAATATGCAACCCCCCCCCACCCCTTCCACCTACAGCACACACACACACACACACACACACACACACACACACACACACACACACACACACACACACACAGGCATGCACATGAACACACACACACACACACACTCATAATGCACATGTACACACATGGGTGAACAAAAGTCAAACTTGCACACTTAAACCCACACACGTGTACACCCACTGAACCATGTACATTTAAACATACACACACACAAGCACACACACACACACACACATACACAGTCACTAGGGTTTTCTGCTGCTACCGCCCACTAAAACTCGCCCTTTCCTCCCACTCGTGTCTCTCCACTTTGCTCTCGCACACGACCGGCAGCCAACCTCACACCCCTGCAACCTGCACACACACATACACACATACTACTCACACACACATGCACACACACAGCAAAACACACCATTCACAGAGGTGGTACATACAGATACACACACACATGCACACACCACTCACAGCGGCACACAGTCACACACGCACACACACGCACACACACACAACTTACACAATGCCCCCCTGCCCCAACACCACAAACACGCACACACATACACACATCCAAAGAGAAGGTCATGCCTGGTTCAGGCTCTCCACAGTAACAACAGCACATGTTCACAATCAACGGCTGAGCACCGCTCCACTTCCACTTCACTGTGCCATGGACGGCAAGCTGGGGGGGTAAAACAGAACCCCCACCCCCCACCCCAACACTTTTCCCCTCCACATTATGGCACTTCCTGTTCTGAGTGGACTTTCTTGTGTTTGATGTAAGAGAGAGAGAGAGAGAGAGAGAGAAATCTGTTCAGGTTAATCTTGCTCAGACCTGTTAGTGAATAGTGACTGCAATAAGACCACCATGTTTTATTCAAGTAAGTTCACGTCGATACACACGAGCGGACGTTTTTTAGCCGATCTGAATTGTGTTTTTACAATTCCATGAGCACAGGCGTTTCTCTGAGTGAGGCACAAGGTTGAGAATGGGAGAGTCATGGCAGGCGTTTGTTGCTGCTGCAGAGAGCTTCGACATCTTTTTCTCTCTCTCTCTCTGCCATAGACTGCCGTGTGTGTTTTTATGCCACTGTATCCAAGCAGAGAGCTACATTGTGCTGATATCTTTTCTCGCCCAGTGATTTCAGACGAACCCTGAGAGGAGTGGAGGAGCAAGAGCAGGAGCAGGAGCAGGAGGAGGAGGAGAAGGAGAAGGAGAAGGAGGAGGAGGGCTTCATTGACGTGGTGATTCAAAATGTGGCAAAATGTAACTCTATTGAGTGAAAACAAAAGACTTTTTTTTTCTTCCATTGTATTTTCTCTGGTGTGTTTCACTGTCAGGTTGGAGAGTGTGTGTGTGTGCGTGTGTGTGTGTGTGTGTGCTTTTGTGTGTGTGTGTGTGTGCTTGTGTGTGTGTGTGTGTGTGTGTGTGTGTGTGTGTGTGTGTGCATGTGTGTCTGTGTGTGTGCATGTGTGTGTGTGTGCGTGTGTGCATGTGTGCGTGTGTGTTTGTGTGTGTGTGTGTGTGTGTGCGTGTGTGTGTGCGTGTGTGTGGTTCAGTTGCTAGATCGAGAGCACATGGTGAAATCCCACTTGTTTTACACTGTAAGGACACCCGTGAGCATGTGCACAAGAAGAAGCCAAATAGGAAGAGAGAGAGAGAGAGAGAGATGGTACAGAAAGGATAGAAAGAGGGGGAGATGGAGATGGAGATAGTATGGGAAACAGAAGGAGTAAGTGCAGAAAGAAAGAGAGAGAGAAGAGAGAATAGTGTTGAAAAAAAGCACAGAGGGAAAAAGCACATACAAGACAATGAAAGAGAGAGAGAGAGAAAGAGAAAGAGAGAGAGCATGGAGGGCTGAGGAAAAGAGGGCACATGAGTCAGAGCACAGGAAGCACAGGGAGCTGTGATTCAGCCCACCAACGTGCCACCCTGGTGGGGGAGAGACACGGGCAGAGGCGGCTGGCGAGTGGGACTGCATCAGCACTAACGCCAACGCCAACACCAGCAGCAACATCCTCCAAGCAGCCGACTGGAGAAAGGGAATCCCACATAAATCACGCAGAGGAGAGAAGAGGGGAAGAGGGGGAGGGAAGAAGAGAGAGAAGGAGTAGGAGGAGGACCTGTGTGTGTGTGTGTGTGTGTGTGTGTGGAGTCGTGAGGCACGGGAGTCGTGAGGCACGAGGGGTACAACTGCTCTGGGAGAACAAGTTTTCTCAACTCGAGGGAGAAGGAGGAGGGGGTAAACTAGAGTGTGTGTGTGTGTGTGTGTAGTGGATAGGGAAAGTATTTCAGAGGGTACAGCAGAAGGTGTGTATGTGTGTGTGTGTATGTGTACGTAGGTGTGGGTGTATATGTGCGTGTGTGTGTGTGTGCAGGGCACTGAGCTGTTAGAGAGGAGGGTAGGGAGGGTGTAAGGGGGGATGGGGGGGGTTTGGAGGGGCGGTTCAGACATTACAAATAAAGGGGAGAGTTTCCCACCCAAGACGGGCCCACAGTCAGGGCAGCAGGCGGGCAACACATTCCAGAAGCTTCTTTCATATCAGGGCCTCACAGGAGTTGGTGTAATGTTATCCTCACCCTCTAGCCAAGCACTGCACAGGGAGAGATGAGGAGAACAAGAGAAGAAATAAAAAAATATATATTAAAAATAAAAAAAATATGAAACATTTTATAAACGTTCATATGAAAATCTTTAAAAGAAAAAAAGCATGTTAAAGATGGGATAAGCAGTGCGAAAAGATGCACTAAACATTAAGTTTATGTTCATGTTCATTTTTCTTGGCAGACACTTTTGTCCAATCATATGTATGAACCAATCACCAAACAAAACACACAAGAGGTAGCTCACCCCTCCTCTCAGTGCTTCGATAGAAACAACACACAGTGTTTTGCTATTGTTAGAGGGGCAGGCTGCAGGCTGCTCCTAGCCTGGTGGACCAGACTCTGCACTTCTTGCAAAGAGTCTGGACACTCTCAATAAGCATACCTTTTGGTTGTAGTAGATGGACACTTTGTTTCAACTTTGTTTCAATTCTCTGTTTGCTGATTGGATGCAAGAAAATCTGGTTGGAGAATCAAAAGCATTTGGAGAGTTCTCTGACGTAGTACTGTAGCAAAAAACTGTATTTTTTATTGCAGTATTATAGCCTGGCTAGGCTATCCCTACTTTATGTCCAGTTTATGAAGACAAGGTTGTGTAAAAAAGCTTTAAAACGGTATTCTTGGGGAATAGAGAGCTAGTGGATCAATAATATTGCTAAACATTTTGCTGAATGTTTCAGCCAAAATAAAAGTGTGCTGTGTTTACAAAGCACTTAGCACTGGAGAGAGACCTTGGCATCTCTAATGACTTTCCTGCCTCTAATGGATCTCTTTCTTTCTCTCTCTCTCTGTCTGTTTCTCTCTCTCTGTCTGTTTCTCTCTCTCCTTATGAGGCTAACCTGATAGATAGCTGGGCTCTTGCTCCCACTTGTCCTAACAGGCTGGGCCCAGCCCTCCCAGGAGCCACCATGTGGCGCCGCATGGCACCGCCAGCTGAGCTCAACCCTCCTGCCTGCCTCCCAAACGCAGCTATTTCACCATTGAGGTATTTGCACAATTGTAAAGTGTGCTAGAGGCAGATTCCCACTCGCATTCCTCAAGTGCTTCATCTTAATTACCTGACTGGGCGTCTATTAGGAGTTCTGAGCAAGTGGGGGAGTTTTGTTTTCTCCCCTTTTTCTTTCTTTCTTTCTTTTTTTTCTTTCTTTCTTTCTTTCTTTCTTTGTCTTGTCCTGACAGGATAAAACTGTAAGGCAATTTGGCTGCTGTATTGGAGGATCTGGGCTCGTATAGCAGGAGTGAGAAAACATTCCCCAAGACATAACTAATCCCACCCAGAGACTAATGTCAGGACACCTGCTATGGCTTAGGGATCATCTCACAGGGCAAACAGTCACATTGTTTATTTTATCCCCAGTAGTTTTTTTTCTTCAAGTTTCTCTTCTCAGCTCCCAGTTTCTTCCATGTCTTAATTCCCAGGCAGGTTTTACAAGGTGTTTAGTATTTTGGGGAGTATTTTTGGCGTGTTTGGTGATCCCACAAAGCCTCCAGCAAAACAGTTAAAAAACAATCAACATCCAAAACAGAAGAGGGAGGTTAGTAAATCTGTAAGTCAGTAAGTAAGCAAGTAAATCAACAAGTAAGTAATTACAGTGAGTGAGCAGATAAGTAATTTAGTTACTAAGTAAGTAAGTAAGTAAGCTAACTAGTGGATGTAGTTGAACAGACTAGAGAAGAGGTTAGATAGGGGATAGGGCAGAAGTTGTACCCTTTGTTCTTAGAGAGAGAATTTTCTGGAAGCTGACCAAAGCAGAATAGTAGACTGGGTGTCGTTAGGAACGTGACCTAACAAGTCGCCGCCTCTGTTCACCAGACGCCATGAGTAGTGTGAAAACAGCTTGGTTGGGAGTGGAAAATCAAACAAACTCCTGTCAGGTCCAGTTTCATTCCCTCTATGAAACAGCCAAATGTGTGTCTGTGGTTTTCATGACCACATAATCCATAACTGTGTGCATTTGTGTGTGTGCATGTATGTGTGTGTATGTGTGTGTATGTGTATACGTGTGTGTGTGTGTGTGTGTGTGTGTGTGTGTGTGTGTGTGTGTGTGTGTGTGTGTGTGTTTTGTTTTAGAGACCCCCGAATGGAAAAGACCAATCAATCCAGCAGTCATCATTTGGTACTGCTTTCCATCTGCCTCATTCTCCATCTCTCACCAGTGTAAGTTAGGTTGGCAAGAACATTAAACAGTACTTAAACTGCCTCTTGTTTTCAATTAAGCCTAAAGCAACACAACTCTTTTACTCTAACGATCTTCAAACTCTCCAAAACAACTGACTTAATAATACAGAGAATGGCATCTTTGACACCTCTGCCAGTGCATGCCTAACATGTCTAGTATTGCACCGTGTAACTTTGCTGTGTTGTGCACTGTGTTGCTTCAGAGGGTTACTTAACAAAGAGCAGAGCAGTATTGTTGAGGTGGTGGTCATACTGGGTGGGTAGTTAACTCAGTACCGCATTTCAAGAGAGTTTGATCATTAGCGTCATTGCTCCCACAGGGTTTCTGTTGTAACATTCCAAATGTGATCTTAATGTAGCAGAGGTAGTTTGGGAAGAAATAAAATGTTCAAGCATTACTTTTTTATCTTTGGAACAGTCTATACAGAAAAAAATGCATTTCCACATGTTATACCTTGTAGGAGTCGATATGTTGGTTTTTGGCAATTTCACTGGAACATTTGGGCTCTATTTATATGTCAGCGAAGGACTATAGACTGAAGCAGAGAATTTACAAGGTGCCGGAAATCACCTGACCCCTCAAATTGGTCCTGTTGACTTCTTTGTCTGAGTCTGTCTCTAGTGTCTGGCTCAAATCAGAGGGGTCTGAAGGTTAATTAACCACGTTAGTTTATGAGTGACAGACAATCCTGAGACTCTTCAAATGGGCCCTTCAGCCAGAGTGCTGACGCAAGTCTGGATACTTTTCTGACACCACATCAAGTCCTCTTGAGATTTTTTATAGAAACTCTCACAAAAAGCATTCCTGTAGCATTCTCTTAGAAGTTCCACATAGAACTGGAAACAGGTGAAAAGCTTTCCTTTGAAACAATTGACTTCTAGATATGACAGTTATGATTACTGTTGTGAATCTGACTATTTGAACCATCTAAGGGAAATGACATTGACCAGACCCTGATTTTGACTAAATAGACAGCAAGAATACATGGTATATGAGAATATGATGTATGCAGGAGAGTAGTCTCAAAGTCAGATTTTGTGTCATGTGCAATCAATAAAATTAGATTGTGATAGTTTGGTAATTATTGAACAGCATTTCAGGTAAGATATTGCCTATGTTCCATGCCTGAATGGACTACCCCAGGTACTGCTATCTCATTTCTTATTTCATGTTCAGGTAATTGAATTCCTTTTTTTTATTACATTTCTTGCAAGTTTCAATTGCTGAGGTATAGTGATACCAACAAGTATGCTTGACGGTTAAAACACAAGTGTGGCATTTGAGAGTGCAACTTATATTATATAGGGTATGGGTAGGGTTATTAGGGTAGGGTGTTATATAGGGTATGGGTAAGGTTATTAGGGTAGGGTGTTATATAGGGTATGGGTAAGGTTATTAGGGTAGAGTATTATACAGTATTGGCATTATGACATGGCAAGTCATTTTAAATGTCAAAAACAGTAATTGTGGGATAATGGACACCCACGTTGTAGGTAAAAGAAGTTCTTCTGTCTTGATTTCTGCTCAGGTATCTCTTTGGCTGGGTTGCTGTGGCCAATTTCACCCAGTTTGTGCGTGGTTTAGTCGGTGCGGTTGTGTGGTGTGTGACTTTGTGAGGGACTTGAGGGACAGCCCTTTGGCTCATCTGCCCTCTAAAAAAGGAAAAATGGACCGGTTGCTGGACAACATGTACACCCAATGAGAACCGCACACACACACACACACACACACACACACACACACACACACACACACATGCAGGCACACATGCATGCACACACACTCACATATATGCATAAACACATTTAATGCATTGCACATGCTATTACATATTCTCCAAAAGTAGACGCTAATTTGATGTCTTAAGAATGGTTAGAGATGAGGTGTGAGGTTTTGTCTCATGTTTACAAGTAACTCCTCTGAAATGAATGATTTCAAGTTTCTCAAGGGGTTTCAGAAATAAATCTCATTCTGATAAGGCAACCGACTTTTAGTCCGTTCTTGTAGGGCTGGATATTGTGAATAATCTGAGTAACACATTCCCTGAACTTTACTCTAACACTAGGTAATCAAAGAAGGGTGCTTCCTAACTAGTAAATAAAATGTGCAGTGAGACTTTCATCTTTTTGCAGATGGCATTGAAATTACAAGCAAATTCCTTTTTAATTAATCACATATTTAAACTGTAATGAGTTTTTTTTACATGTTTTTTCTTAAACCATGTGAATAAGAACATCAGTCAAGAAAGAACACAGCAGAGAACTGTATAGACATGCATAATTCCATCATTAAATAGAAGCAGTAAACTAATAAATAAAAATTAGCTAATAATAACTAATGAATATATTTTCTATCGAATGGAAGAAAATGTCAGATATGTGTATTTCTAAATGTTTTACAAATTCTGTAAAAACTTTCTGTAAACACACACACACACAGAAAACTTTCTGTAAAAAGTTTTTACAGAATATATACACATAATGCAAAAACCTCCCAGGGATGTGTGTACACATGCAAACACGGTTTACACCTCCAAAAATGCAAGTGTTCTGTAGTCGTGAGCGACAAAAACATGCAAGGTTGGAACTGATTATGTACATCTTGTTGCTATGACAGCATAGATTTGGCTAAACAGCTAACTCCCAGACTTAGCTATGGCAGCTAAGCACCGACCCATTGTTGAAGAAAACTTCAAAAGTTGAACTATTTTTAACTTTGTGTGTGTCATGTTTTTAGGCGCCTCACTTCTTTTTCATCCTGTATAGCAACGGTCATGTTGCATTGTTCCACAGAGAAACAATTGAATTTGACCGCCTAGAGATGAAAAAAAGCTTAATGGCCCCTAATTACTGTGAAAGTACAATGATAATGTATTCAGTGCAGACACACTCGGGGGGACTAGGGGAAAATCCCTGGTTAGTCCCTGATCACAACATGTGTGTGTGTGTGTGTGACTTCTGAGCTCTGGCACTGTAAATATTACAATAATCGGCAGCCAAACAACGCCTGATCTGAATTTCCAGTGGCCCTTACCAGAATAGAGAAATCAATCACTCATGTTTTACTGTGGATTTGAGATGTGCATGTGTCTGTTTTGGAGGGGGTGGGGGTAGACTCACTCCCCTCTGACAAGTTTCTCTGGAAATTGACTCTCGCTTTCACTCTCTTTCTCTCATTCTCTCTCTCTTACACACACTGCATCCTTCTTTTAACCTTTTTTTTTACTGGCTGCAAGAAGAGGTTAATCATCTCTTTTCAGTGAAAAGAAACGATCACCCCATCCGTCTCATCTTACTGCACAGCCCTCCTCTGTATTAGCCATAAAAGCCCAATACCAATCAATCATATCCTGCAAAGACTTGGCACAACTCCCTCTCTTTATTCTTCTGTTTTCCCATCCCAGCGATGTCACCTACACCCAGAGAGACACATCTTGTCAGATGCGTCTTATCACCGAAGTCAGCGTGCCCAATGGCACGAGGTGCTCCTGGACACAAACCCACAAGCGCCAGTCTGTTAGCGTTCCCTGACTCAGGTTGCATGTTTTTTTTCTTGGGTTTCTTTTACTAAATGGCGCACTGGTGTCAGTTTTGTGGAAAAACGTACCACCCAGCCACACACACATACACAAATACACACACTCTCACACACAAAACCACCTTCTTGACATGGTTATGGAAACTCCTTTTCATACTGGCAAGGTCCTGTGCTCATAAGGGAATCTCTAGGTGTATGTGTGTATATGTACTGTTTCTATAAGTATATGTATGTGCATGTGTGTGTGTGTGTGTGCGCATGTGTTGGGGGGTGAGAGCTGTGATGAGTATTGGACACAGACCTGTATTCTCAGTGACCCACTGCATGTGTCTGGAAATGAAGCCTGTTGATGAGTAAGAGACAGACCCAAGCCCTCGACACAATTTCCCCCCCTAAACCTCTCTTTCCTGCCCCCCCCAAAACACACACACACACCGCCCCTTCTGGTTACCAGTACGGTCTCCAGCAAGAGGAAGCGGTGGCAAATTCACTGAGGGAGTATTTCTAGATTTCTCAGAAAAAGTCAGGATGAGTAAAAGGGGGGAGGTACATCATATCTGAGAATTCGCCCAACTGCCAAATGACGCTAAATGATCTCTCTCTCTCTCTCACACATACACACACACACACACATAAAATATGACACATGCTCATCATCTAAAAAAGGTACCATTGGATCCCACCCTTATGGGAAACAATGACTTGGAACATTTTTACTATTTGTTTTGGAAGAACTTGGTGGACAATAACAGCCTTTTACAGTGAAGTCCACTGGGTTGATGTTCAGCATCCTAAAATGTCTGTTTCTGTCTCATGTTTAGTGTATTTCTAAACTGAAACATTTGATGATGCTTCACCTTATCCTAAAACTCCTATGCACATGAACTGATATTCTTAAGAAGTCCCACTATGTGCAGTAAATGGATTAAGAAACTATTTTGGGTCTTCTCAAGCAAAGTGCTGTCACACAATACTGAGACTTGACAGAAACCTTATTAAATCTGAAAGCCCACTTGGTTATTTAATGATTTGTGTGAATGCTTAAGTGCATATACAACAGACATCTGGGAGGTGTCTGGGCTGATGCCCATTTAGTGCTATTGTGTGTTATCAGACAGAGGCAGTTTACAGAGGAAGTCGGTTACAGTAGGTCTCTATAGCCGGATTTGCATTCCTCTATAAAAATCCATTATGTTTGTTATCAACACTGCTAACACCCTGATGCCTGCCTCAAGTTCTGTGTCAGAGAGCATGAAGCTGTATCCATCACCACCACCACCACCATCATCATCATCATCATCATCATCATCATCATCATCATCATCATCATCATCATCGTCCCACGCATGGTTTTATCAATGCCGCACTACCTGCATGCAAATGAATGCACTTTTCCGTCACACTGTTGAAAACAGTCCAATTACCAGCCTGGTGAAGTAGTTACAGATTAGTCTTCAACCATACACCCACAGACACTTAATGCACAGCTGAAAGGGGAGTGTGTGTGTGTGTGGAGGGGGAGTGGGGGGTGAAGGCAGTGACAGTCAGGGAAAAGCCACTTCAAACACGTGGTTGGCCTTTAATATGGCGTCAGACATCAAAAAGCGACGTCTGCTGTCAAGTGATTCATCGCTTCCAACCTTTTCCATTGTCAAGTGCAACATAAAAAGCAATGTTTGCCCATGTACAGAAAATGTATCAATCATTTCTGTGTGCTATGCAACTATAGAGATAGGATGCACAACACTCTCTCTCTCTCTCTCTCTCTCACACACACACACACACACACACAGTTAGACAAAATCCAGATGCAGAAACAACAGAGAGATAAAGAGAGACAAAGACACACACACACACACACACACAGACAGCATTTTCTAAGAGAGAGGATAACGAGACATGCCTTCGTCACTCTCCTGGAAATTTCCGGAATTTTCTGGTGACTCCCGACACCTCTGTCCTCTCACGTGCGGCAAACCCCCCGGCAACCCCATACACTTCCCTTTCATAATATTTTGGAGTCTGTGGAAACATCGGATAATATTTTTAAATGAATGGAAAAGACAACGATGGTTTATGAACAACATTCACCTGCAGGCTTGTGCAATGTTTTTCAATGTTTCACAGCCTGAACCAGAGCTGTTTGGAACTTTTGATTGCAACATCAACAGAGGTATATATGTGTCCTATTTTCTTCTATGGGTTGTACAGGAAGAGACGCAGACATAGCTATGCCTTCAGAAAATGTATACATTTCAAACACCACATCTTTGAGTGTAAATTTAGCACCTCCTCCCCCCTTGCAGTGATCACTGGAAACTAAGCCAGCAAATGGAAATAAAAGATGCACAATGCCATGCAAAAAAAAAAAAACACACGAAAAAAGCTTTTTCTTTTGATGGAAAGATATTCAAATCTTTTTGTTTCTGGTTATTTTGATCATAATGACATTACTGAAGACAGCAGCACAGCATGTTGTAGAAATGCCATTTTAAATGCTTTCTTTAGACCTTTGTAGAGGGCAAGTGCTCAGCATTTAGCTGTCCCCAAGATTAAGTATTGACACTGATCACAACAGACAATAAGCAAATTACACTATAGAGGAGCCTTAGAACAGATGTTTAACACCATGACTTCACATGCAGGACAAATTGGAGACTAATCTCTTACTACACATCAGTATGATTAAATATCTGTTAGACAGAGATATTATACGTTCTAGGATATTTCCTGAGCTTGTAAAATGCTCTAGACATCTAGAGGGGTCTAGACGAACAGATGCAGATTTTACAGAAAAAGAACTTAGTGTAGAACTGGCTTCTTCAAAGAAGTGATCATTCTAGATTGAGAACTAATTTGTACAAAGGCTCTTCTTCTATCATCTTCTACCTCCTAATTTCAATCATTGTGTTCAGCACAAAACCTTAAAAGGTTCTTCAGTAGGAAATGGTCATGGGGTCAAAGACAAACATTGTGGAGTGTAAATTGTTTCCCTATATTTTTGTATCTATTTGTTTCTCTCAGAGCGCGGGGAAAATGTGTAGGAAGCCCATCTGCATTCGTTTAAAGCTGTGGACCAGTGTTTCCTGGTCTCCAAGGGTTGTGTGGTGAGTGTAAGAAAAGACTTGGGAGGCTGCATGCTTCTGTTACAACTGTTACAACACCTTATATAAACAAACAAATGAAGACAGGTAGAAACAATAAGGCAGGCAAGGAAGAGAAAGAGGCAAAGAGGGTGAGTGAAAGACCACAGATGGAGAGGGGGATAGAGAGAGAGAGAGAGAGAGAGAGAGAGAGAGGGAAAGAGAGAATGAGTGAGCAGCACATGCCGGGTGGCAACATATAGAAAAGGTAGGCTGTTTGAGCGTGAGTGCATGCATGTGTGTGTGTGTGTGTGTGCGCGCGCATGAGTGGGGGTGACTAACAGAGCCGTGTAGGCAGGAAGCTTTGGCGTTCAGCAGGGGGTGGAGATACAGCATAGTTAAACTCCGACAGCAGACTGTTCAGCCAACACTCTCTCGCACCAGACTCCTCAGAAGAACAGGCTTTTCCCTCAGCCCTGATGGACACACACAAACACACACACACACGCACAAGCACAGTCACACGCTCAATTACATGTACAATCATTGACTTTCTCTTTCTCTCTCTCACACACACAGACACACAAACACACACGCGCTCATATACATAGAGAGACCGGCATGTCCGCAGGATACTGTCAACCACCAACGGCAAAGACTAAGAAGAGAAGAGTGAGTGACTGAAAGACGGGGAGAGAAAAAGAGGAAGGAATCAAGTGAGAAAATGAAAAGGAGAGAGTTAGAGAGGGAGTCAAACAACAGAGAGAGAGAGAGAGAGAGAGAAAGAGGAGGAGGAGGAGGACAGGAGGGAGTGTGAGAGAAGGCGAGCGAGTGAGAGAGCGAGAGCGTCAGAGGAGAGACAAAGACGACTGCTTGAAGAGTCGTTTCCTGCAAGCCATGTGCACAGGTAAGAACTATTTCAAACATCCAGCAGACACTGTCCCTGCATAAGAATGTGACCTGCAGTCAAGAAAGTAATTAGTTTTCCCTGCACTTCATCTCAGAACTGTGATTGTCGTTTTCCGAATAAATGTATGACTATATGACTGAGAATTTAAAAGACCGAACTTAAACAATGCTATAACTCAGGGGGTTTCCAATGGATGGCATGTTGTGGTGCATTTTAGTGAATTTCTTCTTTTTTTTTCTTTCATTGTGTGAAATGTGTGCCGTCTGATAGCTGTTTTGCTGTTCATGCACGTGATTCATGCATTTGATGTGAAATACCTAGAAAATGAATGAATGCATTTGAGAGAAAGAGAGAGAGAGTGTGTGTGTTTGTGTGTGTGTGAGAGAGACAGAGAGAGAAAGGACATGCTGAGAGTGAGTACAGAAGTGTGGGAATATCGGGGCTGTACTTGTGAGGAATGTGTCGAACAGAAACCCAGCTCTCTTTGTTCTCACCAGCTGCGTGGCAGTTTAAGTGAAGATAAATAACACACACACACACCGACAGGCAGACAGACAGACACACACACACACACACACACACACACACGACACACACACCTTTTTCCTTCCCATGAAGAGAAAACCACTGAAACTCCATAACGATGCCTTGAAAAATTTGTGGAATGTGATTATCAAGTGTTTTTGTTTGCCCTATCTCGAGTCCCTCATAGAAGAACACCAGATCAGTCAAATGGTCACGCCGAATAGGAGAGTTATTATGTGGGTGTGCGTGTGGGGGTGGATGTGTGCATCAGCGTACATATGACTCTGAGTGTGCAGGTAGGTGTGCGTGTGTGTGTGTGGGTGGAGATGTGTGTATGTATGTGCGTGTGTGTCTGTGTGTATCTGTGCATGCGCACAAGTGTGTGGGTGTTCGGTTATAGGTATTTGCGTGGGTGGCTGGGTTTGTGAGTATGTGTGGGTGAATAAGTGCATGTATGGTGAGTTCATGGACATAAACGTTTAGTTTTTAAATACCACTGTGTGCACATGCTTGCACACACACACATATACACACACACACACTCTCTCTCTCTCTCTCTCTCTCACATACACAGAGAAACACACACAGGGGCGCCTGTCAAACCATGGGCATTCCTTTGCACTCTAAAACAGCACTGAATGGTGCAATGAATGCTGAGAATTTGGGGTCTGAGAGGTGAAGACAAAAGCCAGGGGGATATTTAAGAGGGCTTAGCTCCGACAGATCCCTGGGAATCTGTCCCCCTGGTGCCGGGGGGAAATCCAACAGGCAGGCTAGTATTTCAGGTTCAGCTGGAGCCAGTTGCTTGAACAGTGCTCAGGGGCTTTCCCAAACACTGGCACACAAGGGGGGTGGGAGATGGGGGAATGGAGGGGTACAAAGACACCCACCTGCAGCACGGCTTGAACCTGATGAACATGGTTCCCATTATTTTCTGTGTTTGGCAACATACTTTTTTTAAGACTGGGTTTTGTCATTTTAAGATTTTCTCTTTCTTTCTTTTTTTTTTTTGGAGGGGCATTGGTGCAGGTAGAGATTGAAATGTGTTCTTGTGCCAGTGACCGAGATTTCAGTTTCTTGGCCTCCGCAGATCTGGCGGCACTACCTGTGGTCAGCTGCAATTTGCCGGGGTCAGGGGGGGAGCCTTAACCCTGGGGCTGCAGAGTGAGGCCGAGTCCAAGCTGAGTCCTCCTTACCACAAGATGGCAATCACATACTTTAAAAAGCCCCTGCTGAACGCTAAAAACTTTTAACACCTATGCCTCTGTATCTCTCTATGCATATGTTTCTGCTAAACACTCATTAGAGAAATAAAATTAGTCCTGCAATTAGTTGGCAAAAGGGACCCTCTTGTGAGAACTGCCTTCAGTAAATGCAAACTGGCAAAATTAAAATAAAAAGAAATTTGAGCTTAGTGGCTGATATAAAAATTTGGCATGTTAAACAAATAGTTTTTGCTGTCATTTGGTGGTGGTGATGGCAAAAATAGCATATGATATATTTCCAGTATGAGACAGTGCATTGACTTTTGACACTGACGTCAATTAAATCAATAGTGAAAAGGTCTGCAACAGTTTATTCACGTTGCAAACTGTCCCTAACCCCATCTCTCAGCCACACACATATTAAGCAAACCACCTGTCTCTTCCTCTAGTGAACTGGCTTGTGAAACTATGCAGTACCGACTTCCTTAATTTTGCAGTTAAAACTCAGAGATCTTTTGAAATGCTTCAGTAAAACCTGAATGGTGCATTTCTTGTTACCTTGGTTAACCTAAAATAACCTCAATTCACAGATTTCCAATCCTTGAGCTACTGATGTCAATATTAGGAAGAATAATAATTAATTATGCAATTTATCAGTCAAATAAGCATGTGGAAAGTTGTGTAATGTTTCCCATCGTCTAGATACAATTTCACTTTCACTTCAAGCTAATTGAAACAAACAACAAGGATGATATTTGCCTTTTATTGTTAAAAACAAAAAAGGAAAGACTGCAAAAGCAGTCTAACTGCACTGAAATGCCTGTAGGAACCACTTTTGATGTAAATTTGACAAGGTTTCTGTAAGGGGGAAACTGAGTCTCTCAACAGTGAAAATGACTCCTGAGCTAATACATATTGGAAACTCCCCAAAAAATCCAAAAAAATGAAAGGCATAAGTTCTGGTTATTTTTAGGTTTAAGGTTATTGGAAATGTCCTGTCCATATGCATAGTTTGTTAATTGCTTACTGATTTGATATATTTTTTAAAGAGTATATGGTATGATCTTCCTCCTTTGACTTCACAAAGAAAAAAACTGTCATAGTGGACACACACACACACACAAGCAACTCCTAAAGTAGTTATTCATTACTACAGCTTAGGTTTTATCTAAACAAATGCAACATGTCCTTTAGACCACGTTCAAACACATTCTGTGCCGTGCAAGTTGACTGAAGTCTCAGCCGATTGAAGTTGCCACGCCAAGATGAGGCGAACCCCTGTGTCAATAGTGGGGAGATATATTTAAGCTCAGGTAATGTTTGGATGGTGGGGGATGAACCCTGATTGGTGCAAGGTCATTAAAGCCCTCCAAACATGTATTCACAAGCAACGATGCAGGGACAGCTTAAGCAGAACAAAGATTGAACAATGATTTGCCTAGGTAGGTAGGTAGGTAGGCTTTTCCACAAATCTTCAGCTAATGCAGTAAATGTACTTAAAGCAATTTACTTCAGGATTAAATCTATTTACGTTCAAAGAGACATTTACATCTCCCTGCACTGTCTTATCTTATTCTGCCATTCCACAGGCAATGCAGTGATATCAGCATACCGTGTTTAAAGTTTGTAAGCAATCAGTGCATACTGTGATCATAATTTAAGAGGTTTAATTTACTTGTAAATAAAACTGTTTGGAAACTTTGTAAAGTTCAGATGACTGTGTCAAGGTCATTCAAGGTCACACTGGAAAAAGCTTCTAAATAGATAAATAAATATAGACATATAGACATAAATAAATAAATACTTCTACTTTTAACAGTTTTGCCAGAGCATGCACTGTTTGTATTAACCATAGGAATCTCATTCATACAACAAAGAGGGAAGGTGTCTATGAGTATTTACTCCTATAAAGCTGTAGCCGGTTACTTGCAATTTGTATTTAGGAATAAACTTCAAACAATGTTGTGTTATGTCAAACGCAGACTAAATATTGTATCTAATGACATAGTAATATTCAGTAATATTTACATTAAGGCACTCTCACAAATCGCAGGGGCCATTTTAAGTCCTTTGAAGATTATACAAGGAATTTAAACTTTTACAGCCATTACAGGCAAGCCACTACTTAATTAAATATTTTCAAATGGCTATAAAATACACAGTCATTTATTTTGTCCTCATAATGTAAAAGTGGCTATCTCACAAAAAGAGGATTATAGACATCTGAAAGAAATTACAAGTCTACCATTCATGGTGCAAGAAAAGAGCTTCAGAGCTTCTTTTATCTTTGTCTAATTAAATAAATGTGTTTCTTTTCACATCCACACACGATGCGAAACACACGTCTATTACATCACCACCAAATACCTTAAAAGACACGTACCTTTGTGTAGCCTACTGGGTCATATCTGAAGAGGTAAATCAGGTATGAAATCTTGCAACCTCACAACCTCACAACCTCAAACCAGACAAGTTCCCCCAAAAGCATCATCGATTCTTTTGGGGTTTTTTTAACACAAGGTGCTGAAATAACAGGGGAGATGATGACAAAGAGAAAGGCCAAATGGAAACATGAAAGATAGATAGAGAGAGAGAGAGAGAGAGAGAGAG
Source organism: Tenualosa thibaudeaui (assembly GCA_027481765.1). NCBI lineage: Eukaryota > Metazoa > Chordata > Actinopteri > Clupeiformes > Clupeidae > Tenualosa > Tenualosa thibaudeaui. The sequence goes on from JAIFZK010000071.1 coordinate 4,966,073, forward strand.
AGAGAGAGAGAGAGAGAGAGAGAGAGAGAGAGAGAGTGTGTGTGTGTACTTTAGCTCTGTCATTTTAACACTTTGGAAATTTTATGTAAATAGCCACCTACCCTGCCCCTTGCATGTGTACCCCCCACCCCCACCTCAGAGTACCCCACGTGCCTCCTATCTGTCTCTGGGCCAAGGACTCAGGTCAGGGCTGAGAAAGGAGACGGCTGCCGATAGCATGTTGTATGAGGAGACTGTGTGGTCGGTTAGGTGAACTCCCATTGCAATCGCTTCCTGACAGTCATATTTATTTGGTGAAGCCCCTTGTATTTAATGTAAAATAAATAAATAAATAAACTTTGCTCTTGAGAGAGAGGTGTGGGGTGGACTCTGTAAAGAGAGAAAGAGAAAGAGAGAGAGAGAGAGAGAGAAAGAAAGAAAGAGAAAGACAAGGGAGGGAGTAAAGAAGAGGATGTCTCTCTCTCTATCCCCCTCTTTTAAATACCTCTTTTCACTGTTGCTGTATGGTCTTCAGGACTGTCCCTAGCAGACATACTGTGTATGTCTGAAATTACCAATGCTAGTCATTCTGTGATGTGCAGATGACACTTACATGAGCTCAGTATGTTTCCCATTGCAGCTGTCTGATCTGGGTTGCTGTAAATATTCTACAAGTGTCTGATCATTAGATCAGGAGTACGCAAATAGTCACTTACTTTTCTCTGTTTCGGAAAAATCATTTGAAAATGTTCTTTTTTGGGGGGTGGTACAATTTGTGAAGAGGAATAATATTTGTAATATTTGTATTCTGTTTTGTGCTGCAAGAATTATTACCATGTTTCATATAAAAGTCATGACATAAGTTACTGTAAATATGCTTATCAAATATGTTTAGTCTATTAGATTGTAAATAAATACATTCTTCCATTTGTAGAAAAACAGTACGATTTACTGTATAACCTAATTTGCAACAGGTTAACAGGTAACCACAATGTCTGTTACACTGACTGTGGCAAGGTGGATTGATGGAGGATTCAGATATAAATTTATGAAACCTAAAGATATTTTCTTTTCTCTTTGACATTAATTCATCTTCAGACTATGCACGGAAGGACTATGCACAGGTGTGGAATTGCCTGTGTGTGTTTCTCAGAACACACTGGGCTTTTTTAATGGCTAATTCTGCTGAGATTTCTGAGAAGTTAATTACTTAACCAAGATATGTCGTTTAAAAAAAAGAACAGACAACAAACGGACGGGGAAAAACGTTCGGTGGCCGAGGACTTTCCTGAAATCCCGGCGACAAAATGTACGCATACGCTATGTACATCTGAACTATCCACCACCAGCAGCGTTTGTTGCGGGGACGGCCCCGAGAGCACGGGAAGTTCTGGTGTGTAGTCAGCGGGGGCCGAGATCTCTTTCGTGTGAATGGGCAATACGCATTTGCGGAGCACATTAAAACCAGTGGTATTTCCTTGCCGATTTGGTATGCACACCGTGAAAAGCCTCGAGGGGAGCGATAAGGGAAGAGAGCAAATGACAAGCAGATGAATGAATTATGAGATCATTAGCTTTGTGCGTTTGGATTTTGCACGACTGAGTCTCTCTTGCTATGTGTTGATCGAAGCTCTTTTTCACCTCTTGGTGGTATTTTTTCCGCTCTTCTGCTTCTGTTTTCCTGGACTACAGCGGTGGAGTGTCGCACAGCGGAATGTGTCTGCTACTCCCGACTTATCGTATGGGCAATGGCACTGGTGCGCAAGGGAGGAAGAACGTGGTTCTGCAGAGCCAGACAAAAGGTACGTCTGTGCTATTGTTTATTTTGAAAATATATCTTCACTTTCTCTCGCGTGGCCACTGTTTTCTGCATTGCCGTGTGCGGAATGTTTTGCATTTAAGTCTGCGATATGACTCGGCTAGGATATGGGTCGAGATAGGCTATCTCAAGTTAGTTGTGAGAACAATTCATACAATATCTCTTGATCGCTTTGTTTTTAATTGGTTAGCCTATTAAGGTTTGGATAATATTGAGGTTATATATCGCTGTTCGGGGCTCTGCTGAACAATCCACCATCTTCAACGCTGCAGCGCAAGGCACTGTTGAGCATGGTGGAGACGCTGAGTATGTGGTTTGTCTATGTTCTGACAAACATATTTTACAGTTCGGCTCAAAAAAGTCTTATATTAGGGAAACTTGTTTGAAGTCGCGTCTGCGCGACGATTCAGCCGACAATAAATACCTCGGCAGCCTGTGAAGTGAAATGGCAGGGGTGGAATGATAGTTAAAACCGAGATAGTGTGTAGATGTGCCCCCCCCCCCCCTTCCTCTCTCTTCTTTAAGTTAGGGAGGAGGGGTGGTATGTGTGCCGAGGAGAAGGAAATTCTTGTGTGTTTTGGAATGCTACTGCCCCAGGGGAGACCCCGTGACTGAAAGAATTGAGTTGGTGAATAAAATAGAGGGTTGAGTTTTGGTGAAAGAGAGGAGTGGGGCGTGGGGCATGCAAAACGACTGCATTTCCCCTTCCTCTCCTTCTCGCCTTTAAATGTGACAGTCGACTAGCTACATCATCACGGACGTGGAGTGATAAAGGCATAGCCTAACTACTCGGTATGTGCTGTAGCCTAAGTAGGTGACCACACGGCAGGAAACCACTAAAAATAACAATAACAATAATAAGAATAGGAAATAAGAATAACAATAATCATCATCACAATGTAAAAGTGCATTACATTGTTGTTTGCAGTGGTTAGTTTAGTGACAGGTTGTCAATAGTAGCCTATTAAAGAGTGACAAACTAGGCTATTGCATGTTGCTGCTGCTGTGCCTCACGTTTAGTTTTATGCAGTTCTTCATGTTGTGAACTCTGACATTTTGTTTGAAGTTTTTGAGCGAAAGCTTAGGCCAGATTATTACCTGCATCATAATAACAGAAGAAATACTCTTACCTCAAATATTTTCCAACAGGGGGCACTTTTGAGACATGCAAGTTCTCATTTTCCCATTTCTGCAGTGGTCTCACCATGCACACATACATCATGTAGTTTGTTGTTGGTTTCCCGACGAAGATTTGACTATGAACACCCAGGTTTGTTTAATAGAGCAAAGAACCTGTAACAACGCGTTTATTACATATGAATTACTGTGTAACAGCTGGGTTGCAAAGAGAATCTGATTTCAGTTTAGCGTTGAGAGCTGATATGTTGCTCTTGGCAACAATAAACCACTGTTCCATTTCTGCACGTCTGCTTGGCTGGCTAGAAAAAAAATAGTAATAGAAGCTGTTTTAATGTTAAAGAACTTTCTTGTTCACTGCATTTCCCAATTGTAAAAAAAAAAAAAAAATTATAGGCTATGGAAAACAATTTCACAGATGTAAACTAACTAAAACTTACGGACCAAAATAGTAACATTTAAAAATATCTGTTTTTTGCTTAAATGTTACCCCATAATTCAACAGATAGTTGATGACATTTGGTAGCATGTGTTTTCAGTTTATGTGAAATATTTTGTTGCTCTGTTATGCCAAAGTATTCAAACTGCTGTCAGAATCCATGTCAGCAGGCTCCCTGCACTCAGTCTAAGTGCTGATAATGGAGCCGATGTTTCTGACTTCACAATTGGCTGAGTGAAATGAATACAGATGATTCGCATGCAAAATGGACAGGCTTAAGTACCTCTCACCGGACCTGATGTTCCACCGTAGGAACTATAATGGCCTGCTTTGGTGCATAATTGCTACATTTTCACATTCAATTATCTTACAAAGGTGAAAGCCCCTGAAATAGGCAGCACATGCACAGACACAAAGCACAAAGTTTTACACTTTTAATGGAAAGACATGCATGGTTAGAACACAGTCAGGTTTCACTGTGCAATCATGAAATGTAATATACCTGTATATTGGTGCTAATCAGTCTATCAATTCAATTCAATTCAATCAGTTGATGGTCTGTTAAGTATTGAATGAACATACTTAACAAAGTCTGCCATGTCACTTGCACTGTAATATTGCCATATGTATATGTCAGCCACATATTCACTGGTCCAGGCTACAGTGATGCATAAATGTATAAAATATTTTAGATAATAGTGTTTTTGCAGTACTGGATGATATGGGATGTTTATGATTGATTCAGAAAATAGTTTTCATACCCAGTGTTTAATAAGATCTAATTTCTTTAGCAGAACAGTATAAAGAAATGCCACCACTCTGTTTCTTCAGTGACAGTTTGAGCCACTGAGAAAGAGTACCAGGCTGTTTGTGACCGCCCACACACAAATGTGAATTATTGTAATGAGCAATCTGTCCATCCAATCCTCAAAATGAAAAAAGAAAAACAAAAAGAAAGAAAAATTAACACTTCACAAGCTCACACATCTTCAAAAATGGACTGCATTTGGGCCGCTGCAGCTTTTCTCTCAATATTTTCATTAGAATTACACTCACACACACACACACACACACACACACAGCTACCAAAAGAAAGATTTTAAAAGCATTCTGACTTTTCTGTTGTATTTCATCCTTAGGATTACCAAACAACGATAATGTTGGAATGTTATGCACATTTTAGAATCAAAAGTGAAATCGAACAAATTGAGTGCCTGCTACATTTTTAACATGGTAATGAATGTCTGCGCCCGGACACTTGAATATATTTATTAGGTCATAATATTTTTCTTGTCTGAAGTGAAAATAGTCAGAAAACCACTTTGCTAGATCAAGTTCAACACAAGCATAATCGTACAACAACAAAATGGCCTTTTTCTTCAACTCCAAATGTCTTTCACAAAACACACAGCCAAGTCCAGAAACAATAAGGAAAGTGATTAAAAACAGTGTTTCTAGTGCTTTTATGTAATTTGCATTATTTTCTTTTCTCTGTCATGCTTCCAGGGCTCTGCTTTCCATGAGGGGGAGTCACTGCCTGAGGAAGAGGGGACAACCCCACCTCATTTTGCCCAAATACTCTTCTAAAGGTAAGAATTCTTCTCTGTTACTCATACAGGTCTAACTGTGCATTCATGCTAAGAGCTACTAAAACTGCTAAATCACCAGAAGTTATTCACTTCCTATTGATCCAAGCAACAAAACTTGGGTGACTGGAGCTACTAGGTGGATAAATGATGGGCTTTGGCTGTAAATGCTATAAGAGCGACAAGAGTAAACGCAGATATTTCAGCAGCATTTTCTTAAGAGCGTGTTTACATTTACATTTACATTTATGCATTTAGCAGACGTTCTTATCCAAAGTGACTTACAAAAGAGGATAACATTCAAGCTACAACACAATGAAAGAAACTAACAAAGAGTGCTAGTTTTAGTTGCTAGTTTTAGCAATTTTAAGGTTTTAGTAGCTCTTGTTGTGAAGTGTTATTTGGTATGGTGCTAGAGCAGTGGACAGTGGGTTTGCCTACGAGTGTTAATGGTGATAGGAGATTGAAGTGAGGAGGAGTTGTTGTCAGTTAAGTCAGTATGTTGAGGCAGAAGAGTGATATTGACAATCGCCCACCCACATCAGTTTGAGCCAGAGTTGAAGTTGTTTAAAATGGTGTCTGTAAGACTCTGTAGGATTTAGGGTCATGCAACTGTGCTTGTAGATGGGCACTGTGCTTCCAAGCACATATACACACATACACACACACACACACACACACATGCACACATACACACACGCTCACATATAAATATATACTCTATACTATACACTCACTCTTGCAGGAGCACACAGAGGAACACACACATGCTGTCAACCCCCACATTGTGTTGAACGCCCTTCTCAGATGTGGGGCACATGACATCATTAAAGGAACGCTCACCCTAGTGTAGGCTCAGCTTGTGGGTATGGAGTAAGTGAGTGGGAGACAAAACGAGAGCGAGAGAGAGAGAGAGAGCATCCTGATGGTTAGAGCTGTGGGCTCAATGCCCAACACTGACTCCCACTCCTGGGCTTGTGTGGGCGGGACGAGTGGGCAGGGAGGCAGTGAGTGAGTCACGTTCCTCCAGCAATCCACTCAGGGGCACCACCTCGCTTCTCTGTTCCGTTCCGCTCTGCTCCTCATTTCACTTCTCTTCTCCTCATTTTTCCTCTCTCCTCCTCTTCTCTTCTCCTCATCTCTCCTCTCTACTCCTCTCTGCTCCTCCTCCTTGTCTCTTCTCATCTCTTCTCTTCTCTTCTGTCATCTCCTCACCTTTCTCTCTTCTACGCTACTTCATATTTGTTCTACTCCTCTCAGTCATGTCTTGTCTTGTCTTCTCTCCTCCTCATGTTCCCATCTCCTCAGCTCTCCGTCTCATCTCTGTGTGTTTCTCTGGCACACCTCCCTCTGTTCTCCTCTCCACTCCATTCTTACCTGTCCTCTCCTCTATTCCCCTCTCCTCTCCTCTCTCATCTCTTCTGCTTCTGTGCTCCTCATCCTTCTGTTGGGCTCTTCCTTCTCTCTCCTGTCATCTCATATCCCCTGTGTGTTTGTTTGCTGAAGTAGGACAGCCTTTAGAACATTTTTATGGGCAAGAGAAAACATCTGCTCTGAAACTGGAGATACGCTGTATAGACAGGAGAGACAGCAAGAAGTGAAGAGATGGACAGAGGAACAGAAAGATTAGTAGATGGATGGATGGATGGATTGGTGGTGATCTACGTGTGTGTGTTCTTGCTTCATTTTGTTTGTGGGTGACAAGTGGCATTTTCATGTGCCTATTCCCCTTTTCCACGTCACACAATGGTTGTCTGTCATTTGGTTGCCATTTTCTCTGTGTGTAAAGTGGTTCTACCCCGTTTCAACATGTTACTTGTTGAGTCACTCACCACAAGAATGCAGTCTGTGCCATATTTGGGGTTAGAGTTTAGATTTGTGCCGCAGCAATCCAAAAGGGATATGGTTGCCGTTGCCATTTGATAAGCACGTAACCCTCATCAGAGCTGCCTCCTGGCGTCTGTGCGAAAAGATAGCCCGGTTAGTCGAATTGTAAAGCACAAGGAGTCTCGTGCCATTCCCCATTGCCGAGTACATTACTCACTTCAGTAAAAGGTCACATTAAGAGTAAGTCATTCTGTGCTCTGAGGAAGGGCAACTTCTAAATAAGTAGACTGATGAGTTCACTATGCCCCCCCCAAAAAAAAAACAGTTTGTAATGTCTGCGAATGCATGTCTGCCAAATGAGGAGAGAGAAAAGAAATATGCCTGTCTGGTCATTGTGTGGGGTGGGTGTCAAGACATATTGACTTGTATGGGGAAGGAAAAGGTTGGGTGTGTTTGGCCTTGTCGTGGTGTGTGTCGTCGCGCCATGTCCAAGTGTGTGTCGCGTGAGCTGGGTGGGGTGTCGTCGGGCGGAAGAGGTTGTGTAATGGGTAGACATAACAGGAGTGGTGGAGAAGCTGGGACAGCCGGCTACGTTCCAGAGCCGTGGGCTGTCCGGAGCCCCGCTTCTGGAATCACACGCAAGGGCAAGCGCTGGACAATACAGTAGCAACCAGGAAGTCGACAACGGAAACTGGGACAACCCCCCCCCACCCCACCATCACCACACCCCCTACCCCCACCACACTCTTGTCCAGGCGAACGCCCAGCCCTGAATTAGTGGCACACACACTCTTACACATACACACACACACACACACACACACACACACAAACTCACACTCACACACACACACACTCACAAACATAGCCCCTCCAGCACACAGACTCTCTCTCTTTCTCTCGCACACACATGCTGTCCCCCACACTCAGTGAGCCGGCAAGCCGTCTGCTGGCAGATGAGCTTGATAAAGATATCTGTGTGTGTGTGTTTGTGTGTGTGTTCTGTATGCTGGAGGAAATGAACTCTGGTGACCCCCTAGCTCAGTGAACAGCTGTTAAAAGCCCACTCCTCTTTTTTCCCTCTTCTCCCCTCCTCTCTCTCTCTGTCTCACTCTCCCCCTCTCCCTCCCTTCTTCTGCTGCTCGACTGTCGCCGCTTAACATCTTTTGCTCAATGCTCCTCCTCTAGTCTAACTAAAAATCACCCCCCCCCCCCCAAAAAAAAAAACTGTTGCCCATTCACACTCTATTATGCCACTATTAAACTTCCCTGTAGTTCTGTACCTAAGCAAGTTAGCTGTATGCGTGTGTGTGTGTGTGTCTGTGTCCCAAACAGTGCAATCAGTCCCCACAGCGTTGGAACCTGGGTGACTGGGTCGCTGACGGCACTGAAGGTGGCTGTTGTATAACATCAGCACTTTTTCTCCTCTCCTCTCCTGGCATGAGTCCATCGCCCCCCAGGGGTGGGGGAGAGAAGAATTGAAGGTGGTACTCGAGGAGTCCTGGAGTCTGGGCTGGTCGGCCGGATGGACAGGAATGGACTGGCCTATGAGGCGCTGGGTTGGGGTGGGGAGGGAGGAGAGGGTGGTCCGGCGGCCCTGGGTGTGAAGCAGGAAGTGCTGCTTGGTGTGGTCGTGGTGCTGGCGGAGCTGCTGCTGCTGTTTCTGCTGCTGCTGGTGGTGGATGGGTGGTGAATGGGTGTGGGGGGGAGAATGGAATGTTAAAAAAGAACACGCTCGGAACTCAGGATGAGGGCGTCAGCTCCCTGTGCAACCCACGCAACACACACACACACACACTCATTGCATCGCCTGTCTGCTTGCCTGCCTTTGGTGTAACTGCTGTTGCTGTCTCTGCACCTCTCTCTCTCTTTTTATTTTTCTATTTCTCTCTACTACTTTTACTTTCTCGAGTGTGTGTGCTTTTTTTCCCTCTTCCCCACTTTCGCACCCCCACTGTCTCATTTCTTCATTTCTCTCTCTCTCTTCTTCTATCTCCCTTTCTCTCTCTCTTTATGTGGGTCAGGTTGAATGTGAGTGACAGGAGTGGAGGAAAAAATGAGCGGAAGAAAAGAAGTAGGTGGTTGGTGGTGGGTGGTGTGGGGGTTAGTGGAGACTCCCATGTCCCCTGGCTCCCCACATGACGGCAAGCCCACCGACAGGATGCACTCAGGGGGCGTAGGGTGCGGTGTGTGTGTGTTGGGGGGTGGATGTGACCAGAGTGCTGGGGTCATGGCGGAGCAAGGCGGGGGTCCCTGCATCCTGCATTTGCAGGGACAGGGAGTCTGGGTGGGACAGATGAGAGAGAGAGAGAGAGACCAGGGAGTGGGTCTGGGCATGCCTGTGTGGGTGTGTGTGTGTGTGTGTTTATGAGTACCTGCATTTATGCGTATGAGTATCTATATGAATGCTTTTCTGTGTGTTTGTGAATCTGTATGTGTGTGTGTGCATGTGTTTGAGTGGGTGCGTGTGTGTGGGTGGTAATATGCGTTGGTGGAGTGTGTAGGCAGACGAGAGAGAGAGAGGAAAGAAAAGGAGTGGGTGTTTGAGGGGGCGATGAAGCAGGCGACAAGAGACCATGAGTGAGACCGAGTGAACGAGAGAGAGAGAGGAGAGAGAGAGAAAGAGAATGTGAGGGTGTGCAAGCCAGTTAGAGAGAAAGAGAGGGACAGAGAGCATGTGAGAGAAAAACGGAGTGTGTGTGAGAGAGAGAAAAAGAGAGAGAGGGAGCGATCTCAGCTGCTTCTCATCCAGCTCTTAAAGGGCCAGTGCTGGGAGGAGTAGACGGGTAGGCACTCTTTAATGGAGCCCAAAAGCTTTTACTTTCTTCCCCCCATCCCCCACGCCAGAACTTCCCAGACCTCACACAGCTGCAGCCACCACCACTGCGTGTGCACACACGTATACACATACAGTACACGTACACACACATGCTGTCGCTTTCTCTCTTCCACACACACACACACAAACTTGCACGCACGCAAAGGCAAAACACAAACGAACAAATAAATGATAAAAGTGCAAACACAGACTATCGTGTACTGTACAGATTCAAACAGACATGCGTGCACATGCAAATGAAGTAACACACACACATACATGCACACATCCAAATTCATAAATAGCAAGTAGATGCATGCACAAGTAATGAATAGATCATGTAAGATACCTTGCACAATGTCTTCAACATGAAGCATGGTTATTACTACTGTACATTACATTGTAATAACATTTGCTTATAACAACTGTTATAACACAACATGAAGTCTGTCATGAGACATATCTGTCAGAACAGAAATAAAACCTTCCTAAATGGACTAACGTATAAACCATGCAACATGGAAAATGATATAAATTAAATTAATTAATTTAATAATAAAATTTAATAATTTATTGTGAATAAATAATGCATTTTTATAACATATTAACAAACAATAACACAACATTTGAATTTAATAACTATGAGAAATATTAACAGAAGTGAAAATCATAGATCTGTTGACTTTGTAATATGTAAGTAATATGTAAGAGATAAAGGACAAAACAGCATTCACATAGTGCACAAAGTGTGTTATTTCTGCTGTGACAACAAAGGCAGGTCCATTCTCTTTGTTGAAGAAATAGGCTACGTCTGCCATACACTGAGATTTTCTTCAACTTACCTGATGAACTGCACATACTGCTGAATGTACTGATGCTGTGGCCATATCCCACAGCAACAGTACAGCATATAAATATATCTCATGTTGCCAAGGTAGTGTATCCAAGCAGTTCTCCTCATTGTGGTTAATAGCCCAAAAGTTGCTCCTCTGTCGACTAACTTGTAGTTTATTATCAGACCTCATCTTTTGTACTGTCACAGTTAAATAATTGATAAAAGAGTATATGCCTTAATCAGAAAAGTAATACACAACACAAGTTTGTACTTATGCCATGGAATTAGGTAATAAACTGAAGCCTTAAAGGAAACATCTGGCGTGAATCAACCCATTATCCCTGTTGCCTGAGCTCACTGAGTGCTTTTGGTAGGAACAGGAACAAAAAAAATCGGCCAAACTTGCAAACTGGCAGTTAACACTAACTGAAAGGGGCACAGAAAGCTAAAACTGAGTTTCTTTGCCCTCGTTAGTTAGCGTTAGCTGCTGTTTCACTGTTCAGTCCTCGTTGTATCAAATTTTCTTCTTTCGCTTTGAGTTTGAGGAACAGGGCTATGGGTTGATTTACATCATATTTTGGGAGCAAGTTGATTATGGCAGGCATATATCCTCTCAGAGGCGTTAGTTATTTGTTGGTTGTTGGTTTTTGAATAAATCGAGAAATAGAATTGATTAGAAATACATGTCGCAGGTGATTGCACTGTCCAGATACATTTCTATACCTCCATGTAACATGTCACATTCTTGCTCACACTATAAATGCACATGGCCTCTGCCAAAAGGGAAATATCAGATCCATTTGAAAGGAGGGGGGAGGCGGGTAGGAAAACAATCTACCTAAACTAAGTCAACTGACAGAAGAAGCCAAGTTCAACGATGCATGGATTGAGATAAGAGCAATCCAAAAATTCCAAAATGTTCCTCCTTAACGATCGTCTATCACTGCCACTATGAAGGCTCCAGGCTGAAGATAATATTAGCAATAATATTAGCAGTTGATGCAGTGCTGATTGTTGATAGCATGCCAGGATCTAGGGTGTACATGCCTGTCATTTCTCGCCCTCCCTTCCCTTTTTTTCTGTCCGAAGCACCCACCCGAAACGTAAATCACTCTTTGCTCTTTGTCAGCTATTTAAAACATGCGGTTGGCATAGCGATGACGGAATACTCTGTGCCTGTTTGTGCCTTTAAAAGAACAGGAGGGGTCGATGGTATGACCCCCTAACGACCCTTCTTACTTAAGCACCCCTCCTCTTTCACAAGACCCCCCCCCAAGCCTAACACTGTCCGTCTATGCCCCAGTTGGCCCCCAGACAGTGGGGGAAATGGGCAGTGTGAGGTGGAATGTAAAACAAGCGAATGCACGCTATCGCAAGCTGATAAGGGACCTGAGCCATGCCGGGGAGGCATGACCGTGACATCATGGTTGTGTCGCCCGCACACACCTTTCTCTCTCTCTCTCTCTCTCTCTCTCTCTCTCTCTCCCTGTTCTGGGGCCAGGCTCTGGCCACCTAATATAGACATCTAGGCTGCAGGCAGAGGCAGAAAGGCAGAAGCCACTGCCAGCCAACACGGGACACCCCGACAACCTGCCAGGACTCAGCCACCATGCACAGACATACAGAGAGAGAGAGAGAGAGAGAAAGAGAAAGGGAGAGAGCAGGAAAGAGGGAGGGCGAGAGCAAACGAAGGGAGTGAATGAGTCTGAGAGCGAGTGACGTGTGTCTGACGTCTCTTGCCAGCTGACTGCCCAGATTCCTGCGAGGTTGAGTGGAGACAGTGGTGCAGTCATGTGCCCCCCTCGGCCCCTGGCAGTGTAAACGTTGGCGTGGGTCTTACGGCACAGTGCACCAATTTAGGCACAGCCAGAGGGTCTTCCATGTTGTCATAGTGGAGGTGCACTGTGTCCTGTTGCCCAGAATAAGTCTATCTGAACTGACTGGTTGTTCCTTTGTGGAATGAAATAGTTTACCAGGAGCTGACTTCTAAGAAAGTTCATGTGGTTATCATGGAATATTGAGCTGCGACTTTCTACGAATTTTCTACGGAGTTATTACAGTTTTAATTTACTGCTGATAGGGTTAGTTGATTACATTGAAGTGGAAAATACAATGAGAAAAAACAATGATATTTTGATATTTTGGTAAAAATAGCGTATTACTACATAAAGTGTGTATTTTTAATTTCTTGTTGTTTAGTGTGACATACCTGCACTGTCTGTGATTTCCAGCCTTATGGAAAAGAGTTAGCCAGTGCAATCTAAATGAGGGAGCGTGTGCAATTTGTGTGAACTCAGTGGCGAGAGTGAGGAGGTCACCCTTCCAACTAGGACATGCTTTTTTATCTCTTTACCAAGGCTTTTTTTACTAGCCAGGATCACACCTCTTATCCCAGAGGAATGTGAGGAATTCCTCTCTCTCTCTCTCACCATTTTCTTTTTGTGTCTGTCTGTTGGTATGTTTCTGTTGTTATGTGTGTGTCTGGTTTAGTGTTTTAGCCTTCATTAAGTTGTTCTCAGGTTGGGACACCCTTGTTCTGGGTTGTTTAAATATATAGACAGAGCAATAAAAGGGTGCTTTTAGCTCTTCATGACTGTGTTAAGTGACTCACAAGTAGTGTTGTGTGTGTATTTTAGACCTGTCCTCATACCTTTTGCAAGTGTTTTTCCACCTGAAAAATCAGGCTAAAAATGTTTATTGAAATTTACTATATGTAGCTATAGTGTTTCTGCAAATAACCTGTAAAACAGAAGGTAAAACTTAAAAATTAAAAAAATTGTTTGTGTAATGTTACAAGAATTTCAACTAACATTTTGAAATTGTTATAATATATATTTAAAATATATACTTCTTTAAATTCAGTAAATTTGGACTTCAGATATTTTTCAATAACTACTTTAAAATTGCACCTCCATGTTACATGTAAAACTTATTAACTTATTCAATTGAGAAAATAAAAAAATGTTTAATTTGCAAAGTGTTTTTAAATAAATTTAACAACTTTTCATAACTTCAAAAATGATTTAGTATTTAGATCGCGCCTTTTGATTCCAGTTGTCCCTGTTCTCCCTTTTTAGAATCTTCTTCTCTGTTTGCTTTTACGTAAAAATGAAGCAAACATTTCTAAATTGTTACTTAGCTTAAGATCTTGGAATTTCTACTTTGTAATTTTAAAATGTGTAATAATGATAATTTAACCATTTAATATATTTACTCAGGTTTATATGTGGATTTTTTTTTCAGTTTTCAGTTTCGATTATCAGTTCTGAGATATTATATTATTATTACTATTACTACATTAACAATAATAACAACAATAATAGTAACAATAATAATAATGTACTCATAATAATCAGAAAAATAACAGATTTCTATTTAGAAAAACACACAGTCAGTTTAAAAAATATATGTCTAATATGTTTCAGTTGTAGAATCTATTAAATCTTTAATTTTGTTCCTTTTTTGGCTTTCCAATTTCTTTCTGTATGACATGACAATACCATGAGGTCATACGTTTTAAAAGGAGAGAGAGGTTCTTTAGCGGGGAGCTGAATAACTGTCCTGGGTCAGATTTCCATTAAAACAATATTAAAACAATAGCAGCCATGGAGCAGCCATCAGTGGCCATGGAGGAGTGGCAGCTCTGGTCACTCACACATGACATGACTACAGCAGCAACAAGAGTCCCAACTTGTCCAGCTGTTTCTGAGTCAGTAATAGACTTAAGTCTGAACCGCGCTGTAGCCCACGGCTCATGCCCGCTGCCAAAGGGGGAGTCAGAGAGAGAGGGAAAGAGAGAGAGAGAGAGAGAGAGAGAGAGGGAAAATGGAGCAAACCCCATGTTGATGAGTTCTGTTGTATGATTCATCCTCCCCTCTCTTCTCCTCTTCTCTCCTTGCTTGCCCCCTCCTTCTCTCCAGTGGCGAGACCCAGTTGTGTTCTACCACACAGACTGGCAGAGCACATGGGTGGGAAGGGGAGGCGTGGCTCTTTATGTTAAGGTGTGGCAATACCACATCACAACGCACGCACACACACACACACACACACACACTTCTATTCTACTGTGTGTAGTGTACTTACTGTGTGTACTTTGTACGCATTTAGACACACCCACAAACACTGCGGTAATCTGACAATTACCGTGTTGTTACAGTATGCTTGCTGGATGAGCTGTGGTCTCTAGGGAAATTTTGAGGGTTTTGATGCATAACTTGCGTATAAAAATAGACAAACCTTTCTGTCTGTTGTAATTAGTCATTAAACATTGTATTTGTATTTACAATTTTATTTTTCAGAGTTTTCCCTTTTCAATAGCTGCAACCTTTTGCTGAAGTACATATTTAAAACATGAAAATAGAGAATTTCTTCTATACATCCAAAGAGCTCAAGTTCACAAAAATGTTGTCTTACTTTTGTCAGTCTATACTCGAACAAGGAATCTAAGCAAAGCTATACATGTCAGTGTAAGCATACACACAGACCTATACGTACACACAGACAAGCACATATGGCATACAACACATACACACACACATACGCACAAACACACACCCTTAAAACATCTTAAATGACAAAATGTAGGTTGCCATTTTCACCAACGTGACTCACCAATGCGGTGCAGATGAAACCATGTTTTTATTGTTGGTGACGGTCAGAGAGAGAGAGCCGAGGGATGCCCGTCAAGAGTCTCTCCCCGTGTGTCTCCCTCGCCTGCATAAGAAAGAGGCGGACCAGACTGGGCTCGGCAGGGCTGGACTGGGATGGGCAGGGCAGGACAGAGAGAGGAGTGGCTGCTGATGAGACGCTCTCTGGAGGAGATGGGAGAGGAGTGGAGAGAAGAGGAGAGGAGAAATGGGAAGGAGGAGAGAAGGAGAGAGGAGAGGAAAGGAGAGGAGAAGAGAGGGGAGATGAGGGGGTGGTATGGGATGAGATGGTGTGTGAGTGTGTGTGTGTGTGTGTGTATGTGTGCGTGTGGGTTGACTCCTGGCCTGACCCAGGAGGTGAGTCACATTGTGACTAATTGGTGAAATATGGCACTTTTAACAGGCAGTTTCGGTCTTGTCCCAAATCTGAAAGAGAATATTTGGACATGAATGTGTGTGGTGTGTTTGGTGTGGTCTCCTACTTGGTGTGAGTGTGTGAATGTATGTGTGTGTGTATGTGTGTGTATGTATGTGTGTGTATGTGTGTGTGTTAGGGACAAAGTAGTATGACATGGGGACATGTCATTTTTGTGTTTGTACTGCTTCCACTGTATGTATATGTCTTTGTTACTCTCCCTTGTCTTACTCACACACACACACAAAGAGAGAGAGAGAGAGAGACGCGCACACACACACACACAGAGAGAGAGAGAGAGAGAGAGAGAGACACGCACGCACACACACAAACACACACACACACACACACACACACACAGAGAGAGAGAGAGACACGCACGCACACACACAAACACACACACACACACACACAGAGAGAGAGAGAGGCACGCACGCACGCACACACACACACACACACACACACACACACACACACACACACACACACACACACACACAGAGAGAGAGACATGCACGCACACACACACACACACACACACACCGGGAGAAAGTACCTTAATTCACATTGGGTCTGAAACTTGAGACCACATGGGAGCGCTTCCTCTTTTTTTTTGATGGCTTATATTTGCAAAAAAAAAGCAGAAATGCTGATGAACGGACAGAAAGAGAGAGATAGAGAGACATTGCAGTAGATCTGTTGGGTGGGAAAGAGGACGATCACCAGGGGAACGTGTTTATGTGCATGTGACCCCAAACTGGACTGTTTCATCGTGACCTGAAGTGTCTCCAGGTCTCAGCCTCAGGCGAGCAGCGCCTTACAGCAGTTGTCCGGGGTTCTTTAGTCAACCACAGGACTGCAAGAACTTAAAGGATATCAATCACCAGTGGAAGAGATTTATTTTAGGCTGCTACATCTCATGGTTAGCATCCTGCTGTTTATTTTTGCCACTTTTGTTTTGGGTGGAAGATAAGACAAGTAAGCCAAAGGCATAAATAATAATTTCATAGACTTACAGTTATTTACTGTTGTTATACTAATTAAACACTGTTGCTATATTAATTACACACATCTGTTGTTGTGTGTTGTTTTTCAAAAACAAAAACAATGAGGTCATTCATGAAAACTCAATTTGTTTTTCTTTAAAAGCAATAGAAATGTGATTTTTTTTGGAATGAATAGAATTGAGTTATGTAAAAGGAAGGTTAAATGTGTGAAACAGAGGACAAGAATGGACCATATTTATATATAGAAATGGAATAGAATAGAATAGTCGTTATTGTCATGTCAAGCACTCAGACTGTCTAGTTATGGTGTATGTTCCTCAGACTGGGTCTCCTGGCCATGAAGCCCCCAGCTGTTTGCCTTATTTAGTGCCACTGTCCATTCTTCAGTCTCTGAGGTTCGGCAGTGTGTCAAACAACGCAGTCACTGCTGCCACTCTCAGCCGGTTTCTTCTTCTCCCTTCCTCCCTCCCTTGTTCACTTGCTCTCCCTCCCCTCCCTCTCTCCCTTTTTTTCCTCCCTTTTTTTCTGAATGGGTGTCCTCTCCCTAACCTCTCAATTGAACAGTAAAACAGAAGACCGCTCTGATTGGCTGGCCCCAAGCTGGACAGCCCACCGCCCCCCCACCCAACTGTCCCCCTTCAGCCGGCCCCTATATAACCAACCACAGCAGAGCTAGTGTGTGTCAGAGAGAGAGAGAGAGAGCGAGAGAGAGGGAGGAGGGAAAGAGAGAGGGGTAGTGGGGGAGAGAGGAAGAGAGGAAGTGTGTGTGTGTGTGTGGAGGGGGTGGGGGGCGGAGTGAGGAGGGGGGGTGGCTAAGCATGTGATAAGAAGGCTTCGCAAGGGGATCGAGGCCAGAGTTGCGCTGGAGGGCTTTTGGGCTGCGGAAAAGGGAAAACCCCGCAATAGGGAGAGGCAGACAGAGGGAGAGAGAGAGGGAGAGAAAGAGAGAGAGAGAAACCCTCTCACCACCTCACCTCGCGGGCTCTTCTGGCTCTTTTTTTGTCTGTCTTTCTCTTTCTTTTCCGTTCTCTCGCGTCTCTTGCCTTCCCTCTCTTTCTCTCGCGCTCTCTCACGCCGGTTTCTTTCAGTGCTGCTGCTGTCACTTTAAGGCTGTTACTGATTAGTCACAGAAGAATGCAACTGGAAAGAAAAAGGGAGAGAGAGAGAGAGAGAGACAGAGACAGAAGTGAAAGAGGGAGGGAGGGAGAGTTCTAAGTGAGAGAAAGAAGACCAGAGAAGACAGAGAGAGGGAGTCTCAGCTGGAAAATCGTTGTCTCGAGTGAAGTCGTGTTGAGTTGAGGTTCGTTTTTGTTTTATTTTACAGCACGGAATGACTGACAGCCTTTGAAGCAGATCTCCAGTGCCCCCCGCTCTCTCTCTCTCTCTCTCTCTCTCTCTCTTTCCTTGCCTATGACTCCACTGAAGAGGCTGCAGGACGCAAGGGAAGTTGGGGACCCCTCGCAGCACACTGTAAATACTCCTCTCACCCAGACTGAGTAAGTGAAAAAAAGAACAGAACGAAAAGAAAAGAAAAAAGCAAGAAAAAAACTAAAAGCATTGGTGTCTAATGGATATCATATGGTGCATGTTAAATTGAGAAATTGTTTGCAGATTCTTGATAACCACACAGAGAAAAAATGAAAATGTTTGAAGTTTGAAGTTTTGGCTGGCTAAAATGTGATTTTGTGATGTGGTAAATTTGTAAGTGAGCAAAAAATTTATTTTAATAACGTTGTCTAAAGTATGACTATGATTTTTAAATGCTGATGTTGGTAGATTGTTGTGTGTGTCAGAGATTGTTGGTGTTGGCTATTGTATGCATGGTGTGGTGTGATAGGGCAGACTGACATTCTTAAGCAGTGCTTCGTCGATCTTCCTGGCTGAGTTTTCATAAGGGTCAACTGTCAACAAGCAGAGACTCATTCTTATTTAGTAATTAGCACAGTACAGTGGAAATGTCAAGAGAATTTTTGTGAACACACTAGAGGGTTTTGTAAGTGTTATACAGATATTTCTTTTCCCATGTTATTCGTGGCAAAGTTCAGGGAAGGCATATGGTGTGTGTGTGTGTGTGTGTGTGTGTGTGTGTTAGAGATAGTCACGTGTCTTGCCTAGGGTTCTCTCGGGGTCTCTGTTACTTACCGGCTGTTTCAGTCTCAAATGAACTCCTTACTCTGTGTGCGTGTGTGTGTATGTGTGTGTAAGAGTGTATAAGAGTGTGTGTGTGTACATGCTTGTCAGCAGTTGTAGTGGTGAGAGCTGGCGCAGAAAGGTGGAACAATGTATACTGTATCCCTACTCAGCACAATGCTATTTTTTTTATGAATGGGCCACACAAGCAAGCGCTCTGATTGGCTAGAAGTGGTGGGTGATCACAGGACACGCTCTCAGCTGGTTCTGTCTCAGCAACTAGGCTGGAA
>JAIFZK010000071.1:4987500-5132500 GCA_027481765.1 Tenualosa thibaudeaui
AATCATACGGCTCCCTCTTTTTGTATGTGTGTGTGTATGTGTGTGTGTGTGTGTGTTGGAGACAAAGAATAGAGGACTCATTTTGCTCAGTTTTAAGCCATGAGTGGAACAGGGAGTATGCGTTTTTGTGTGTGTGCGTGTATATGTGTGTGTGTGTGTGTGTGTGTGTGTGTGTGTGTGTGTGTGCGTGTGTATGAAAGAAAGTAAGGGGTGTAAGGCCTGTATAGCTGCTTACATTGGCCCGTTGGCTCAGTGCTGAGTATGTAGGCCAACCCAAATCATATCTGTGTGTGTGTAGAGTGCCGGTAGCCGTGATGTCACTAGGTGGGACACGCTGCCTTACCTGCCCTAAATGTACTACAGGGTCAATTAATTAAGTTACGCAACCCTACCTCACCAGAGCATGACCTACACTCAGTCTCTCTCTCTCTCTTTCTCGCTCTCTTTCTCTTCTGTCTTTGTTGTCCTCCTACTCTCCTTTCCGCATGTCTGCCTGTCTGTCAGTTTATACTTGTGCAGCTTCAGAGTTTGGTCTGTGCAGACAAAAAAAAAAGCCTTGTGGTAAAAAGGCTAACATGGCTGCCATTGCTATCGCTACGGTTGTTTGGTTTTGATGTAACGACAGCTGAAAGAGGAGGAAAAGACCAAAGGGGAAGGGAGGGGTAAACGTCTACAAGAAAAGAGGTGTGTGTGTGTGTTGTGTCGACTGTCTGTGTGTGTGTGATTGTGAGAGAGAGAAAAAGAGAGAAAGAGGGTGTGTGATGTAGACACTCAGGTAACATAGACAAACGGTCTCAAACGGTCTCACTATCGCACACATGCATTCTTTGCACACACTGTGCATGTGTGCGTGCATGTGTGTGTGTGTGTATCCACGCCCATATATGGGCAAACCTTCCGCACCTGGTCTAGGCGGCCGGGAGTGCATTGAATTCCAATAAGCGCTGAGTGCCCAGGAAAAGACGACACACACGTCATGGAAAATTAGAATCAATGGCGAGCAGTACACGCACTGCACACGCACAGCACACACACCTCACACACACACACACACACACCTTCTTTCACCCTTCATAGTGTAAGTGTGGGAGCCCGGTCTAATCACTGCCTCTCTCTCTCTCTTTCTCTCTCTCTTTCTCTCTCAGTCCACCTGAGCGCAAACAGTAATAAAGGCGACCTCCTTCGTCAGACCCCAGATCAGTGGTGGGGGCTTCAGCACTCAGTCAATAAGCTGCAGCTGAAGCTCGAGTGGAGTCCTCCAGCTCCAGTAGGTGATGATGAGCTGTGTGGATGCAGGAGGGAGGGAGGCTTAGTGAGGTCCCCCTCTGGGACTGACTGGGGCTCAAACACACCTTATGGCTATTGGCTATTGACCTTGTCTTTTTATGAGAGTGGGACAGGTTGATAGGATAAGGGTTGCTCTTTTCTTTGTTCTCCGACCTTTCTTTCTTTCTTTCTTTCTTTCTTTCTTTCCTTTACTCTCTCTGAATTTCTTAACTTTCTTTTTGTTCTGTCACTTTCCTCTCTTTTTTTCTTTCTTTCTTTTTTTTCTTTCTTTCTTTCTTTTTCTTTCTTTCTTTCTTTCTTTCTTTCTTTCTTTCTTTCCATTCTCTTTCCCCTCCTCCTCCTCCTCCTCCTCTGCCTTGTGAATGACACTTTAATGACTTTATTGGTACAGGCGAGGTGAAATAAATGTAGTCTTAACTTTCCAGCCATAGAACCCAATCAGGCTCAGCCAAAGGTTTGGAGTTGACTTGACTTGACTTGAATTGAGTTTGGCTAAGGGAGTGAAAGGAGGTGGTTTGGGGGTATGGGGGGTAGTTATAGGAGTGGTGGCAGTTCTTTTATTCCACTTCATTGACAGGGTAGACACTTACTGTGGGTAGTTGGTATGTTGTGTCGACTGTAGTTTGTTCTTGCTTTGTCTTTAAAGCAGTGTTGTGTTGCATTGGTATGTTGCTTTAATGAATTTATGGCTCTTTGTTAATGGGTTTGATGAAGGCTGTTGAAGTGCAGGTCTACACCTGGCTAAGAACGAAAGAAGGTGTGTGTGTGTATGTTTGAGTGTGACTCTTATACTCCGTTCCAGTCTGGTCAGAGAGGTCACACGCACACACACACACTAACACACACACACACACACACACACACACACACACACACATATACACACACATGCATACACACTGGCTCCAGCCGGCACCCCCCGTTTGCCAAGCCTTCATAAAGAGTCCCCGGCGTGAGTGGGGAGCCAGGCCTTTCCCATCAGTCCGGCCCTCTGGAAAGCAGCTTTGCCCAGCAGCAGTGGCAGCAGAGGCAGAGGCAGCGCAGACAGCAGACCCACAAAGGCCCAGCCCAGCCCAGCCCAGTCCAGCCCAAATGAGCCCAGAGCAGGACTGGACAGAGCAGAACTGGGCAGCACTGACGGGCAGCCCTGGGGCTGGAGCGCTGTGGTACGAGTTCCTGTCCTTCCCTCAGAGTGCTTGTCCGCGCTCAGTTTGGACTTCCTTCCCGCTCTGTCCTTCTGTCTTTCTCTCTCTCCTTCTGTCTTTCTGTGCGTCCCTCTTTCTTTGTCCTTGAATATCTCCCTCTCTCAGTCTTTCTTTCTTTCTCCCGCTCTCTCTCTCTTGCTCTTTCATTTTGCCCTTCCATTATTTTATGCTCTTTCTCCCGCCTCCACTCTCTTTCTGCCTGTCTCTATCCATTTTTTTTCTCTCTCTCTCTCTTTCTCTCATCCATCTCTCTCTCAAGCGTAGGATGTCACAGAGAGCTCGAAGAGAGATCACCTTACACAGAGCACTGAGCCCATCTGCTGTGCCTCTCTCTTAATAAGGCTTGCATTAAGGAAGCTGTAAAGAGCAAATGAACTTCCCAGCTCCAGTTCACTTGTAGACAATCTCTCTCTTTCTCTCTTTTTCTCACTCTCTCTCTCTATTTCTATCTATCTCTCTCTCTCTCTCTCTCTCTCTCTGTCTCTCTGTGCCTGCTGGAAAAGAACCTGGCCTCTGGGCTTGGCTGCTGGTTCTGGTTCTAGAAGACGTGTGTGGGAGCTATGGTAGCAGCAGACCCGATCCTGTTATACATCCTCTGGGGAGGGAGGAGGGAGCAGGCCAGTGTTGTTTATGTTGCCCACTTTACCTGCCCAGTCTTTATCTCAATTTATTTTCCCTTTCTCTTTCTTTTCTCCTTTCGTTTCATTTGGTTTCACTTCATTCTCTCTCTCTCTCTCTGTCTCTTTCTTCCTAAAATGTATTTTGAATCGTGTCAAAAGCAGTTACACTCACTGCCTGGCTAGCGCCGAGTGTCGGACATGCCTTGCTTGGCCTTATCTGATTGGCTGGCAGGCTAATGAAATTACATTGTTAATTGGTGGAAGTTTGCTTGGCTCGCTTGGTTCTTGCTCAGTTCTCTCCTCCGACACCGAGAGGGCTGGCAGGGTTAGTAAGGGTGTAATGAATCCTACTCATCTCTCTCTCTCTCTTCTTCTCTCCTCCTCCTCTCTCTCTCTCTGTCTTTCTCTCTGTAATTCTGATGCGTGGCTGCATTGATAGCCTGAGTCGCCCGTGTGTCGACCTGTACGTATCGCGGTATCGCCATATCAGTGAAACCCTATCGAGGGAGATTAGCAGCAAGCGGCTAACTGGGAACGGTTGGCTTTCCTCTGCCCTGTGTGAGAGGGCCAAGAGGGGACAGCCTCTTCCTCAAATTGAATAAGCTAAAAAAGATGAAGGGAGAAAAACACTGACAGCTTCCACAGCTAGCCCAGAGAGGGAACCACCTCCAAGCAAGATGATACCTCTCTTTTTTAATTAGAGCACTTCAAATTCTCTTTCTCTCTCTCTCTCTCCCCCCTTTCCTGCCTTTTTCTACCTTCTTTTCTGTGTAGAATGCTGGTATAGAGTTGGAGAGTTCTCAGAAGGTGAAGTAGAAAAGACCATTGGTCAGATGAATTATTGATACAGTGTACTTCAAAAAGCTGCTTTGGACACCCAGTTTTGTGACCCTGGGGACCGACTCAAGTGCCTATAACAAGCAGGGAAGGAGTTGATCAGGGAGGCACCCGCACACACACGCACACACAAACACACACACACACACACACACGCACACACACACGCACACACAAACACACACACACACACACACACACACACACACACACACACACACACAGACAGCTAAAGAAAGCTAAAGTGGATGTATGATTGACTCACAAGGGGTTTTATGTGCCGAAGACAAGTCTGTCACTGTCACTGTTGTCAATGGCAGCGTTCTGAATGGACAATACTGACAGGGGCTCGTAAGTAGAGAATCTGCTGCGGATGGAACGTGCCAGATAATGTCTTTCTGAACAATGTGTCGACTAGTTGTTTTTTTTTTGCTATGGACAGGCAGCTCTTCACAGGCTTATTGTGACTCAGATTTGACTGCTGAAAGCACGCTTGTCAGCCCATTTGCCCCCCCAAATCTGCCTTAAGGAGGCCGTACATGTTAAAGTCCTTACACAAGGTTCTTCTTTTTTACTTCTCTCTCTCTCTCTCTGGCTCCCTCTCATTATTTACCACTGTCATTTCTCTCTCTCTCTTCTCTCATCCCTCTCTTACACACACACACACACACACATACACATACACACACACAAGCACGCACACACTCCCTGTGCGCTCCCCTTTCTGGCTGAGGTCGGCGTGATGAATGTGGATGTGGTTGGAACAGTCATCTCTCTGGCAGTTCAGAGGAAACCCACATCAACTGAAACACGCTCTGGGGGACAGGAATAGCCCAGCCCTAGGGAGGGCGCCATGGCAGCCTCCCCTTACTACTAACATCCACACACACACACACACACACACACACACACACACACACTCATACACACACAAACACGCACACTCATACACACACACAAACTTAGGAACGTGCACACACAGGCATGCATCCTTGTGCACGCACACCCACGCTCATATATCCACAAATATACACATCCACCCACACATACACACACACACACACAGACAGACATACATTCGTATACAGTGGACAGCAAGACATCTACCCCCTCCACTCCCTTCTCTTGCCACCGCTATACCCAACAACTGCCCCCTCATAGCTTTCCCTTTTCAAAGGCATCTTGGCATCCACCCTGAAGTCTTTCCATGACTCTTACAGTCGGGCTGATTGCATTTAGTTCATGACAGCCTCTCAGACAGATTTCTTTACAGACCCTTAGCCTCTCTCTCTCTCTCTCTCTCTCTCTCTCCCTCTTCGTCTCTCCTTCTTTCTCAGTGAGCTGTATCGCTCACTATGCTATGCCTTCTGCCCCCACCCCACCCCCCAGCCCCTCATTCGACCCTTCTCCCCTTTCCCTTATAAAGCGTACACCTTGCTATGCTTTCTGAAGCCCCCTGGACGTGACAGCTCAGCCTAAGCCTGGTCTCTTTTGCTCTGCCTTGCCCTGCACAGCTCTGTGCAGTGGAAAGGGCTGAGACTCCTCTGACCTATTTCAGGCTGGTTAAACATATCACTCAAGCCCCTGTAGGCTAACCTCCACACTCACTGCAAGGACTTCCGCTCTGCCCCATGTGCCGAGTGAGGGAGGGGGGCGCGGAAGGGGAGGAAAGATGGAAAATTGGTGTTGGCTTACCTGCGGCTGGTCCTCTTTGATCATTAGCCACAACGTCAGGCAGCGCATGGAAAAAGCCCCGATAAGAGTCAGTGGTGGGAGGGCAGCATGTGGACCTTATCACAGGGGCACCGTGCTGAGTCGCCACTGTGCTGGGTCTCCGCTAGCAGCTGGCATAGACAGGCACAGAGCTGCCCCCTTATACCCCCTACCTTTCTTTCTTTCTTTTTCTTGTTTACTTTTTTCTTTCTTTTCTTCCCTCTTTTTGTGCCTTGAAATCGTCTCAGTGGTAAAATTTTTCTCATTCATAGATTTTGTGCTTTCATTTAATGACTCCAGCAGAGCGTTTGTAGTCTAGGCAGCTTGGGTCTTCAGTGACTGAAAAGTCTGTGGAAAAGTAGATATTCCTTAAGCATTATATATAGATATATATATATATATATATATATATATATATATATATATATATATATATATATATATATATATATATATAAATAAATATATATATATATATTCTGTCATAGCACCAAACTTTATTCTAAACTATACTGATGAACACTTGCTACAAAATCAGTTGTCTGTATTGGACCTACAATTTATAAATGTAATACTTATTCAGTAATACATTAGTAAGTGCATTAATTACTTTGATATGACATGCCAGTCATTGCAATCATTAATTGAACACATTACGTAAGACTTTTCACACCCAAAAATACAGCAGGTAGTGTATGAGTGTGTGCGTGAGAGAGAGAGAGAGAAGTGGGGAGTGATTCTTATCTGAAGCATAATTGCACTGTAAGCTGCTGAATCTGGGTGAGCCCAGCAGGCAGGTCTGGCGTAAGCCATGTTCTCACAGCATGGGGGCGGTCGAGGTGTTGATTAGGTTGTCTGTCAGTCGGCCTGTGGACAGAGTGGCTGTGTGTGTGTGTGTGTGTGTGTGTGCATGCGCATGTTTGCAACTCCAGAAGGAGCATTCCTCGCCTGCCTGCCTGCCTGCCTGCCTGCCTGCCTGCCTGCTTGCGTTTGCTTGGCAGCAAGGAGATGCTGAGCGGAGCGCCAGCTGTCATGAAATGCTGTCTGTGTGGAGATGTCAGACTCAAGAGTAATGGGGGAATGCCTTTGTTTTGTTCTACAGGCACTGGGGAACGTCTTGGGCAGATGAAGCTGGCAACCTGGAGATGGAGAATGAAGCTTCCTATATCCTCAATTCATTAAGGTACGGTGATTTTCTTTTTTTTTAAACATATTACATGTTTGTTAATTATTATATTAATTAACTCATAATTAGTGAAGGCCTATTATAGTGATAGTACAGTTCGCACTTTGCATCAAGCTGAGGAGAGACATTTAAAAATCTCTTTATTCCCTAGTGTGTCATACTGTACCTCAACAGCAAATCACAGTGTGGTAATGGAAAAAAAACACCAATACAGTTTGCATCCTTTATTTTGTCAACAAAGAGTCAAGTTGCAAAACCACATAAACACACACACACATACTCAATTTCAGACAAGGGCACTAAGAAACCATGAACAAGACAGTATGCTTGATCATGTCTACTGTCCTAATTTGCCAAAGTGGAGCGGACACCAAGGGTAGTGTGATATGTTATGGAGTCTGCCACTGTCTGGTACTTAGCTTAGCATGAGGACCAGGCAGCACATGAGAGCTGGACAAGGAGATGTTCTTGGTGGGAGGTCTGAGAGAGAGAGGGAAGGAGAGAGAGGGGGGGGGACTTGCTTCCATCTCAAGGGTCCTTCTTAGAGACCTCAGTCTCCCTGCTGGGGAAGTAAGATCCTTCCTTGTGCATTAGAGCCTAGACTGGCCTTCGCCCCACCACCACCACTACCACCATCCTACCATCCCTACCACCCCGACCACCCCAACCCCCACCCAGCCCTGCCTCCACCAACTGTCCCCTCCCCCTCTGCTCTGGCCCTGGCCGGGTTATGAATGGAATGTGTCGGAATGTGTCCTCGTGGTGTTTACGGCTCATTCATCTGGGGCCGCAGGGCTGGGCCATCTCCCTCAGGGGGAAAGACAATGGAGGCCCTCCGACAGGAAGTGCATTCCTTTACCCTAGAGAGCCTTGGGCCGACGGCCAGAGCCCAAGAGACACAGAGACGGAAAGACAGGAAGAAAAACTTCTCTCTTCCTCTCTCACTGTCTCTCTCTCTCTCCTTCTCTCAGCTCGTTTTTTTTTACACATCTCACTCTCTCCTTCTTATGCTCACACTCGCATGCACACCAGCTCTCGCATGCACGCTAGCTCTCACTCTCGTTTGCTAGCTCATGTGGTTGCTGAGTCGCTCCACTCGCTTGTATTCCGAGCCAGCTGACAGGCCAGCTCACCGACTGACTAAGAGACTGGCCAACAACTGGAGCTGGAGAGTCAGCAACCCAGCAACACGTCCTTCCCCTGGCTCGCGTCCCGCGATTACTTGCTCATGTCCTCGTCGCCATCCAGCTGAGAGCCCAGTCATCCCAGATCCCACTAACCAGCTGACACACACACACACACACACACCAAGTAACAACTGGTGGCGTGTTTTGTTAGAATTAGCAATTGTTTTACTTCATCGTTCAGGTGGCGACACAGAACCGGACTTCCAGCTTGCGCTTGGTTCATGGGGTTGACTCACGTCAGTGAGTTGCAACCACAAAGTCGTGTCTTACTGTAGGTTCTGGTTAAACTGTGTGGTTCATTTGCTGCAAGCGGTGTGGCTCACCGGTCGTCTCATCTTGGTGTGAAACGTTAGCCGCAAGCTTAAGACAGATTGCCTGAGCTATATTACAGAACCACATCAATAAGGTGTCAGTGCCTTAGAAGTGCCCCCGAAGCAAAAAAAAAAAATCTAATAAGTGTCAAAGCCAGGGTTTAAAGCTGCACAGGGAATTGATATTGGCTCCTACAACTCAACACCTCTATGGATCATTGGAGTTGATGGCATGGAGTTAAAGTTACGTTACATGAAACTCTTCGGTACTTAGAGGGAGCAGAGAAGAATAAGAGAGAGGGGAAAAAAAGGAAAATGCATTGGAGAGCATCGCTTTAACAGGCTCAGCCTCTACCCTGCTTGGCTGAGTGACTGTAGCACCTCTCAAGACAGCATCACACACACACACACACACACACACACACACACACACTCACAGTAACACACTCACTGGGCAACTCATTTCCTGGGCTAACACTTTCCAGCCACGGCTTCCGAGTGACAGTGATGTCACCATGGAAATGTGCCCTGGCTGTGTCCCACCAACACCCCAGCCACCCCCACCACCACCACCACCCTACCCCCCCTTCTTTCTCTGGAGGTGGTGTGTGGTGGCACACCAGTGGGCATCCTACCGCCGGAGGCTCCGTTCTGGCTGGCTGAGCCCATCACTGGCATTCCTGGAGCCCCAGCTCTGGGCATGAGCCTGGGTCTGAGTGGCCACGAAGAAAGGCCTGCATGCCAGCACTGATGATCAGCAGCGGCAGGAACGCTGGAATCTGGGAAAGAGAGAGAGAAAGAGAGAGAGAGAGAAAGGGAATGAACGGACGAACGAGGGAGGCAAGGGAGCAATTCCTCTTAATAGAGAAAAATTGGAGTCAAGTGACCATCAGCTGGTCAAAAGTATGTTTGATCAATACAGTCACAAGGTCTCAGGTATGCATAGCTGGACCCATTACAGGAGGGTCTGGAGACAGACCACGGCCTCTCCATGTAGGCTAAGCTGAGGCCAGCTCTCCAGGGGTACTGGCACGCCGGTTATTTTTAACCCTAATCATTATCCCATGCTTGCTATGCTGGTCCTTTCGGCCTGAGAATATTTCCCCTCCTTTTTTTTTTTTGCCTGTCATTTGATTAAGCCCGTTTCCATGGACGTCGTTGTTAGGAGCGAAAGTAGCCGGTGACCGAATGGCAGAATGTTTTGTTGTTTTGTTGTGTTGTGTTTGTGTGAGTTAGTGTGTGTGTTTTGTATGTTTTTTGCTTTTTTTTTTCTAAAGTCAAGGAACAGTTGCTTCTTGAAAGGGTATGCAAGGGCTGCATTAGGGTTTGGATTCATTTTTTTCAGATGCTTGGTAACAATGCAAAGCCTTTAAACCAAAGATCACTGTATTCTGACCAAGATAGAGCAACACAATATGTTACAATGGGAGCAAACGTGAATAGTAGTAGTGTATGAGGACTCGACTCTGCACACACACAGTTTGATTCATATTCATTTTAGCACTTCAGATTTCAATAACATGTATGTGGTGCTCATTCTACTGTAGGTAGAAAGAAACCTGGAGAAAAACACTCTAAACACAAAACTTCCAGTTTCTTTTCTGCACCTCCATCTTTAGTAGTTCTCTGTCTGACTCTTAGCTCTACTTTGCTCTGGCCTTTACACTTCCACCAGCAGCAAATCCACACAAAAACCTATCGAAGAGTTTGTTGAGATGTGTTGTTGTGTGAACGTTAGAACATTGTTTAGAAGTGTTGCCACCTGCCCACTCACCAGCTGTAAGCATTCCGGATGTGTGTTTGCGCTTTGTGATCTCTGACTCTCCACCTCCCTCTCTACCTGTTTTTTCTACATCACAGAAATGACATGCAGCCTGCTGGGAAGATGGCAGAAACGAGAGAATGTTCCGGCAGCACTGAGCTCCCGCTGCGGTGCTTCTGTTCGGTGCCCATGGGCTGCTCAGTAGTCAGTGTAGATCCTGTGTGGTAATCAGAAGCTACATCTGGCTACTGGGTCTCTCATGGCGCTTTGCTTCCCTACTCCTCATTCCTCCATGATTAGAGTGGTATGTTATCACTGTTCCCGGATGTCATCCTTTGGCTTTGGCTGAAGAAGGAGAAGAAGAACACACAAACACACGCACACACACACACACACACACACACACACATACAGACACACACACACACACACACACACACACAGACGTTCATCTATAAGGAATTACAGTAATCACTGGTCATAGAGGTAAAGCATCATTCTGGCGATCCATTTGTCCTCATCACTCACACCCTCACTCTTATTATCAGTAATCTGTCTCTCTCAGTCTTTTTTGATTTTCCACTCAATTTTTACTCCCTCTAATGGCTTGAGAACCTGTCAAAGAGGGTAAATAGCAATGCCAACCCAGCTTTAATTGAGACAAAAGCATCCAACCACAAGTGGCTACAAAAGTAACGCTACAGCAAACGAACCAAGGAACCGAAAACATTTTGTGCACTTTTCCCAGCAGAGTAATTTGGATGATTAAAAGACACAATGGGCAAGTCGAGATGTCTCACTCTCCATGATTATTTTGTCAGACGTACTGTAGATGTCGTCTGTAATGTTTTTGTTTTTTTTTCTCACCATTTTCTTTTTCATATTAAGATCAAAGAATGATGAAATTATGACAACAATGTGGAATGGAAAGCAATGTAGAAGACAAGACAAGACAAAAAATAAAAGAAATCAGTGCAGTATGAATGATTAGTACGTTTGTGCTACCACTGAGGACACAATCTTTTGCTCCACTCCTGAACCTGGCATACAATGTAGATTTCTGTGTGGTTCAATCTACAGCTACATTGTCTGCTGGGTTTCAGGTGGGCAGAAACGAACTGCTGTCATCATCCTCAGGTCTTTGCCCCCCCCCCAACACAGACACGGTAAGTCACTAGCTCCTCGTTGCTATTCACAGTGCTTCATTTACCCCTGCTGACAAACAGAATAATAAAAGCAATAATGAGAAAGTCATTTGCTGTTGTCTGGTGTCGTCCTTTCAAGGGAGGGAAAATCCATACGGTTGCAGCCAGGTGTGAGAGAGGCTCTTTGGTGGGGTTGAGTGGGTGGAAGTGTGCCAGGCTTGGTGTGTGTGCGTGTGTGTGTGTGTGTGTGTGTGTGTTTGTGGAGCTCGCCTGGTGGCAGACAGGTTGTCAACATGTTGTCGAGGTTTTGGAAAGGGTTCTCTATATGCCAGCGAAGTCCTCACACACACACACACACACACACACACACACACACACACACAGTGTCTTCATCCCTGCTGGTCCCTTATCTGTGTGTGCCTGCTGGCAATACAGAGCACTAAGAAGATGTACAGACACACACACACTCACACACACACACACACACACACACACACACACATACACACACACACTCTCTCTCTCCATTTTGCCCTCACAGAGACAGTATCTCTCTCTTAAGTCTAATAAATACATACACACGCACATTCACACACACACTTGCATACACACATACTGAATGGAATGGGTAAAGCAATAAGAAAAAAATTTCCTAAGGCTAAAACAACACACAACCTCAACATACACACACACACACACTCACAAGCACATCCCTTTTCATGTTTGGTTAGCATCAGATATGCAGCTCCTTCCTGCATCCAGTGTGCACCCTGAGGAAGAGTGTGCAAAAGGTAGCCCCTGGGAGTTGAGAGCAGTCCTCCTCCTCATGGTTCGCTCCGCTCAGCTCTGGACAGACTTCCTGTTCATCTTCCGACATGCTGAGGCTGCGACTCGCACACCTTCTGCCCCACACAACACATCAGCTTTGCATGAGATGTGCAGAAGGCTTTCACACTTTAGACTACTTTAGCTTTTTACTGAATCCTCTATGATCAAATAGCCTGATTAAAATGAAATGTTTTGGCAGTCTTTATTGAATGGTTTTCCTCATACGTTTCCACGTTTTCTTGATTGCTTGTATGTTCGTATGTAATGCCTGTGAAACGACAAAACATATCAACTCAGATCAGAGGAATAAATACTTTGGATAAATAAACTATACATTAACTGTATTGAATAAATACAGTCTGGCAGTCATAAACACAGCAATGTGCAATGCAGACACATCACTGACATCCCATCAAGCCGATGTCCACTTAATTATGCCGAAGAGAGCTCTAGACCTACATATCAACATTTAAACATAGAGCAGGTCCACATTCCACTCCCAGTTTTAAGTGTGTGTGCTGTGCTGTGACAGCTGGGTTGGGTTTCTATTCAGCCATGACTGGCAGTCTTGACTGGCAGTCTGGAATGGTATTGAGAGAGAAACAGAGAGAGAGAGGAGGGGGGCAGGGCCGGGGGTGGTAGGGGGATGAGTTGGGTGACTGCCATCACTGCACTGTTTCCTGTCCCGTTCCTCTCTGTGTGACTGACCATTTAAACCATTTGCAGAGAAGGGGGAAGAAGAGAGCGGGGACAGGCAAAATATAAATGAATGTAGAGCATGAGTATATGGAGAGCGTGAGGGAGGATGATGGAGAAGAGGGGGAGAGAGAGAGAAATTGAGTGGGGGAGACAGTGAGAGAGATATATGTGTGTCAGATAGAGAGAGAAAGAGGGAGATTAGACAAAAAAGAGAATGGTAGAGAGAGAGAGAGTCAGCAGGAGAAAAGAGAGCAAAAAACAAGACAGAGAAAGGGGGGGGGGGCAGCATTGAGAAGAAAAGAGAGAGAACGGGGGGCGTGCAGTAATGGTTGGGTGCAGGTGTTTCCAATGATGCCATTTCCCTTCCCACTACTGTTAGGACTGCAGGAATGTAAATGCAATGCAGGTGGCCGCTCTGAGGGTCTCCCACTCTCTCTCTCTCTCTCTCCCTCCCTCCCTCTCTCTATTTCTATTTCCCCTCCTCTTTCCCTTTCTTGCTCCCTCTCTTCCTCTCCATCGTCACTCCTTTCTCTCTGTCTGTCCATTTGGTGTTTTACCACTTTTGCCTATAAGCAGTCGATAGACTGCCTATACAATAGATCCATCCCTTGGCAGCCACTCCGAGACAACAGGAAGAGGAATGGAGAACCCAGCTGAACTCTTGATCCTGATGATGGCTGCTGTCATACAAGTTACCATTAGATATAGCCAGTGAATGATTATCTCATTGTTTATCTCAAGTTAAATGCAACCAAATACTCATATTTAGGAATCAGGACTCACTACAACATCCCCAACTGAATAATCACTTACAAGTAATTAACCACAAGAAAATACATCTGTACCCTCTGCCATCATAGAATGCTCCTGGTAGGCAGTTAAAACATGATCAAGGCACTGTCAGTATTTGTATCAGGCATAATTTGTAGACATCTACGTCTACTGTACACACTGTCCATTCCCTTTCACACAGTGTACAATGTGGTAATGTCAGTGAACATGTGACAGCCAATCTTCCTGCTTTATTTTGGATGTTGCCTACTTCTGCTTAGAGCCATTACAGTGGGGTTTTCCACAAGCCCTTATGAGGCAAATGTCACTCCTGGAAATGATATGAGAAGCTGCTGTATGACATGCCTTATGATTGTCCCATTTTTATTTATTATTTTATTTAAGGCTGAATTTTTTAAGCTTTTCTGAAATTCAGTGGCACCTTCACCACCTTCATCAGACGTCGGACATATTATAACCTCAAACCAGAACGCATCACATTCACAAGGAATGAAGGATCTCCATCACTCATACACCTGTTCTATGCCACTCACTGACGCCCCCCCCTCCCCTCCCCCCCCCCCACACACACACACACACACACACAGTTCCCTAAGGAGTTTTTGATACATGTTATGGTTCAGTAAAGTTAGAGGGAGATATCAACGACATGCTCTTTCAGCAACATGACCGCAGACAAGCACTTGCCATAAGCCACTTAGCAACACAAGAAAACAAGGCATCTCTGAATACTTGAACAACCACAAACATCCTCACCACAGAACAACCTCAAGCGCCTCTGTCTCCTGTCAATCAACTTAAAAAAAAACCAACAAAACGTAAGAAGTAATCACCCGTGACCCCAGGCAATCTCTCTGTCCACTGCGCAAGAGACAAGATGTCCGATCCCACAAGTATGCAAAAAATGTAAATCTGCAGACGCAGATGAGGACGGGAGGACGGGGGGTAGGGGGGATGGGGGTTAATAGCTTCTTTGATAAGTTGCGAGGCGCAGTGGTGGCAGCGGAACCGTGACATCAGAGAGGGGGGTCCTCCCAGACCAAACAGTGGCAGCGGTGGAATGTTCTAAACGATCTAAATGATGCTGTCCCCCCTCCCGCATGGTGAGCACAAGAATCCTGCCGCCTGAAAAGCCAGTGTGTGTGTGTGTGTGTGTGTGTATTCATGTGTGGCTATATTGGTACATGTATAGAAATAATCGTACTGCAAAGTACTGTATGTTTGCGTTTATTTATGAGGATACAGTATGTGTATGGGCTGCATGTGTCAGAATGTTCCTGCACGTGTGTGTGTGTGTGTGTGTGTGTGTGTGTTTGATTGTGAGACAGACGACACAGACGACACTATTTCCTTAGTGTAGCCCGTGCCTGTCTGGAGGGGTCAGGGACTGAGGTGGGGGTTGATGGTGGCACTGACGTCATGCATTCACCACGCGGCCAGAATGGAAGGAAGTAGCGTCACCCGGCTGGCGAACTCACACACGGTATTCCCCTCAGAGAGACCGGGGAGCCTCCCTTGCTCTCTCTCTCTCTTGCTCTCTCTTCTTCTTCCTGTCTCGCTCTCAGACACTCACTCTGACTCCCTGTCTCACACTCTGTCTCCATCTCTATCCATTATACACCTCCACTCTCACTATATTTCCCTGCTATTGCACACACACGCGCACACACACACACACACTCACACTCTTACTCTCACACCCCCACGCACACGCACACACACACACACACACACACGCACAGTGCACACTCAAACATGCTCACTATTTCTCTCTCATGGCCACCCACCCACAAACACTTGCCTTCCCATTCCCCACCCACACCATATCAACATACAACCCCCCATTCACACACACACACACATATGCACACCAACTGGCTCTCTTTCTCACACACATGCACATGCCAGTACGCCTGATCCACACGCATATTTCCCTTTGAATATCAAACATACAGTAGTCACACTCTATACATTCCCACAACACATTTTAAAATTCTGTTTCTCATTCTGTTCTCTCTCTCACACACACACAGACATGCACATGCACACACACACACACACACACACACACACACACACACACACACTCACACTCTCACATGCAATCTCTCCTTTCAACTGTCTCCTTACACTATGCCTTTTTTGTTCTCCTCCTCCTGCTCTCTCTCTCTCTCTCTCTCTGCTAACATAATAAATCTAGTCCAAATCATGGCATGGCCTCCAAGTTGAGCTTCTCTTGCAAACATCCATCTGTAGAGCTCAGACTCCAGGGGGTGTTTCAAGCACAGGGCATGGAAGAAACTGTGCCTGAAAGCTGCAAAGAGAGTTATATCTCTGGCAACCCTGACCTTCGCAACCACAGCTAGCATTGCCAGAGAGAGAAAGCAAGTGCATTTGTCTTTGTTTGTATGTATGTGTATGTGTATGTGTATGTGTGTGTGTGTGTGTGTGTGTGTGTGTGTGTGTGTGTGTGTTATACGGGGGAGTGATATTCAGATGTTCGCTGTGAATAATTTTCCTCTCTCCTCTCTACACCACCTCGAGCTATTGTGTAGGCCTGTACCCAACTGACACAATGAGAAGTGCATGAACATGACCCCCCTCATGCAAAGCTCAAAAATCCCAAAGGTTGCCTTCACTTGTGTTTTGAAAGACCAACTTCGGCAGTATTGATCCGTGTGTGGTATATTTGGAAATGATTATATCACCGAAAGCAAGAGAAAAAGCGTGAACAAGAGAGACCAAGAGAAAGAGAGAGAGAGAGAGAGAAAGACAGAGTAGTTTCCATGGTAAAATATATTCTGCAACAAAATCCCTTTAAGAGAGCCCTTTTCCACAGAGTGTTGTATTTTCTCCTGCAGCACCTAAATTAGTCTTAAAGGATCTCTTAATCTCACCACTCCGCAGATATAAAACTTCACAGCCAGGTTAAGATCTTAGAGGGGAAGGGGTGGGTTGGGGGGGGGCGGAGGTTGAAATGGGAGAGCGGCAGAGGGTTCTACATTTCCACTTTTAACTGCCCGTCGGAACGATTCCTCTTGCGCAAAAAGCGAGCGATGCCATGACGACTGGGCACGGCAAAAGCGGCGCGAGGGGTTTTGCTGGCAAAGGTGCCAGAAGCGCCGTGTGAATGCTGCCTCGCTCCAAATGCTCCACATGATGAGCCAGTCATCGTTATCACACTCCAACGGAGCCCGCTTTTTTATCGGAGCGACGATCCAAAATGGAGCCCTCGAGACAGCCTAGGCAAAGTCTTTTCTTTCCAGAAATGAAAGCAAAAAAAAAAAAAAACAGAAAAAAACAAGTAGTGTTTTTACCATCCTGAAGCACAGACACAATGCAGTACACTGAGTTAGCTTACATCAATGGTGAGATGGAATTTTTACATTTATTTTTCCCAAGCTAATGAAGCGCACACACACACACACTTACACACACACACATACAGTTCCAGAATCGGAGCACACAGTGATCTATGTTGAATAACATGCATGGTATAATTCACCACCTCTTACATCAGGCCACATCTAGATAAGAATCAGAGCTTTGGGGATGAGATGTTACCTATTTCATTGTTCCAACTCTCCCACCTCCACAACCACACACACCTCCTCCCCACCCCCCCACTCCGCAATGCTCTCGAGACAATAAGAAAATCCAAAGAAAACCCTTGTTGTCCATGAAGGCTGAAGCACACCATCCCAATCGTGTTCCGGAACACCAGAATGATTCATGAGAGAGGACTGTTACGTGGCGAACCTCAAAGGGTAAAGAAAGGTACTCGGTGGGTGTGGGTTTGGTGTTTTTGGTAACCACTCTGTGTAGGAGGGGAGGCATTCTACCACCATTACTCACCTGGATCTGTTGGCAAGTTTTGATTAAAGGAAAGATTCCCCATGGCAAGCCTGTTCTTGTAGAAAACTGTGTGTGTGTGTTTATATGTATGTGACTGTGTGTGTGTGTGTGTGTGTGGTAGGGCACAGTGGGCATTGCTGGCTACCGGCTAACATCTCTGAGTGCTGAGTGTACAGTACACACACGCGGAAGTCTCATGACAGCGAGACGTCAGCTGAGAGGACACACACACACACACACACTCACTTGAAAAGTGTGTGCAGTGCATACATAAGGACCACAAGGCCACCCAGTCAAGCATGTCCAGAGAGGAAAGGGGAGAGGGAGGGACCAAGGGAGGCTGTTGGGGGGAGGGGGGGAGTTCAGTAACCTGTATTCACTAGCACTGCTGTAGATGCTGTGGAATTTCACCTACACAGGGGTGTAACATGGATTAAAAAAAAGGTCACAAATGCTCCATTGCCAGGCACAACTAACACAAAATACTGGCGGAAAAAATTTACATGATGCACCGATTTACAGGTGGGACAGGTGCTGACTCATCACAAAAAAGGGATATTAAAATCCTCTACCTTATCTGATGAAAGGGAGGGAAAGTCTGATGATTGGCATGACTCATGTAACACTGTCATTCATTCATCCTTAAGTAAAACTCTTAATACTGCAAAGAATCTTCATCCGTATGCTCAGAGCTTAGGGGATTCAGGGTGTGGTGAAATATCAGCAATGGAAAACACCCCTGAAAGTATGAATCTCTGATACGGTGAGTCACTTCACAAAAAAAAAAAACTCCCCTTTCTGTCAGATTCCAGGCGGCCCCTGAGAACTGCCGTCGGCATACCGGTCGAGCCCCCAACTCCACGCCCAGCTAAAGCTACACAGGCTCAGGCAGAAGGGGAAGACACGCACACACATAAACACACAGACACACACGCACGCACACACACACACACACACAAACACACTCTCACAAATTCACACTCACACACACAGCGGATGTCCTCCAGTTCCTCTCTCTCTCTCTCTCTTTCTCTCCACACTCCTCGCACCATTTTCCTCCCTTCCTTCCTGTTCTCCCTCTGTCATGAACTGAGGCTGATGTGTGTATGTGTGTGTGTGTGTGTGTGTGTGTGTGTGTGTGTGTGTGTGTGTGTGTGTGTGTGTGTGTTTGTGTGTTCGTCAGTGACATGCAGCTGAAGAGGATGTTCTTGAGCTGGACTGTTAAAACCAACAACTGAATTGCAGTGTTCTGGAATGCCAGACTTGACATTGTCAAGTCACAAGTCACATTTAGTTAATTATCTCCACAGTAAGTAATCCAAAGTGAATGTTTTTTTCTTTTGTCTTGGAATTCTAGAGTGCTCTGACTGACCTGGAGACGACACAGGCTGCGCTTGCGCTGAATGGCCTCGTCACGTTCCAGAGTGAGGCCCCTACCTGCGTCCTGTCCTCCGTGGAATTCTGCAGTCATGCATGCTGATG
Organism: Tenualosa thibaudeaui; assembly: GCA_027481765.1. NCBI lineage: Eukaryota > Metazoa > Chordata > Actinopteri > Clupeiformes > Clupeidae > Tenualosa > Tenualosa thibaudeaui. The sequence goes on from JAIFZK010000071.1 coordinate 5,006,410, forward strand.
CCTGCATACCTCATGGCTTCTGCTCCCAGTACTAAAAATATGAATGTTTCCGTTGAGCTAGACCCTGCCTCACATTTCTGCAGAATATCACAAGAGTGCTGAGAATTGTATGATGCCTACCCCACCCCACCCCTACAATACCTCACACACACATACACACACACACACACACACACACACACAATCCATCATCCCCCCCCAGAGAGCTCAGAACAGGTCACACACACACATACAGAACAGACACACACACACATACAGAACAGACACACACACACATACACATGACCGCCACCACCACCACTACCAGACTGTTCACACACTCTGATGTTTCTCCCTGGCCCGACCTGTCAAACTGTCAAATTTCACTTTTCAAGTGAAAAGTGTCACTTTTCCTGCCAAAGAGACTAACTTTCTCTCCCAGTCACCCAGTGCGGTCGTTCCTGTGATATGGCTCTACATGAATGAATGGAGGTTATTGCCTTTCACTACTCATAATGACCACAGCAAGCGTGTGTGTCTGGTTAAGGTGTTTCTTTTGGGATGACTAGGAGGTTGGAGGTTGAACTTGGGGGGTGTCTGTGGTCAGCCCCTGGGAGTTTAGGTTCATTTATAAGCAGTGGTTGGGGTACTGGAAAGACATGACTCCAAAAGTGTCACCCACATTGTGTGGAGAATTCACTTTTTTTCCCCACATATCATGAGTCACCAGTTTAACCTTTGACCAGTTTAACCTTTGAGGTCTGATACTAGGAACTTGTCACACACAAACACATACACACACACACACACACACACACACACACACACACACAAACTCTGTCCTTAACCCTCTTCACACCCAACCATGGTGGTGACATTCTTGACAGCAGCTATGCCAAGACACAGCAGTTTCAGAACAGCAGCCTGTCAGTGACACAGTATAAACCCTGGCAAAGGCCACACACGGGCTCACATGGGTTGCCAACTGTCTGCCATTCCAGCCTCCGTAAGCCCCACAGATGCCCGACAATGGCAATGACAATGGCATCACACGACCAACACCGCCACCGCTGCCACCACCACCCATACCATGCTCATCATCTCTGACGCCAGATGCCCAGTGCTCCCCTTGTGCCCTGTGGGCAGCTGGCTGCCAGTCTGTCCATCCGTCCGTCTGTCTCTCCCTCCCTCCATCCATCCATCCCTCCCTCCATCTATCCATCAATCCATACGACTGCCTGCCCATCTCCTTCCATACAAGTCCTGGCTCAACAATACGAGGGCATCTGACCCCCAAGGTCGTCCAGACACCCATGTGACATGGTGTGACGTGAGGTCTCGGGCTTCCTACGATCACACACATTTGACTCTGCATGTCAGTGTAGTGAGAGAGGAAGCAGTTGAGCAATAATCAGAGGCGTTGAGCGAGAGGGTTGGTGGGTGGGTGTGGGGGAGTTGTTGGGGTTTGGCCAGGAGTAGGGTGGTGAAGGAAGCATGGTGAGAGAGGGGGAAGGTCAACCACGAAGAGAGAAAGAGAGAGAGAGAGGGAGAGAGAGAGAGGCGAGAAAGAGGAAGAGGGAACAACAAAAATGAGCAGCACATGACATGGGGGCCAACGTACAGTGGTGTTTTTTTTTTTTTCTATTTTTTTTTCTCCTTTCTCCCTTCCTCTTCCACTACCTTTGGGCCTTTCTGGTCAACTCTCTGGTCTAGTTCTCCCTCCTGTGAGTGTGTTTGTGTGTGTGTGTGTGTCTGTTGCCTTTTCATTGGCATAATTATATTACGTGAGCACCTGATGACAGAAATGGGCGGCCATTACTGGGGAGCCTAAAAGGCCGACAGAGAGGCGTCTTCTTCAAGTTGCTTTGTGTCACGGCGACTGAGGCTCACTTTCCCTCTCACTGTTTTTTTTAAAGCTCTTTCTTTCTTTCTTTCCTCTTTCTCTTCTTCCCAGTCCCTAGCTGTTGAAGAGGTTCCAAGGCAAAAGGCTCACGCAGTGATGTTGGAGTGAGTCCTTTTGTTTCGAGTAGCTCTGGAGTAAGTCTGTTGCCTAGCGACTACCGTACATTACAACATAGCCTTCAGCGAGTAAGTGAGTGAGTGAGTGAGTGTGTGAGTGAGAGCATATACAACCGAGTGAGTGTATGTATGTGTGTGTTTATGTGTATGTATGTGTGTGTTTATGTGTATGTGTGTGTGTATTTAATCAGCTGAGAGTGCTTTTTCCACAGTGGTGGATGTTCCGCAGGGTAATCTCTTGTGAGAACCTGTCTCACTCAGCTCTTTGAGGGACTGCATCTTTCCACACACACATACACACACACACACACACACACACACACACACACACACACAGTTACACTCGCCCCCACACACACTCACTCTCACTAGACTATAGGGAGTGCTCCCTACAGGGAAAGGAGCATTTTGGTTACATAACAACATTTGTGTGTGTGTGTGTGTGTGTGTGTGTGTGTGTGTGTGTGTCTGCTCTCTTGAATGGAAACTCTGATAATCTCTGATATCATGGCGGTACCTTCACACTCTACGAAGGCAGGATCGGACGTAACTGTCTGTGGAGATAGATGCACATGGACGCGCGCGCACACACACACACACACACACACACACACACACACACAAACTCAGCGCATTTCCTGACACACTGCCCTGCCCTGTATTCCATTGATTATGCTTACTCTCAGCACACTTTGTGACTGCATGTCACACAGGTCACTGATTCATGATTCCATTCACTCCTTCCATTTCATATTATAGTCATATGAATGTTTGTCATAGTCATAGGGCCAAATAATTCTAGCAGCGCCCCTGATTCTGGGGCAGGCATCCTGTTCTCTCCGTTGTCAGAGGGCCCACACTCGTGTACACTAAAAATGGCAAAATAATGTAATTCAGATGCAAGACTGGACATTTCCAAATTTCTGAGTATGTTTGGTCATTACTATGAATGTTATGCACATGTTGTCTTCCATGAGGACATTTCAACATACTCCTGTTGATAGAGAGGGTAATGTTTGTGCTTATTTCCAAATCCAGATGGTTTTCTTTATTTTGTTCTTATTTAATGAGTGTAATCTTTACTTGAAATACTATGACAGTGAGCACAAACTCAGTCTTCAGTAACACTTCCAGAGATGTCAAAGTCTGGCTGACAAAAATGCAGATATATGTGAAAGTGGGGGCATACCGTATGATAATATTAAAGTGCTGAATGCAATGACAAAATTCAAAGTATTTGCAGTATTCTAGGGGAATAAGCCTCACATTTGTTAATAACCTTCAGCTTGTGCAGGTGTATGTGTGTGTGTGTGTGGGGGGGCATCGGTCACTCTCATAACCAGGCTAGCGCTGCCTAGAACCTCCACTCAATATTGTATTTTGCTACAGTACTTGTCAGGACATTGTCCAAAGGCTTCAGTTTGCTTTGAGGAAATTTTCCAATCTCCAATAAGCGAACAGAAATTGAAGGGAGAACTAATAGGTTTAAAGCTTAAACTAAGTTCCTACCCAGCGCAAAGTAAACATATGCCTATCGAGAGTGACCAGACTCTTCTTTGCGAAGCAAACAAATCTTGTCTACCAAGCTATAATTCTTAAACTCACTGATGCAAATCTTTGTCACTTGAAATAAAAGTGTCACTTGTCACTTGGAATAAAACTTTAACTTCACACCTTTCAAAAGTTCAGGGTCATCTACTTTTCTTGTTTTCAGGTAAAAGCAATTACATGGGACAAAATAACTCAGACACACTCAGTGTGTTAACATCATCAATGTTGTAAATGATTATTGTAAAAGTAAATGGTAGATCTTTAATGCGACATGTAGCTTAAGAGATCATTAAGATCATTAACAGCAGTCCTTCATCCCATGTTTCAATGTCAGATTCTGTTTGCTTCGCTGAGTTTATCATTTTAAAAAACAAAGTGATGATTGGAAAACATACAGAAGAAAGAAGCAGATGTTGCAGGTTTGTTTAGTTGCACCTACATAAAACCCATGTTTACATCAACAGAGGAGGTGAGGTAACTTCAGGAGTTGTAAGCCAAAAAGCATACCTTAGCCTGGCCAATAAAAAGAAATTGTGAAATTGTGACAGTGTTTACTAAGCCTCCTTACCAGGAGTTCACAGATCGTCTGGCAAAGACAAACTCAAGGGTTGCTGTTCAGAAGACTCTCCAGGCAGACACATGAAGTTTTGTGTGATGGATGAAAGTAAAATGTTAAAAAAAAGAAAGAAATCGTGAAGAAAAACAAAATAATGACAGAGGATAAAAGAGTAACAGACAAAAGGTGTTCTGCTCATCAAAAGACAAAAAACAAAACAAAACAAAACAAAAAAAATGGGTGTCATTGATTGAGTCAGAATGATTGTGAACAAGTTCAAGTTAGTTCAAGTTAACACTTTTCCACCTGTGCTGATGATATGACCATATTGAAATGTCATTAGGTGATCATCTGTGTCACAGCTATTTTTTTCTTTGATGAATTTATTATTTTAGACCAAAACTATTTACTGGTTATGAGCATCTGAGCACTCAATAATCTGGAAACTATGAAATACCAACACAAAATTGTCCACAAAATAGACAAAAATGCCATGACTGCATACTGGAAGGGAAACTTCAAACTTTTGAGCGTGTCTTCATGTCAGCTGTTATGTTGTTATATGAGTCAGTGTGTTATCTGTGAGTTGGGGCTGGAGGATGTTCTGAGATGGCACCTAAATTAGACCACTGTGGAGTGTGTGTCCTGTGTGTAAGACCTGTGCTGAACCCACTGCCCCTTCTGCCAAAAGAAGAGGACTGTGTCAGGTGTGTGGATGTGGTTTCAGAAGGCCACCCAGCAATAACAAACCCCTTTAACAAGTAATCGGATTGCTTGCTTAAAACAGTCGTCACTCCTCTGACATGAGGTGGACGTATGTGTACACTTGTGTGTGTGATGTGTATGTGCCCTGGGCTCTTGAGGGTTAAACTCCCTCGCCACTGGGTTTGAAACCTGAGAGGGGGACCAGGAAGAGGAAAAACGAGGGGAAGGGATTGCGAGAGAGAGAGAAAGAGACAGAGAGGGGAGAGAGAGAGACAGAGAGGGGAGGGGGGTTCTCTGGGGAGCAGACATACACTGAGACACTGAGTCTTCTCGCTGCCTGACCAACAGGAGGAGAAATCGGCTGATTTTCTCCCTTTTCCGTCCCCCCACTCTGTCTCTCTCTCCCTCCTGACACACAAATTGACCGGATGTCTGGCCAGTGAGACTACTAGCCAGTTCTGTCCTGCCACCTCAGCCCACCGGGGACGGCAAAGCAACAACAACAACAACAACAAGAGAGAAAGGAGATTTCTGTGGCTCTTCACGCGGCTCGGTGAGGAAAAGGCGGCGCTCCGCTCTCGGACTGGGGGCCCCCACTTCCTGCGGCAGCGCTGAATCAACCTTCAAAAATGCAGGCTCCGCTGACTCAGGCCCCCTCCTGCAGATGACAAGGCTTCCTCCTCCACTCCAAGTCGTTCGTCTACACCCCTTCTTCCTCCCCACCTCCTCCTCCTTCATCCTCCTCCCTCGTTCCCCAGCTTTCTCTTTCCTACCCCTGTGTTATAGTTTCTCTCTGTTCTTTTTCTTTTTTTTTTTCGTTTAAAGGGACGGGGGCACGGAAGAACTGAGTGTACATGTGTGAGTGGCTGCCTTTAATGTGCCTGGGTCATGACAAACAGACAGGCAGACAAAGGGAGATGCAGAACATTCATCAACTGACTCATGGCAGAATTTGATTCACAAACACTATTTTTAAAGCCGTCAAGGTGTGTGTGTGTATGTGTGTGTGTGTGTGTGTGTGTGTGTGTGTGTGTCCAGTTCATGGAATATACATGGTCATCAAATGTAGGTGTCCCTTGAGTTATTAAGAGCATCCTGTCAATGATGAATAACCACTTGCTAAGGGATGCATTGCTATGAAAACTGCTGGTAAAGTGTGACAAAGATAGGTGTGCATCCTGCTGTCCAGGTATCTGTGTGTGTGTGTGTGTGGGTGTGTGTGTATGTGTATGTGTGTGTGTGCGTGCACACAGGTGCACATGGAGAGTGGGCAAATACTGTGTGTGTGTATATCATCAGATCAACACACAGATACACACATAAAAACACACACACACAGTGGAGGTCACCTGTATCCGTTGCACACACCCTTGTCAAACGTGACGTCACACCGCCGCAGGTGCCTGGAGCGTGTGAGCAGGATCTTCCATCTGTACTTTATTGACACACAACAGAATGGGTTGTAAAGAAAAACGGCTCATGTGCACACAGTGACGCAGGGAACACCATGGGGATGCAATCCGGTGATGTCACAGTGGCACAATGATGCTGTCATGACGACAGTGATAATCATGTTATTATGACACTGACGTTGGAGTGAAGGGGGGGACCCCTAAATTTGACAGTATACTGGAACAGAACTGTCACAAGTCGATAACGCTGCACAGTTGAATTCCCCTTTGACTAAGATGACGCACACACATGTATGGACAGAACTGTTACACAAGAATACACACACACTTTCACAGTTACACACAGAGGAATTGATAGACAGACAGAATGACTGACTGTCTGACACACACACACACACACAATTACATAAACACAAAAGCAACCATTGCACATATCATTCTTGCCACTCTTTTTAGAGCAAACCTTGGCCTTTCAGTTTAACAGTAATGTGTTGGTGAATGGCCCCAGAAATGTAGGCTTTAACAAAAAGAGAGTGAGAGGGAAAGAAATGACTCATATCTCTGCCTAAGTTTCTAAAGCAGGGAGACATGCATCAAAAGGATAGACAGAGGAGGATAGAGAGGTAGAGCGCAAGAGAGACAGAGACAGTTATGAAGTGAGAGAGAGAGAGAGACAGATATGAAGTGAGAGAGAGAAAGACAGCTATGAAGTGAGACAGAGAGAGAGAGAGAGACACAGATATAAGGATGGACAGAGTGAGGGATGTAGAAAGAGATGTAAAAAAATTGATAGAGAATGATAACAACCAAGTGTGAATCTAACACTAAATTCAAATGAAGAGAAGGCAGTGTGTATGTGTGTGTGTGTGTGTGTGAATTAAAGAGCATGTGTGTGTACATTTAACAGAGGAAGAGGAAGACTGAGTGGGTGTGTGTATGGAAGAGAGTGATTGTGAATATGTTTGTTTGTGGAGTGACTGTATATTTTTGTGTATCAAACCTAATTTATACAGTTGGGCAAGAACAGTCTGTGTCAGAGCAAATGGGGCAGCACAAGGGAATGGCAATGCCACAAACATAAACACACACACACACACACACCAGTATACTCCTATCCAGCCTCTCAGGTGTTCTGCTGGCTTGTCCGTGTCACCTTGGTGATTCATCAGGATTCATCCCTAAAACCCATTATTTGAGCATCAGTCTATGAAATTCCTTAAGACTGAGACATCAGAACGAAACATACACACACACACCACACACTTTTCTGTCTTTGTATGGATAATTAGAAATACACATAATGAATACATTTTACTAATTTTGCTTTAGATAGGCTGCATCTTTGAGGCGAGAAAGATAGCACTGGTTTTGCTCTTGATCATTTATTCCTATATTTATTTATTTATTTATTTATATATATATATATATTTATTTAAATATTTATATTTATATATATATAAATATATATATATATATATCTTGTGAAATTATAGCCGCAGCTGGAAGGCAGTATTCCTGCAATAACAACGAACAAAGTTGATTTCTCCCTGTCTCCAGACGCATCTAAATGCCAGGGAAGAAGGTGTGAGATCCTTAGCTCTCCAGTGTTCTACTTCTCTTGCCAGGAGTCATCTACTACTGACAGGCAATATTGGAGACGGCCGGACATAAAAGCTCTACAACCGTCAGAAAATCAACCGTCTACAGCCGTCAGTGTTATAATATATGAAATAATCACTGGGCTCTTTCAGATCATTTGCACAATCAATAATGGTCCATTTACTTTCTTGATATTTTTTACTTATAACATATGCATCAGTAAAATAGCCTACTATATACATTTTATAGCCTAATCAACAATAACACCTTAGGTCTACTAGGGTGTATGCAATAGCACAAGGGCTCATTCAAATAATTCCATTATGAATATCAGAAGTTGACTATTTTACAAATGTCACGAAAAGTAAAATGCTTGCCAGTTCAACGTGATTTAAAAGAAAATGACGCGCTGTGCTTTTTTGATTGAAAATGACAGCCTGATATGAATTTTCTGAATTTAAATTATTTGACCTTTCACCTAGTTTGCGCCGCGTGATTCCTCCATGTGTTCATGAGACAAGAATTTCGCCTTAACCTACAGTCACGGGGGATTAACAAATTTAGGATTGGTCGCTGTTTTCAATCAACAAATTGAGAGTGAAAGGGAAAGTGTGATAGATGTTGCAATCAATATATATATATATATATATGGAATACATAATGAATACATTTTACTAATATATATTAGTAAAATGTATTCATTATGTATATGTATATATATATATATATATAAACTTGGATCTTAGTAGACCATGACATCCACATAAGCAAGATTGCTAAAAGTGCACCGAACATTTGCTTTTTAGCTTGCATTTTATCGAAGGTGTTGAGGTCGGGTCCTCAAAACCACTTCGATCCCCATTTGACCTCGTTGTTGCTTATCGTTCATTAGGATAAAGGAGTGTGTACAGATGTAAATACTGCCATCGCGTGGTTTCCTCAACCGCACGCACTTTTTCAGACGGGCGCTAACGGTGGTCGCCAAAGTAGAAAGAGCGCACGACTGTCTGTCAGTGACTTTACGCTCCATATTTAACCGTGTAAATAAGTGTGGTGTGGAAATTTAAGTCTGCCACCTGTCAGTACTTGTGTCTGTCAGATGGTTAATGCTGAAAAAATCTGTGTGAGGAGATAATGTTTATATTGCCCATAGGAAGGGATTTCTGCAGATTAGGACACAATGCCGAAGAATGCCTTGGAAATTGAAGATGGCATTAGTATGCACAGTCTATTCTGGCAAGAACACAAGACCCGTGGTATACTGCCCCGTGGAAATGCGAAGAGGTAAATCAAAAATACAACCTTCAGGTTTGGGTTACTTACAATGACACCCAAAACCTCCATTCATAAACCCGTCCTCATCACTGTTTAACCACAACATATTTTCAAAGCCATGATTCAGTCATAGACTATTCTCAGAGAGCTGGAACTTTCATTCATAAACTTCATACCAATTCCTCCATCTCGCTCGTAACTTGGATGTTTAATTTTTAACAGATACGTTCTTCATATTGCTCATCTGCGATTTCACAGCAGCTGTTGGTAAACAACGGCAAATGGTGAGCAAAAGTTCATATCACACCTTTTCAGTCAGTTAAACTCTCCATCTCGCCTCACTGTGTTTATGTAACGGCAGAAAACAGAAACATAACCCTTCGTTTCCTGTGACTCAGACCGCCTGCAAGGACACTAACCTGAAAGGAATCCAGGGGGATTTCTGTTGCCTGCAGCTCTCTAACGGACTGAGCTACATATTTACACGGTCACATGTGAACTCCACTCCATCGCTTATATAGAAATAAAACTTGCCTCGCTGCGCATCTTAACTGCCTTCAGACGGAAGTCACAAAACCGTAAACGTCTCTAGATATAGGCCTAGCCAGTACAAAAACTAAATGAGAGTAGAACATACAATGGCGCACTGAACAACGCCGCTTTTTGTCAGGCTTGGAGGTGACTTGCCGTGTAATCACCCACTCTCCACGCAGGTCTGTTTATGCGCCGTACAAAAACTTCCTCTTTGCAACCGTTTCATTAAGTGATATTCGGTTTAGTCATTCAGTCAATAAACTTTACTTCCTTGTGCCCCGGGACTCGACCGCAACTGCGATGATTAATGCAGGGCCGTGAGTCACGGACGCACCAGTGTATTTATACACCGTATATAAGGACTCAAAGCACAGTGGCCCTTCTAAGAGTCGCTTTGCGCAGTAAGGGGACTTCACTGAAAAAAATCCACACATGGATCCACTTCTGACATAGACAACCAATTACTTTAAAGGAAGCTTCGCCTCCTAGGTCAGATCATAGGGCCCTTTTATGGCCCTGTTTATTTTTCTGCTTTAAATAATGAATGAGCATGTCTTTAGAAAAATGCTACCGAGACTTGAATATCTGAGGAAAGGGAACCGCCGCTGACCATGATGGACTAACAAATATGGCTTTAAAATACACCGTCTATGCAGTCGGTAAAAAGTACAATTCCACTGTCGTGTTATTGGAAGGCTGATAAAAACGCACTTTAGTAAAGCAAGTGAAGGGAAATAGCTTACATAATTAATCTGCCCATCCATAATTGTACAGATAGCACAAACCACTGGACAGCACAGATGCATAGGCTTGATATGAACATTTGCATTTGCTTAAGCAAAATTACTGACAACATCGATACTTAAAACATTTATTTCGTTCTTGCGTTCACAGGCAATTCCTGAATCATGCGTAAAACAGTTAAACATGCCCACCACTTCCTAAAATGAAGCACACTTCCTCTTTAGCGGCTTACAGAGTTGATCCATGGATACTTAAAAAAACATTATTCTCCCCCTGAATTTTTTCCTGAACGAAAATATTCTCATGTTTTCAAGACGGTGTAGGAATGAGTCACGGGAAACAAGGAAAGTAAAAAAAGGAAACAAACCCGTGCTCTTTGTAGATACGCGATGAATAACACGCGTGACTAATGCCTATGGAATAAACGATCAAAGAGGAGCAGAATTTTGAGATGAGTTGATGACTTGCCCCAGCTTCCTCAGTCCGTGACTCAAACTAGCTGCCAAAATCTTCCAAATCTCACCTATGGGGGCCTCTGGTGGTTGTGAATGGGAACTGCAGATAGTTTTCTGCTCTATGCCCAAGACCTCAACGTGCAATACTGTTACAGTAATTTAACACAGAGGTTGTATCGTCCTCATTGACTGATTTATCCAGAAAATGATTAAGATGAATAGTTCTACCAGTTTCCAAACAAAGTATTTCTTCATTTTTTCAAGACCACATCAAAAGTACATAAATAAACCCCGCCCCCCACGCGCACACACACACACACAGAAAACACTAAAATGATGGTCACTCATATCAATTCCCATCTCACATAATCTCATCCCTTTCATGTCCATAAAGTAATTCTGTCACATTTCTGCAGGCTGTACACATAACTCTGTGTATTATGAATGCTGATAGTAATTTTTGGATGGGCTACTACAGAAGAATGGAGATCAAGTCAGATGACAGTTGGAAAAAGCAGGAACAGAGTATTATATTATTGTCCATTGTATACTGTAAATAGCAGCATGTCCCTCCCATATTTGACTCTGCCTTAACTGTTCCCGCAGATATAAAGAAGACATAGGCCTACATTCTTATGCTTCAGTAGCCTTATAACACTAATCGTAGTTGTCTGATATAATCACAAACTAAATGTAACAATTGTTAAAGAGAAAAAACGCATTGGCAAACAGTAAAATCAGAAAACATTAATGTTGCTGTTAGACTTGGTGTAATGCCATTCCAAAATCCTTGACTTCAGCAAGGCCATGGTTGAAATATTGCTTGTTGAGACAGAGGTTTTTGTTCATTTCCATTTACCCATTCCATTTAACACACACACACACACACACACACACACACACACACACACACACACAGAACTCTAATAAATGCAATCTCAGCTCTATGGAACAGTGTCTCTATACTGTATGCCGTATGTGCATGGTGTTTGTATGCAGTGTACTGATTTGGTCATTGTTACTGTATCTTGACTCAAGTTTGTCCAGGGTAGATTTGGTCACACGTGCCCCTGCAAGGCCATTGTCCATGCAGGCAAAGGGTAAAGGAAGTGTCTCCATGACAACAGGGGTTATCTGCATCCTCCATGTGCTTCCTGTGGAGGTGAGTGAGGCGTTGGGCGTCAGCGCGCGTCGGCCGAGACACTGCACCGGGAGACAGACAGACTGAGAGACTGGGAAAGGGAACGCAGCCAGACAAGGGGCACTCAGAAACTACAAACACACAGTGCTGCTTTTCTCCTGTCTGTTTGTGAGAGAGTGTGAGCCCTGTCAGCTTTGGTTTTCATCAGAAAAGATGGGCACCATGACAGGATGGCACTGACGTGCCATGGAGTCGAGGCGAAGAAGGCGCTGCTGTCAGCCGTGTGGCTCTGGGTGGTAGGTTGGGCACTGCCACCAGTGGCGTCGGCCGTGGCCGCAGTGGTGGCCACACCAGCGGTGAGCCAGGAGAAAGCTTACAGCTTTGGGAGAAGCTTCCTAGGCCTGGACAAGTGCAACGCTTGCGTGGGGACCTCCATATGCAAGAAGCTCTTCAAGGAGGACATACGGTAAGGGGAAGCTCGGGGTCTGTGGTCGGATCATGTTGGGAGAGGGGTGGCTCAGAAGCAGACCTAATACTTCCTCTAAGTTTTCCAGAGACTTTGTAAAAGAGCACCTAAGGACACAAGCTTCGGCACAGAACTCAGGTGGACTGTGCCAATAACTGTCTTCCTTTTAGAGCCATTTCTACTTCCTCTCATGCTGATTCTCAGAAATAAAGTGCTATAGTGGGTTATAGTATAGTGGGTTGTTGGCCTTGAGGTATAGAAGTGCATTAATCCAAGGAAAGAGTCTAATACGAGCCACGATAAATCAGTCTACAGCAATCTTATCAGACCAGCATTACGGGGTATTTTAACAAGAAAAAGAAAACTTTCCTTTTGTTTGGTAAAACTGACTTTCACCAGTATCAGGCATGTTAGGAGCAAAATGGTATCAGAAACGTCACTCTCTGCACCTTAAGTGCAAACGATGCCGCTCAATAACCCATGAAATTTGTTGTAGCTGGGACTTACAGCATGGTTCCTGACTGTTGTGTATTTGGGAAGTCCAGGGGGATACCAGGAGTCGTTGGCACCCGTGTGCACCCGCCGCTGCCCCCCCCCCCCTACTCCACTGAAAGGACAGGATGTTTGATCAGGCTTGGTTTATTGTTAACATGGATATAAAAAAAAAACGTGTATTCCCCAGTGTGGGAGGCTGTTATAGGAAAGCACTTGTAGTCACCTTCAGCTTATTTATCAGTAAACTGAGTTGTAAGGACTTTGAATCTCACCACCCACCTCAGAGTATTTCCGTTCCTGTCAACTCGATAAACAAGATAGGCTTCAAAGAAGACTGAGATACACTGGTAGCTTTGAAATACAAGGCTTGTGTACAGCACAAAAAAGCCTGACTGACAAGTACCTAAACAAACAGAAACAAACAGGCATGAAATATGACTTATGCTGTACATGTAAATCTGGACATCTACTGAGATGAGAACAATGTCATCAGATGAGATCAGAATGAAAAGACTCACCAACAGTTCCACATAAACACACATGCTGTAGAATAACACTTGCACACCACGAGTCTGAGTCACTCAGTGTCAAAGTCATACAAAAACAACAAAAGCAAAGAATCACAGCATTTGCAATTAGTGTCTTGTAAATCCAGAGTCTTTTTAAGATGACGAGATGCTGTGTAAAACAATTTAAAATATCTGTTTAATATCTTTCTGCATGTGTACCATCAGATTTAAGGAGAGACATTATGTATGCTTGTGATATTGCTCTAGCTGGATTATGCATAATGTAATAACATGTAGTAACTATCTGTACTTGATAATATGGATTATATAGAAGCTCTGTGGATTGATGAGATGATGTACCTGGCTTTCTCAGCTTTGATAGATGGCTGTCCTCGCACCTGGTGCTGCCCAAGGCCAGCCGGCAGAGTTACCAAGGCAACCTGACTGATGACTCGGAGACATGGCGGCCGGTGGTCCTATCCCGACTTTTGCCTCCACAGCGCCATCAACTGTCTGACAGCATCATCTGCAGCTCAGCCGGCCGACCGCCCACCTGCAGCATCGAGGTGTCACTGAGGGCCACGCCTCGCTTCCAAAGCTGGGCGCGCTCACACCTGCTCTACCCTGGCATGGTGCAGGTGAACCTGAGAGGGGGCTTATCTGTATGTGTATGTTTGTGTGTGTGTGGCAATGATAACTTCCTATATATATAAAACCCCTTCACTACCAGCCTTTATGTTTTTGTTTTACATTTGTTAGGACCAGAGTTCAAATTGGTTTGCATATATGTCCACTGGTTGGATAAAAGTCTCTACTAAATACCATAACAACAGACATACATAAAATCAGAGCATAGAATGATAAATATTCAATATGCCATATTAGGTCCTGCTACTATATGAAGTGTACAGGGCCACTTATCACATATATTATCCTCTCGATTTTTGAGCTGATTTAATGACTCTTTATACTGACCAACTTTTCAGAGGGAGGTTTGGAAGTAATTAGTGTCTCTGAAGCACACCATAAGTAAAAGTCAGGTCTCGCCTAGAGATCGTCTGGATACAGAGAGGCTAAGAGCTAATCCCTTAGGGTCGGGGGTGCTTGGAAGGCATGGCACAGGTAGATTAACACCAGCCGTAACCTCCTCCATTAAGGTCTGTGTGCTCTGCTTCTTCCCAGGGTCTGTCCGCCCCCATGCTCCGCTGTCCGTCTCAGCGGTTGCTGGACCGCGTGGTACGGCGCTACGCCGAGGTATTGGACGTGGGCAGCATGCAGATGAAGCATTTCACCGACAGGGACAAACTCCGCCTACTCTACACGCTGGCCGTCAATCAGCACCCACTCATGCTGCAGGTGCGACTGCAGGGGCGGGGGAGGGGGAGTTGGCAGGGACAGACGATTAGCCCCCGCACTTGTTACGAGCGCGTCTGCAACAGCCCTGTCATTAAGCAGTGAATAGGCTCGCCTGACGACCTGTCAGACAGAGAGAAGGTTCACACAGACAATAGCCCTCAGGAGGCAGAGAATTTTGGAGGATGCAGTGAAGAACACAGAGCTGTCTGACAAGTGGTAAATAATAAGCAGATAATTATCAGGCTATTTTCCATTTGTACTGATAGTATTTTCAATTTGGTAACAAAATGGTAAAAAAGCATGTACCATTTTAGAAACCAGAACTATTCATAGGCAAACATCCTAAGGTTTTGTTAATATCTAACCATTTTCCCCTTCTTGATTCCTGTGGCAGCAGACATTGCTGAGTGCTACATTTCTTCAGTAGCGCTTGGTGACTGGGGGCACCTATGCCACAACCCCATTCTTCCTGTTTTTAACGCACCTCACATCCCCTCTGCCCACAGATGTTTCCTGGCACTGAGGGGTGGCCGTTTCCACGGTACCACGGCTCTTGCGGTCGACTGGTGGTGTGGGCGGGTTCTCGCCCCCTGAGCTCTCTTCGCTTCGCCCCTCTGGAACAGCGGGCTGACGCGGCCTATCAGCTTTTGCACATCGCCGAGGCCCTGGCCACCAACAGCCTACGCTTCAGACTCTACTATACCCAGGCCTCGGAGGACATGTTCGGCCTGGCAGAGGACGGACGAGTGCTCGTCATGAACGCCAGCGGCATTGGCGTGATCGACCTGCAGGAAGGTAGGATGGACCAGGAAGACTTCAAGAGACCCAGCTGTAGTAGTGGAAGACAGGATACATATCAGTCGGTTAAGAAATGATGCTGGTCAGCAGAGGCGTAAAAATCTTAAGTAAAAACGTCAGAAAGTAAAGTCACATTTGTTCCAACTGTTCACTTTAATCAGCTGATTCTACTTTGCACAGACCCTCAACCAGCTTGATTAGCTAATCGGTGGATCCAGAACGAGAGGAACGTGCTTTCTGAAGGTTTTATTTCGAGGTTGCCCGGATTTTGGTTGAAGCGCTTTGGCACAACCAGTACTATTCGGACAATATAGGGCAGGGGTCGGCAAGTAATTTAGGCCACGGGCCAGATTTTTTTCTCGCCACTAGGTGGCGGGCCAGAGCCCGACCTACGGCTTAGTTAAACACCCTGCGGTAAGAACCCTCAAAGCGTTTCTTTTCAGGAGCATCCGTGACCACCACCTCTGCTGCAGCAGCTGCCTCGCCATCATCTTATTTAATTGTATTTTAGTTTGCGTAAACGTGCTACATTGAGTTATGCCAAAACGAATATACTGTTCTGTTAAATAATTAGAATTATTGGTTTATTTGTTCTGAAGCAAATAGTTTAATGACAGACTCGAGGTTAAGCTTAACTTAACTAAGGCTTAAACTTAAAGCCCCAGCTAGTAAGAGGGTCATGCAAGTTTCCGTAAATGTAAGACAGCGCAGATTCAAAATTGCAAATCCTAGACTTAATTAACTCCCACAGAGCACTATGGCATTAGGCATACAAAATTCCACAACATAACAAGGTTATGGCTCCTTATTTCGTAGGAAAGTTAATGATGTTTATGGTGTTTTGAGTCGGCACACCGTGTTCCAGTACATATCTTTAAGTGTATAGTATTTGATACTCAGAAATAACTGAGAAATCATTTTCGCTGTTTCCTGAGGGTTGGGCATAATCACACAGGTCTGTAGGTCTGTTCACCTACGTCTTCAGCCTTTAGAATTGGCCTATATCACTACTCGGTACAAACGTTCTCCTCCTTAAAATTCCTAACCCCCCCTTTCCCCCTCTCTCGCATTGATCTGCCATCTGACTTAATTTTAAGTTGTTAATGAGACCGGAAATCGGTAAAACAGTTTTTCCACTTTAACATGGCAGGAGTGTGTAATACTGCGTTTCACCACATAGCCTATTAAGCCAGATCGGAGGGGCGCTATTTCACTTATTACAAAATACTGACTCAGGCTAGGCAGGAATTACAGGAGGCGGAATAATAATAAAAAAGACGTGCTCGAAAAAAAAAACATGGAATCAGCAGGAGGGCCAATGAAAATCGTTCGCGGGCCAGTTCAATTCCTGTATCTCTCTCTCGTTCTAGCTCATCCCCTGTGATTCTCAAATGACCCTATATAGTTGAGAGGCCCCAAAATATACATAAAATAAGAAATGATTCAACTTACAAGCAGAATACAGAATATCTGAAGAGGTCTGAAGGCTAAACAAAATGTAGGTATTGGTCATCACTCCTTACATCTGTCAAAAGGTTAATGACCTTGTGGAGTTTTGGAAATTGAGGGTCATCTTGCGCTGAATCCTTGTGCACTTAAATGAGGTAGAGGTCATACCAAGGTCAAAAAACTACAAATGCAGAAATGTATTAGAGAAATTCTCCATTTGTCTAGGATACTTGCAAGCCATCCAATTACAATAAAAAGCCAAGGAGAGAAAGAAGTTGAAAAGATTTGCCTTACTGTACAGAGTTCTGGCTGCAGACTTTGTTGATTGAGCCATAGTAGGTTCACAGGCTCTTTCAATTAGGCTGGCCATAATCCAACGTTAATTGCTTTTCAGTTCAGATGTGGTGAGTCACGCTACGTCTCTGTTTTGTATTTAATGTTTTGTAATTAATTCTCAAGGTTAATAGACCACACATTGCACAAATCTCAAATATGAAGCTACTGCATACTTCTACCACAATTTCACACGGCCCACATCTCGCAGCATCACAACACTACTGTAAAGTATATCAATTATCTATCTAAGGAATAGTTTAGATATGGAGTCCCTGTCCTCCTCAACTCCTATATTCCTTGGGCCAGAGGTTTGGTCAGTACTATCTGAGAGCAGTTACGCACATAGTGATTTCTGGACTGGTATACCACTGTAGAGTTTGAAAATAAATGATAGCATTACATTGGTGGTAGCTTTTTGTGTTATCACCCTTTTCGTGTCTACTATAAGCCTATGGAGGGATATATTATGAGGGTGAATAGGATAAAAGTCTTAACAAATAGTAATAAACGAGTTAATGCATTATGCTTATAATTGACATGAATAGGCCAATAAAATACAAAAGGCTACCCTGAATGCAATGCTCCCACATATTTTTTAACTCTAGGGTGACAAAAAAAAAAAAAATTCTGTGACACGTACTGCCCTTGACTGGTACCAATAGGCTAAATTTGGGGGTCTGGCTCTAGGACTACTAAACCCCCAAATCAGTGAATTGTTACGTCAATTCAGTCTTGGATGGTTTTGAGCTTTGGGGTTCAATGGTAGTTCTTTGGTCAGGGTACACAGCAGTAGGGCTGTCAGCAAGTGAAAGATGCTGACTGAAAATGATCATTTAAAGCATTTAAGTGCAACAGCAGTACAGGAGTTGACTATAGATAGCTGACACACGCATTCACACAGCCTCCTGCTAGCCTCAGATGAGATCTTGACATTTAGACCCTAATGACTTCTTGGGTTGCTCAACAGGCCTTATGCTTTCTTAGAAAAAAAAACATCTCATGGTCTCTAAAGGGCGGATGTGAAGGTCGTCTTGAAACGTTAATTAAACATTAAAGAAACAGCCAAAGACCCCCAAATCTCGGTTTGTAGCCTGCGTACACCTCTGATTAAAAGAAGATAGAGAATGAGAAATGAAAAATCAGAAAAATGTTACATTTTTATAACAATGGAAGCCATTACTTGTTTTGTTACACATTTTGTGCTTTTTAACCCCTGAAAAATACATCTTTGAGCTCATTTTAGTTGTTTACTATCTCAGTAGAGATCACTGATCATATACTGAAGCTGATGTGACGGTTTTGTTTACAACAACCATATTGGAGGGTACTCCAAGGTTTACCACAGACAGGTTTCACTTAACTACCCTCACTTAAGACAGGTTTCACTTAACTACCCTCTTGGAATACGCCCCGTGCACATGTAATGAATCTCTGTCCTAACTGGAGTAAGAAAACAATGCTGTCTATGAGACAGATGGATGACTTTTGGTATTAGCTTTTTGGCTTGGTTCAGAGCAGAGTTGGAAATGCTTAGGGAAATGATTCATAATCATTAAGTAGATAAACTGCATAGGTTAACAGATAAAGCTGTTGAATGACTGAATAGTAAACACCAGAGGGTATTTTGAATTTGTATACATTTTCATTCTTCATACAGCTTCATTTGAATGAGCTTGCCAACCCTGCACTCCTCTTCTTCCTCACCACAGGGTTGCCCCCTGATGATGACCACCACACGAATGCAACCAATCAGGCGATAGACGTCTTCTCCTGCCTGAGCGGCTCCTGCGAGAGGCCTCCTCCATGCTCCACGGTTCGTCCTTCACAGAGCTTCATCCTCCTGTGCCAGAACGTTCTGTCGCGCCTGCTCCTCTCAAGGGACCTGCTGCAGTCTTCACTCCTGCCCAAACAGACTGCAAGAGAGCTGGCCACATGTGCCAACGGTGCCCGATCTGACGCAGAGGTCATCCAGGCCGTGAGCTCTCTGAAGGACATCCTCAGGACCATAAGGCCATGCAGTCCTCGCTACGGCTACAGATACCCAGAATGCACTT
The DNA here is from genome assembly GCA_027481765.1 of Tenualosa thibaudeaui. NCBI lineage: Eukaryota > Metazoa > Chordata > Actinopteri > Clupeiformes > Clupeidae > Tenualosa > Tenualosa thibaudeaui. The sequence continues at coordinate 5,025,843 of JAIFZK010000071.1, forward strand.
ACAATGATAGATTCTGAGAAAGTGGCAGGGCCTCTTGACTTGAACTGGGATAATTGAAAGGTGGGGTTAGGGTTAGGCAAGTTGAAGTAGGCTTTGCCATGACTGATGTGGAGCATTTGAGACTCACTGATCTTTTCACTGACATTTCAGGGGAGAGGGGGTGGGGGTCAAAAAAATAATAAATAAATAAATAAATAAATAAACAAACAAACACACACATTAAACAAGACATAATCGCTAAATTCTACACATTTTCCCTCCAAAGCATGGAACTCAAGAATTGACCATCATGAATCAACTTTATGATTGGCTGATTAAGGGTTCAGGACTTGGGTGTAAGGGAAAGCACAATGCATCACTATTTCAGGGCAGAAGGCATAACACACTCATATCATGACAACAGACAATCATGTTGCACAAGCCAAACTCTAAAACGGCAGTCAACCATAATTGAACACTCAACACAGGAGAGTGGATTTCAGTAATAAAGACAACTTTGTTTAATAACGCATAAAACATCCTTCAAACAATAAAACAATCTTACCGAGGGTTTTCTGTACAACGCTTGCTAAGCAGTTTTATTTATATATAGAAAACGTAAGAGGAGGAAATGCTCAAAATGACATTGCTCCTTAAAATTTAATGGCAGGTACTCTGAAAAAAATAACAGCATTCCATCAACAAATACTTTCAAGCAATAAATATGCATTTATAAATAGTGTAAATTTACAACAAGATTAGAAACAAAACAAAAATCACAAATTAAAGTTTATTTCTTAGTCTATGTGCAACCCATTGTTCTTTGTGACGTGGCTGTTATTTTTTTTTCTCTTATTTTTCATTTTTATTCCCCTATTAACAAAAAACATAAGACGGGTGAACATAAAAGCTGTAAAAAAATTATACCACCTAACTTTTCACATTACAAATTTTTTTTGGAAATTTTTTTTTTAGTTTTTTTTTTTTTGCCCAAAGAGACTTTAAATCTTCTATCTACCATACAAAATACCAGCTAGGCTAGTACTCATTTCACAAAGAAAATGAGATTCAATACGAAAGAGAAAGGAAAAAAAAAATCCATGTATCAGCCCATACATGAAATGAAACCGAAACAAACAAACAAACAAACAAAAAAACAAACAAAACTCAAGGAGAAAGGGGGGTCAAGTCAGTAGTCTTTGAGTGATGGTGCCAGTTATGACATAATATATACAAAAACTTTATTTTCAGTATTTTTGTCCATTTTTTTTCTCAAAGTCTTTTTTTCCTCTAAAAGAAATCGAGCTGAACCAGCCAGAAACAGTCCTGGAAACTGGGGGAGAGAGAGAGAAAGAAAGAGACAGAAAGACAGACAGCCTGATGGAGAGAGAGAGAGATCGAGAGAGACTGACGAGAGATAGAGATCGAGGGACAGACAGACTGGTAGAGAGAGAAAGAGATTGAGAGGGCGAACAGGGTCTACCCCCTACTTGACGGGGTTGATGCTGCACTCTGGGCAGGTTGCATAGACAAGTATCTCTCAGCCAGCAGCCTCGAGGGGTGTGGGGATGGGGTGGTAGTAGTGGTTGGGCTCATGGGTGGTGGTGGTGGTGGCGTCAGGGAGGGACGATGACCAGACCAGGCGGTGGCCAAGTGGCAGGCAGGCGGGTGGGGCGGGTGGCCAGATGAGTGAGTGGGTAGGAGGGTGATTGGGTCAGTTGGTGGTTAAGGGTCCGCTACAGAAACCAGTGGTGTGGAGCTGGGTCACTTTTCCTGAATATCAGAAACGGTTTCATTTAAAAGTTCCTGGGCGTTACTATTGTCCTCAGAACCAGAAAATGTTAATGTCAAGATGAGGGCGAGGGCAGAGGAGGTGCCTGGATAACCGAGAGAGAGACAGAGGGAGAGAGAGAGGGAGAGAAAAAAAAGGAGGATTACTTGAACACATCCAATTTAAGAGACCATAGCAGGAATTTGGGCACAACAGCAAATCCAATGCAGATGGCAATTGCAAACATCAGCTGGCATTTCAAGGTCTTGATGACTGCTCTCAGTAGCAATATTTATTGATGATGAATATGTGGTTAATCTGTGGTGAATCTGTGGTGTGGATACATGACATTACTACGTGTGGACCAAGCAAACAATGATTCACTGCTGACTATTGGACTAGTCATAGTCTAAATGACTTACAGATGTGAGCTTAGTGACAAGCCACAGTGACTTGCAGTATTTGACCTAAACTAGTCACAGACTCAGTAGGACTTGCCAAGTAAGAACAACACACTGGAAGAGTCAAGGGAGGATGAATCAACTGAGGATAGCAAGTCATAGATTTGGAAGCTCTACAAACGCGAACAAGTGTTGCACCGGATTACAAGGTAATCAGACCTCTCTGTGACCTCAATGATTCATCTGGCAATCATGCCACAGTCTAGTGGGGCCCTATCTGCACTAGTTTTGGAAGAAAAAATATATCTTTGTAAGAATAAGGTAGTAGCATAAGAAGTTTTTGCCCCTTTAAAAAATACAAAATCAATCACTTATGATACTTAATTACATATTTTCCTTTGTTTTTAAAGAACATGGTTTATTTGTCTCAAATTTAAAAACTCTAGGATTTCAAGGACAAGTTGGAACCCAGAGACCAATATGTACCTACAACTGGACAAAAAATGGGTACTTCTATTAACGCAAACTGATAGAGTGGGCAATTTAACGGACGTGTATAGGTTATACAGTGTTATGACTTACTAATGTGAACTGGTCATAGACCTGCATCAGGTCCTCCATCCTGTACTGCTCTAGCACCACAAAGTTGTCCAGGTTGGTGCTGGCTTTGCGTGCGCAGTCCTGGCAGTGCACCACGTATGTCTTCCGGGTGTTGCTCTCGCTGGTCACAAACAGCAAATCAAACACCTCCACCTGCCAAATCGGACATTGAGAGAGGGGAATACTGTACAGTTAGAGAAAGCAGTCTGAGATGTCAACCATGGTGCTCACATCAGGGGATGAAATTTGAATCCATCTGCTATGCGGTTTGGAGGCTGTGTGTAAAATGCCCAAATCTAAACCCAGAGCAAATTGCTTTGGCTGGTTGAAAACTAACCAAATGACTAGGATAGGATCTCAGAACATTCTCAAAAGGGCAAACAAGAGTAGAGAACTTCACCCATATACCACCTCAATCTCAATGAATCTCAAGTTTCCAAAGCCAGTATTTTCAACTGCATGGTGAATGATAACCATTGTTTGGCTTTGCCTTAATTACAGTTAGGGTAATTTCTAGTCACCATTTTAAACAGTGGATGGTGGTAAGGGAGGGGGATAGGTAGAAAGAGCATGGCAGGGAAAGTTATTGAAAGTCAAAGTGGATCAGACGGAATGAACACAACACATGAAGAGAAAGAGGAAGAAGCACCGACCACAAAGAAGAGAGACAGAAGGACAGTGAAAGCAGACAAGAAAGATTTTAGTATAAGATAAAGGAGATTTTAGCATGAGCAGATGAGAGGGGGAGATATTTTAGTACAAGCAGACGATACAGGAAGGGAGATTTTAGTACAAACAGATGAGAGACGGAGAGACTTTAGCTTAAGCAGACAAGAGGGAGGGAAAGATTTTAGTACAAGCAGACGAGAAAGAAGGAGAGATTTTAGTATAAGCAGACGAGAGGGGGAGGGGATTTAGCATAAGCAGACAAGAGAGGGAGAGCGAAAGCAGATGAGAGGCTTAAATGAGAGTGGAGTGCTTAAAAGGAGCACAGAACGGAAGAGTGTCTGGGATACAGACGGGTGTGGGGATGAAGAGACCAGCAGAGAGAGAGAGAGAGAGAGAGAGAGAGAACAAGAGCCAGAGAGAGACTAGTAGAGAGAGAGAGAAAGAAAGAAAGAAAGAAAGAACGAAGAGAGACAGGAGAGACTAGCAGAGAGAGAAAGAAAGGAGGGAGAGAGAGAGAGAGAACACACAATGGAGGACAAAGTAAGGGGCATGTGTCCACCTCTCAGATGCTGTAGCAGCAAACCAGCAGAGATGGTGAAACTAGCTTGATGAGTACTGATGAAGTACAGATGAAGGATGGGAGGGGAACAATGGGTGAGGTGAATTGAGGGGCTCTGAATGTGTAGCATGTGGTTGGTGGATTATATTTACCAAAACGATAATAAACAATGTACACTGGAGATTAAAACAAATAAAACTTGAAGAAAACAAATAAAATAATTCAAGAATTATAATATAAATTAGAAAAGCACTCCGAGAGGGCAGATCTCTGTGACCCAATACAAATTCCAGACAGTGTTTTGGATCACCACCAAAATGTAATCATCTATTCTTTGGCCTAATACCCACGTTGTCTGAAGATTTCACCCAAATCCGTGCAGTACTTTTCGAGTTATCTTGCTCACAGACAGGCGCCGGAGGTTATAATTCTATGTATTCACTATTTGATGAACTTGAGACAGACGGAGGGACAAGTGTGGTGAACTGCTTGTATAAGGTACACACCTCGCAGATGCTGCAGTAGTGTGCGGGTTCATCCTTGGCCCTCCCGTGCCACACCAGCTCCTTGCCAGCAGCCATCAGCGCCTCCTTCAGCATCTGACACTGCTTCAGCGTCCGGAACAGGCAGTACCTGACGTACACACAGACAGATCGATCAAGCATTTGTCATCATGCACGCACTCCTTAAGAGCTGCAGTACAAGAAGACCCTTCTGACCTTAAAGAGATGGGAGTACAAATTAAGTACAATGTTCATGCGCACCCCCATCGCTATCACACATGAAGAGACAGAGTCTAGGCCACATTACAGGGTTGTTCCAACCACAGGCCTACTGCACTGACTGAGCCGTAGAGTAAGCGTGCACACACACACACACACACACACACACACACACACACGCTACAGCATTCCCGGCGGTCTGGCTTGGACTCACTTGATCATCTCAAAGAGCTTGTGGTCGGACACTTTGATGTTCCTGGCCATGTTCCAGGACAGGTGAATCATGGGAACGATGGATTTGACACACTGCAGTTTGTTCCACTCGTAGCGTTCCACAGCAAGCTTATACATGTATGCTATAACAAAAGGCAGAATGAAGGGGAGGTGTCAAGAGAAAAGGATAGAAAGTTTGAGAGGATGTATTTGAGGTTGGAACAAAAACAATACAAACAAGACCACACAAACAAAACAAAAGACAATGTGATAGAGGTGTCTGCAAGAATGTATGCGTGTGCTAGGGAATGATTTTTAAAAAGACTTCAATCAACCTTCAACAAATAAAAAGGAGGCCAGCCCTCAAAGGAAGGAAATCACAATCTGCACACGCACGCACACGCACACGCACACACACACACACAATTGAAATCTCACTGACATCCCTACGACAAAAGAGCTGTCTTATTACAAAATACATTCAATACAAAGGCATTGCAGGTGCACTGAAGACTTTTGACTATCCTGCTGTTCCTCTTTAAAGTCCATATAAGGGTCCTGCAAAGCTTTAACCTTGTCTAACCCTGCAATGACTGTTGAAGTCCTACACTGACTTAAGAGTGTATGTTCTGGGGAAGAAGAGAAGGTTGAGGAGACACACAGCACCTATGATGATGATGCCAGCCTTACCGGTCAGGGGCCCAACGTTCCATGCAATGTTGTTGCACCACCCAATGGCCTGCACCCAGTGCACGGTGCCAGTGTTGAGCCATACCAGGTCGCCTGGCCGCTGGATGAAGCGGTACACAGGCACATTGGCCTCATACAGGTCCTCCAGGTTGGGCCACCACGAGCCCATAAGGAAGTTAATATTATTCCTGTTGTGGAGGGTGACAGAAAACAGACGTAAACAAAGGGAAGCAACAAAAGCCGCTGTAGTTCAAAAGGTCTGGGGCCACTTCAGAAGTGAAATATATACATCACTGTATTTGTAAGTCAATGACTATTTATCCTGTTAATTTATACATTTTTGTTAACGATCAATTAAGATTTAGTCATCATTGCTCGTCTGCCTTCACTTTAAGTACAGAAAAAGTGCTTATACTAAAATTATGAATGAAGAATAAAAATGCAAAAAGTTTAGTCTCGCTTTAAACAGTCACAATACAGCACATCTACAGTCCTAGCCATCTATCTTAAGTAACCTTACTTTTCACAGAACTCGTTCATGACCCCCCAGTATGGCTCGGGCACAGCGAACCATTCGCAGTCCCCTGGGCCGATGTTGATGTTCACCGAACAGAAGTTGTTGTTTTCTTGATGCCCTGGAACGGAGGACCGAGCCATATGTAAATCAGTTACACTCAATGTCAGCAAGGCAAGGAGGAATTTAGAAAAAGGTCGTCAGCAGCACCTCTATCCATCAGCCTTCACAGACATGTTATGCAATTAACATTTTGTTACTCATATCAACATCCGTTAGGTGGCTATTAAATGCTTCTTCAGGCATTTTATGACTCATGCTAAAGTGTGTGTGTGTGTGTATGTGTGTGTGTGTATATAACAAAGTGCTATAGTGTGGGAGGTAACACCAACTGTTTGACCTCCACCAGATAATGCTCATTTGCACATTAGGTAAGTGGATGTGTGTAACGTGCAATACACAAGCGCACTAAGCGTACATCTAAAGCCACTCAGGTCCCGATGGAACACTGAATGTTTGTCAATTTGTCTGCAAGGCATTCTCAAAGTGTTTAACCTACACGTGTGTAACAGTCTGTGTGCCGTCACTCAGTGTGTCCATCCAATATAATGCATATATGTATTGTATGTGTGTGGTTAGACGACAGAGCAGAGTGTGAGCAGAGCATATGTGTGTAGTCTCAGTTGACATAAGAGACTGTGTGTGTGTGTGTGTGTGTGTGTGTGTGTCTCTCCCTCACGGTCACCTGGCGTCCTGCTCCCGGGCACCTTCATGTAGAGCTGCACGGTGTTCATGCCCAGGATGGTGTGGCCCACGTGGCTGAGCAGGTTCCCGGCTGACACCACTCTGGCGAAGGCCGGCAGCTTACTCAGCTCTGCAAGCTGGGGCTTCCACCTGTAGGGGGGGTGTCAGGTCAAAAGTCAACCTCCACACGCGTCTCCACACATTTTGTGAAACTCTAAGTACCCATGACACTGGCCCAAAAACAAGCTGCTTAATAAGACTGTGGTAGTACTGGAGAGCTTAGGACTCTCCAGCATATCCTACAGGATGCTTAAAGTATCTATCTGTCGATCGATCAACATAACTGTGGTGAAAAGGAAAAGTGGTGAAAAAGGTGAAGAAGAAAAAAAAAAAACACCTTGCGTTGCTAAGACTATCTATAATGCCCATATCTTCTAGCCTAGACGTTTTAGTTTTGCTCAGCTAGAAAAGAGCTTTAAGGCCTTGATCAATCACATTGCTCTGTCCTTATAGAGTCTCACTGAGACGTACCCTAGAGATAGCTTATCAACGTGCAGAGGCAGTTTGCCGCTGATAACCGCTGATTCCGCCCTTTGGATTGATCCCGGTCTATCGGTCATAGCCAGACTATACATTTTGATGTTTTAGTCTGGCTTGCCAGGCAACACATCTTCATGCAGTCAACAAAATTGACTACGGTCATCTACTTCAGCCTTGACAATGACTGACAATACATCATTGACTGACTCTCATGCGTGTACAGACACACACTCACAAAGCAACAAAGAGAGACACACACACACAATACAAAGCAACAAAGAGAGAGAGACACACACACACACACACACACACACACACACACAGAGAGAGAGAGCTATTGCCGTGGTCCATGCTCCACGTTCATGTAATTACTTTTATTGAGCACAAACTTCTAGCTCAGCCATTCGGAGGGCACTTCTGACAACAACTGAGTCTCGAGATGGTGAGGGGTCCATGTCGCAGACACAAGCAAGAGCTGAGACTCTTTGGGACCGACAAAGGCCACTTACTTCTTTTCATCAGACAGGTCGATGTTGGTCCCAAACTTGATGTACTTGAAGGGACCTTTTCGTCTCCGCACCATACTGTAGGAAGAGAAGTCAAACATGAGCCTGATGCAAATATATAAATGGGAAAATGTATGACCTTTACTTTACTTGTAATGGACGAAAATCTATAGGGAGAAATGAGGGGAGTGAAATGTCATAAATAATTACAGCTCTTTAATCAGAATGCCACAACTTCGCAAATTTCCACAAAACTACACATCCATTTGTCCATCTTTAATGACACCCAGCCTAAGAACGGCTATGGGTCTGGACCACTAATGTAACTAACTATTACTAATAGTAACTAACTATGGCTGACATGCAAGTGGTTGCACTTCAGGGTAATGTGAATGGGAGCGTACTTCTCTGTGGAGGCGGACTCTGTGTCCGAGTGGTCCTTTTGGCCTTTCTTCTCATTCTCCTCCTGAAACACACACCCACGCACACGCACACACACACACACACACGTCAGACACATGGGCATCCTCATCTAAACCAAACATTATCAAGAAATGGTGTTTCAAATGGGTCATGTCTTATATCCTTGTAGTAAAAGCTAAGGGAGACATGCGGCCAGTGAGTCACACTCACATTGTTTCCTCTCGAGCAATTAAAATCTACACCGAGCCAAACGAGTACAACAAACTGAGACAAAAGCAAGCATACACCCACCCACACACACAGCTCTAACAACACTACATCCACTATAAGTAACTTGCAACACCACATCAACATGCCAAAATCAATGCCAAAGAGAAAAATCTACAATTATTGAAGTTCACTGAATCTCCTGCTCAGACTTAACAGACACTTAGCAACCTAGAAAAAAAATGTGATTAGATGCATCTTAAACTGAAAATCTCCTTGATGCGGAGAGCATGTTCCACTGACCCGTAGTGATTCCTGGAAGGATGAAGCCTGGTACTGGGCGTACTTGGCAATGGTGGTGTGCGAGCGGCTGCTCTCGCAACGCCACATCTTGCGTGTGCCCGTGGGGTCCCAGTTCTCATCTGTGGGTTGAGACAGCTGTGTCCGCACCTCCACCAGATGCTCTGGGTTGGCCTCCACCAACGTCTTAGTGGAGAAGAGCCCCAAATCTGGGGAGAGATGAGAGGTGGAGAGAGAGAGGGAAAAAAACACACACACAAAAAAAAAAAACACACACACATGAATTGATCTATGGACTGGAGAAATAGTCAAGGATATTTAGACATTAAAATTGAAATTTAGAGTCAAGGAAGCATGCAAATAAGAATAACTAGACAGGTAGGCTGAGGAATAAAATAAAATAAAATAAAAATATTTTGAAAAATATTTGTCCATGCCCTACCCACCCACGTACACACAAAACTCTTTACTTATTATTTTTTTGTTTGCTCTAAACTGCACAATTCCCTGCCTTGGCCTCTGTGACACAGGAAAACTCCCTGAAGGCAAACAAATGTTACACCGCAGACACGGCACATAGAACAGACATGAACATGACTTGGCCTTTAAGAGGTTTACAGGGTCATAACCATAGTATATGAAGGACTAGTACCTTGACATTTCAACATGAAATTATAGACAAGCTATCATTTCCCCCCATTACATAACCCCACACTTCCCATCATGCATCGTTCTACCTGTGTAATCTCTAGAACATTCTATGTGTCACTGTGATGCAGTAGTACGACAGAAAACTACTCCATATCGTCTCAAGAGCCAGACTAAAACACTATCCACATAAACATGAACTCATCCATGAAAAAAAACAAAACTGGTAGATAAACTTCCCGTTTAACAAAACCCTCTCCAATCATCCAACTTTCAGAATAGACTGCCAAATCACTGAGCTAACTGGCTGCACCATTAGTGAGTATATGAAAAACGAGCAGCCTAGATGTGTATTACTGAGAGGTGGTCTGGTTGTCTGAGGGCAGCATTGCTGCAGACTACGGCCAGAAGCCTGAGACGGGCTGTATAGTCTCTCTGTTGGTGCACCTCCCACCTCAGTGTCCTGCAGTAATGCCGGCTGCTAAAAGGTGGCGCTGTTGCCACGCTGTCCTAATCCAGATCCCTCGCTCACACAAACATCACACACACGTGAACGCGCACAGCAGAGGAAAATCACGCATACACAGAGCAAAGCTCGCTCTCGCGCACACACACACACACACACACACACAGAGAGCATGCCAGCAAGCACACACACACACACACTTGTTCTGTGCCAAACCTCAAATCCACAAGAGACTACGACGGTCTGTGCTTAAAAAGATTCTCCAAATCTTTCCGGCTCGACCAGACACTCACTCGCTGACTGACTAGATCACACCTACTAGCTTGTTTCTTTACTAAAAGCTTCAGCGAGTATCAACATCTGTACAGTTGGGGGGGGTCCTCTGTAATATCATAGTGCTTGTGAAGAGACCAACAGACACAGACACCAAAGATTTAACTTACCCAGTTTGAGGGCCCCTGCTAGGCCCCTTATGACTGTGACCGGGTTGGCAGGGTTGGTGCAGAACTGGTGCAGCGGTGGGAAGAAGGCGTCCCTCTTATTTTCCAACTGCAGACAGACACATGCATGCACGAGAAAGCACAATCTTGCATATTAAAGCCATAGCTGCTGAAAAAATATCAATCAATGTCAAGCTCAAAAAAGAAAAGAAAAGAAAGAAACACTCGTGTATTGAACCAACGCTGATCTTGTAGGCTCTTGGCAACACTGAAAGAGGTGCAGCATGCCTGTTGGGGGCACTGTTGTGCTTGTATCAATACGGCAAAAGGAATGGGGGCTGGGCCAATGAAACCAACTACAGAAGAGGGGTTTTTTAAAGTTTCTAAGCTCATTTAACTGGGGAGCAAAGCAAGCTGGAGATAACCCAAAGTAGTAAGTGGAAAGGTGGGAGGGTTGTCGCTGACAGAGCAGTGGCATATGAGGTTGCAGAGTAGATTGGGAGTGGGGTGGGGCTGATCTTGTGGACTGATCATTTCCTAACCAGGTTCCCACTGTAAGTCAAATTTAAAAATTCCGAGAAAAGTCGAGAAGTCGAGAAAAACAACAACAAACACCAGGCGTTTTAAAACAATCAATCTGTAATCTCCATGTTCAGGTTAATGTGTTTTCAGTACAAAACATTTGTTAACTGGTTAACCACAACTTCTCACACAAGGCATAAGAGAAGTTAATACCTAATAAAGACCATGAAGGAGGCATGGAAATAAATCACATTTTGGGGGACAATTACATGCTATTAACAAAACTCCCTGATACTCCCTGAATTTGTCCACAAGAATATAAAATTCCCTGACTTTCCATGTCTGGAACAATCTGTATTCCAAGACTTGCCAGAAACTCTGTGACCAGTGGGAACACTGTCCTAAGCATCCACTATTTTTGACCGATCTGTAGGTGTTTGATATACAAATGATTCATGTTCAAGGTGTGTCCTATATTCATTAAGGGAGTGCGTTTATTGACTGATCTAACCAACATCTATATTAGCGAGAGAGGTTACTGAGGGTGGCTTACCATGACATTGTGTGTGCTTGTCTTGTTTTGGTGTGTGTGTGTGTGTGTGTGTGTGTGTGTTATGTTTAGTTTGTGGTGCCTATACTCACGTAAATACTGGGGGTGGGGGGGTTGAGCTTGTCCTTTGGCAGCGAAGGGTAGGGTGCAGAGGGCACTCGGGGAGGGGGACACTTGTCGAGCAGGATGCTGCTGTTCGACAGACCGTTCTTCCCCAGGTTCCTGTCGGAGAGCAAGTACAGGACACAGTGATTAGCACAGCCCGGGGAAGGTTTAAAGAGCTCTTACATAACTACAAGCTGAATGGGTGGCAATAGGGAACTGGCTCCAAAAGCACCTCAGCCACAGAGAATGGGAGACACACACACACACACACAGACCCCTATGATGAGAACTGTCCAAGCTTGTGGATGCTGGACTCTCATGAGCAAGTATCTGATCATAAGACCCTGGGTGCAACAAGTGCATCCGCCCTTACTGTTAGACACTGTTACTGTTTGGATAAACGCATAGGACAAAAAGAATAACTAATGCTGACGTAGGCCTTGCGCCTCATTCACACCGCAATCTGTGCGTTAGACCATGTGCAACATCCAGCTCCCACGCTGCCCACTGGAGACAGAAAAGAGGTGCATTTTTCCAGGCATGCTGCACACGGTAGAACCGCAAACCTACTGACTGAAGTGTGAGTGAATCCTTATGGTCACAAGCAGTAACCTGTGGAGGACAATCCACTGGGCGAGCTTACAAGAGCAAGCCTATAGTTACTGCTGAGTGTCTTCTACAGTGAGGACAAGTGTTTCAAGTGAAGGAGCCTGGAGATGTATGGACAGCAACCAACATCAAGGTCCCAGCGCTGTCTGTCAACTTCCGAAGAAGCTGCCAGACATGCAGAGCATCTCCGTAAGCAAACCAAATGGATGCTGGCAGATGTCACTGGATGCTTTTAACATGCGTGCATAATTTATCACACAAGCAAAGACAAACACACACACACACGTTGAAGGAAATCCCCATCCATCACGGACCAAAAGCCTGGAACAGGGTAAAAAAAAATAAATAAAAAAAAAAGTCTTCAAAGTAGCATGCATGCTAGTGTCTGTCTGTCTTCTTGTAGCAAGCAGACATATACACACACATCCACATGTGTGTGTGTTGGCCAGGAGCCACAGGGGAGGGATGTACTTTTTTTCTGCACAGTAGTTCTGTCTGAGCCCATCAGCATCTCCAACCTGTGCCAGTCTGGTGAGTGAAGGAGTGTGTGGAGCCCAGCACAGATACCCAGTCTTGTGAGTGTGTGGACCGCCACACACACACACACACGCACACACACACACGCACGCACGCACACACCTATGACAAGAACTCTCCAAGCTTGTGGATGCAGGATTCTCAAGACTGGCCCATCAATGCAGGGAAAAACATAAAGCCAATCTGCCCTGTGTGACTGGGCAGACACTGCCCGCCACACACACAGCTCTCCAGAGAAGGGGGACGCATTAACATCTAGCAGTGGGGGGAGGGGGGGAGGGGGGGGGCGCAAACATTAGCTGTATCAATGCTAATCAACTTGCTGAAAGAGATAGGTCATTCAACTTGCCCATCGAGTCAATGACCTCCAGGTTAGGCAGTAAACAGGTAAAACAATGCAATAAAACATCTGTATCCTTTCCTAATTCACATTTATGCCATATATGGGGTAACTACTTGCTTGTGGGGTTACAATTATGCATTTAGCAGACGCTTTTATCCAAAGCGACTTACATTTGTTAACTATCAATTACATCAATAACATCAGGGCCAGTCTCCCTTAGAGCAAGGGCTAGGGCTAAGTGCCTTGCTCAAGGGCACAACGGTGGCAGCCAGGATTCAAACCCACTATTTTTCAGGCTACTTGCATGCTAGCCAGGTTCCTTAACCACTACGTCACCACCGCGGGTATCACCACTGTATGCCTGAGTAAGTGGGGAATTAGAACTCAAATGCCATGTTATATGATGCTCTTACTCTCTCGTGTCTCATAAGGCAATACTTCTGACCCAACCCACTGATTTCACAGGTTACAAGAAATAAATGACCGTTATGGCCTATTTACACACACACACAGGATTCATAACAGTTGAAGGGGGGGTGGGGGTGGGTGGGAGCTGTACCGCAACCACACATCGCAATATAAATTGCCCTACAAACACTTTGTCAAGCTAGACACACCCACATGTTAAACACACTGAAGGACCAACCCCCCCCCCACACACACACACAATGGCCCAGTGCACATAACCGCAGAGATAGAGGCAGAGAGAGGTACAGAGAGAGAGAGAGAGAGAAAGAGAGAGAGTGGTGATTAATGGCGGACAGGTGAGGTACTGTATTGAAGAAGCTCAACTCAAAAGGTCTGCATGAGTTTTAAGATGGCCTCAATGGACACAGAGAGAAACACAGAGCGCAAGAGTGAGTGGAAGAGGCCTTGGGAAAGGAAAGAGAGACCTCGCAATATAGAGAAACACATCAGAGGAAGAGAGCAAAACTAGAACGAAAGCACAAAAGCAAAAGAAACGATGGAAAGAAAACCTGCACCTCTGCTCCTCTCTGATCCAGCTTTTCAGTGGAAAACGTCCTCAAGACACACACACACACACACACACACACACACACACACACACACACACACACACACACACTCACTCACTCACTCACTCACTCGGCTGGCCGGCCCAGCCTGCCAGCTCAGTGGCCCTGAGAAATAGCTGAGTCTCTGCTGCACCCAAAGACAGGACGACTCCGCCATAACCTGACAATAACTGCCATTATGTAACACATTCAAGACAGACAGGGACGGGGGACAGGAAGCTGCCTTGGCCTCACAGAGTATTTTGTTAAAGCAAATAAATACACAAAATTCACATGGCAGAGACGCAGACAACTATGCCAGCAAACAAGTTATTACAATCAATTCCAAAGCACAAAAACAGAGCATTTTGGATGGTTTGAATGCCATATGAAGGCCACAATTTTTACCACAAAGAATCACGGGAGAGATTCAGGAAGAGTGCAGATCATAAAAATCAGTGTATGGACCTGCTGAGAACACCACTCTTGCATTTCAAAAATAAATAAATAAATACATACATACATACATACATACATACATACAAACAAACAAAAATCCACTCTACGCCAACACCGTTGCACAAATATTACAAGGGCCATGAGAAAAAAGGCACTAGTTCCACTGGTTATTCAATGGAGGGTTGAGAACACCCACCCTTTTGGATACATTTCCAACAATAGTGCCAAACTCTACCAAAGAGCTCAAGGGAGTATGCAGCACTTTACTGCATAAGAGATGGAGACTGAAGTGTCTAAAAAATACACCCCCCCCACACACACACACACAAACACACTAACTAAATATGTATGGTGGCTAGCAAAAGGTTTACAAGCAACTGCACAAACGTACACATGTTTGTGTGTGTGTGTGTGTGTGTGTGTGTTGTGTGTTGTGTGAGTGTGGAGTTCTTACCGGCAGGCCTTGAGGACTTCACTGGAGCTGGGGTAGATGGAAACAGAGGACCAGGGCGCGAGGGTGGGCACCGGGGGTTTGTGAGGCCATCCCCCTGCTCCTCCAGTCTCCTGCGTGCTGCGGGGACTGTGCATGTGCTCGGGGCCCTGGCCGTTCAGCGTGGCCGACGTCGGGGTGGCGCCAGGGCCGCTGGGCGAGGCGGACGCCGTGGACATGGCCGAGCAGGGAGAGGATGCCAGCGAGTTCCCCTGAGCGACCACCGCCGTTGTCGTCGTCGCCGTGGATGACGATGTGGCCGCGGCCGCCGACGTCACATGGTTGACCTGCATCTTGCCCGCCTCGCCCGGAGTATTACTGTTATTACTGTTGGCTTTTCCCATTAACAAGGCAGAGAGCTGAGGATTGTCTGGGCTGGGGGACACTCCCTGCTGGGGGGAGCCTGTAGTGGCCGAAGAGACGGCGGTGGCGGATGGCGCGGACGACGACAACGAAGATGACTGCTGCTGCTGCTGAGGGGGGACGTGATTAGGGAGTCCCTCCACTGCCGAGCTGGGCCCGCCATTACCACCATTGCCGCTGTGGGGCGCCCCTGTGCCCGGATGCCCGTTCCCTGATGGCGCGCCCTCTTTGGTCTGGCCCGTGCCCAGTGGTCCACCTGAGGTAGCAGAGTGCGGGGTGGCGGCGGTTGGGGGAGGGGGAGGTGCCGGGAGAATTGGGGAGGTGGTGGTGGTGGTGGTCGTCATGTGATTGTGGGTGGTGGTGGTTACAGAGGAGGAGGAGGAGGAGGAGGGGGAAGGGGCGGTACCACCATGCTCCTGGGCCTCCTGATTGGGTGTGGCGTGGCCAGGGGCGGGGGTAGCACCAGGGGCTATGGGATGAGAGGACTGGGGCGAAAGAACCCCAGAAGAGAAAGGCTGTTCGCCATTAGGACCTGCCGAATGAGAACCTGGACCTTTGTGAAGCCCCTGTCAGAAAGCAAAGCAAGGAGGATAAGTGAGTGACTTGTGAGAGATTTGGATTTTAAATACAACAGAATAAACAAGCTTAAAACACTTCGTTAACTGTGTAATCTCAGATCTCCTTCAAAGCCTAAGCACTGACCCATCCAAGGACTTGCTGGCATGAATCTGTTTCATGATTGGCCAATTTACGGCAGTTAAAGCAATAGTCTGGAGTCAATCGACCCATATCCCTGTTGTTTGCAGTTGTTGTAAGCTGTTGATGGGAGTGAGATTACAACAAGACTATTTTGTACAATGCAGACCAAATATCACAATGATGACCAACACTGATGAGGGCGAGGAAACCGTTTCCGTCCGATCTTCCTGTAGCCTATTCAGTTAGCATTAGCTAGTGGTCTGCATATAGGGTCTGGGTTGTACTAAATTGTGTCATTCTAGACCCCACAAACAGCACTGGGCCACCTCAAACAGGGAGCCTATGGGTTGATCGACTCTAAGGGTTTGGGGTTCATTATTAGGGGAGACATTGGGATTCAGCAAACCATTCAAAAAGCAAATCTGAGAATCACCACAAGACAGTCCTGTTCATGATTCATGTTTTACTTGTAAAATGTCCCTTAATGTACACTGTCCGTCTAACAAATCAAGAAGAAAAAATATGAAAAGGCAAAAACTGCTTTCCCATCTACCTACCTAAGCTCCTACTGCTACCTGATTTTTGTTTTCTTGAGAGAACAAGTTTCTAAGGCCATTCGGTGGCTCTCTGTGCAATCTGTAAGAGGCCTTTTAAGTTAAGTGGTACAATCTACATATACATTTTACAATTAAGATGGAGGCTGGCAAGCCTCCTGCTAATTTAATTAGCATATGCTCTGTTCAAAAACAAAGAGACTGAAAGGGCTTTCCAAAAGAGCCAGGCAATAAATTGAAGCTGTGCAATCACGGTAAAAAGCTTTTTCATTTGCACAGCAGCCTGCACCGTGCCTCACGTGTATTCATTAGAACAACTGCACAAAAAAGCCTGCAGAAAAGCCTTGTGGTGTGTGTGTGTGTGCCTAGTCCATCTCAACTCCATATGCACAAGTTGCTTCCCCCACCACCTGTGTGTAGTGTTTAGTGTTTTGTTTTTGAATATGCATGTGTTTGAAAGGGTTCAGTGTGGGAGACGTCAAGACTAAGTGGGTTATATCTTCCATGTTTTGCACCGTTGTGGACATCAAACAGGGCCATGTATAAAAGGCACCTCAAACTACTGCCATGTGATTACAACTAAGCCAGCTATCTGTGTGTGTGTGTGTGTGTGTACACATAAGTCTGTCTCTAACAGTCAATGTGCATAATGCCCATGCATAAAGCTGTGTGTAATGTGTATAAAACTCGACATTATCCAAGAAGCTATATTGTCAATTACATTCACCTGTGTAAACATATGCGGGCATATTTGACTAGCCTCAAAGTAGCATGACTCTGAAAGTAAGGAGGAATCTACATCTGTAGCAGCCAGGCCTTACCTGAGTGGCGTTGACGCGTTGGTGCTCCCAGGCTTCGTCTGCAGTGCTGGTGGGGGTTGTGCGGTTGTGAGGTAGCGCGTGTGGCTGCAGGTAAGGCACGTTTCCGTTGCTGCCTGGGCCCGCCCCCGCCGCATGATTATTGGCCACAGACGTGCCGTCGGTCCCGCCCCCGACCCCAAGAGAGGCGGGGCTGGAGGGAAAGGGCCCGTTGGCCGTGGGGCCGGCCGGGACGGAGCAAGAGGAGGAGGAAGAGGAGGAAGGGGTCCGGGAGAGCATGGGGTGCGGGTGGCCGGGGACGTTGGAGGGCAGGGAGGGGTCAGACGAAGGGCCGTTGGGAAGAGAGGGGCGTATCTGACCAGCAGCATTCTGTCTCATCTGAGAGAGAGAGAGAGAGAGAGAGAGAGAGAGAGAGAGAGAGAGAGAGAGAGAGAGAGAGAGAGAGAGAGAGAGAGAGAGAGAGAGAGAGAGAGAGAGAGAGAGAGAGAGAGAGAGAGAGAGAGAGAGAGAGAGAGAGAGAGAGATGCACACAGAGAGAGAAGACGACACAAACAAGAACAGCAATGCCACTGTGAATGAAACAAACACAATCAAATCCATCATTAAAAAAACAAGGGATTGGCATGTTGTTTATGGATTTGTTGACCCCCAAAACCTCCCAAAAGAAACCAAACACCAAATACTCCAACTGTTTGGGCACATGTCCTTTTCACAAAACACCATCACTACTCTGACTAATTCTCACAAAACATTCTTCTCAGTGATGGTTTTCTGCTGTGTAACTTCCAAACACAGGACCGTTAGTTGCTCATAATGGGCATCTGTGCTCTTCCTTATATTGCATATAAGTCTATATCAGTCATTTATAACAATAATGTCTGCACGTTTTTTTTTTTTATATGAAACAAATGAGCTTTTCCCTCTCCAAATTTCTAGGCTATTGTAATCCACTGAACAGTAGCAGACAAGAGAAGACAAAAGATAAACACAATCCAACAGGAATGGTCATCATTCTTCCCATTCCAAACACTCACTGGCTTCACTTTCAATTTCATAGGTGCTTTTGTTTCCTTTCTCTGCTCAGTCTCTGTCTCTCTGTGTGTGTGTGTGTGTGCATGCACAAAGTCATTTTCCTGTGTGTGTGTGTGTGTGTGTGTATATACACACACAAAGTCATTTTTCCTTGTGCAACACTAGCTCATTTTGCTCCCGACATGTCATAAATCTACATCTTCATTTCTTCCCCTGCATGAGCCAGTGCTGTGTGTTAAGTATTAACACTGCCTAAAGGCCAGGAACAGCCACTGATGGAATGAACAAATATTCACTTGGAATTCTATTTATTTTTTCCACCAAGGCTCAGACCGGATAGTTAACATTTCTCAGGGGAAAGATTACAAGTGCATGCGCACAACACACATACACGCACAACACAAAAATTTGGTTGCATTGTTCCCGCCCCCTCTCCCCATTTTTTAAAGGACATTGTGATGACATGCATGGCTGTGGCACTGACAGCCTGGCAGTGACCTTCACAGAGCTGCACTTTGCTGTGGCTGTTGTACACGCTCAGACTAATTCACTGGGGGCTATACTGGGCTACAGCACCAGGGCTACAACACATACCTGTGTAGCACCATTCTAACAGGGAAAGGGTGTGTCTATATCTCTGTATTCCAAGTTCAATTCACAGAAGCTACTCCAATTACACCTTGGAAGTTTACAACTGCACACTGGTTCACAATCAAGAATGTGTTAACGAATGATGATCACATGCATTCACATGCAAAAAGCACATTCTGCCTGGTCGAGGGGAAGCGCTCCACAAAATAAGACAAATGTGCATGGCATTTCTGGTGCCAGTTACAGGGCAGGGCAAGGGCAATCACTGACATTTGCAAGATAATTTAAGCTCTCCATAAAACATTTGGGGAAAGACTTAATTGGGTTAAATCAAAGTACTTCCTGAGGACAGCCTTTGCATTATGGCAAAAAATAAAGACTATGAGGTCAAATAAAAGGCACTTTCACTATGGAACCCAAGCGAGAGCGAGAGAGCTGGACCATGTGTGGTACAGACGATCCAAGTAACCAACATCGATTAAAGGTTTTCACAAAAACATGCTTTGAATTTAGAAAGAGACACGCTTATATGCATACTAGTTTGGGAAAGTTCTGAATCTTCAAGACGGATTTTGCTAGTTGTTAAGCCCTCAGTGTGGCAAAGGGCAAAGGCCTGTAAGCTCAGCCAAAGACACTGCATTAGCCTGGCGACCAACAGATTTGGACGCTGCAGTTTAGGTCCACTACAACCATGAAGTGACACTGTAACATTCACAACCATGGGGACCATCTACCCTTGGAGATACGTGTGCCTCTATTGGCTAGTAAATTCAAAAATCATATTGCGTTTAAACTATTCAGGTTCCCTTGCACAATGAGACGATGGACATCTAGAGCAAATGTGGAGGACCCATGAGGCGCTAGGAGAGGGCCACTTACCTGCAGCTGGTGCTGCTGCATGTGGGTGAACTGAGCCTCCAGCTGATCCAGCATCTGCAGCTGAGCCGGTTTCAGGCTCGCCCGGTTCGCCCGCAACTGCTCCAGGAGCTGTCGGAGAACACAGGAGGACAGCATGTCGGCGTCATTCAGAAAATCTTCAAGACTTACACACACAACCCCCCCAAACACACACACACACACACACACACACACACACACGTCATTCAGTGGAATTTGCCCACTGTATTTGCCCAAAGTACTATATAATGAATGACTAAATAGAAAGAAACAGCAGATACACATGAGGGCATATCAGGAAATATGCCAGCATGGGCAAAGGTGCAAAAACTGCTCACAGCTCATCAGCAAACTTGTCATAATGTTCCCCAATCAATGTCACTGACAACATTTTATTCTTATTTTTACATGATTGACTACAAGAACATAAAGACTGACGTTTACACAAAATTGGGTGTCCTAAATTTTAATCTAACTTTTACTTTTAAAAAAGTAATAAAAATAATAATAAAACTGCATATGCAGGCCACAGATTCCTTTGTCTATTGCCTGTCTGTATGACAGCAATCTTATATTTAAGAAGCTACACTTTTTCCATACAGCGCACAACAGAGTGTCAATCATCTTTAAGAGACCAACTGGTCTGGAGTTTGAGTTGGTTCATGTGTGACAGGGAAAGTTTACGATAAATAGGACCATGGAGAGAGAGGGACAAAAAAAAAAAAAAAAAGACAGTCAAACCTGCAACTTCTGCGGCGTCAGGTACCAGCTGGGGGTTTGCTGTTGTATTGGGTTGTTTGCCCAAGAATCTGGAGAATTCTGTGGGGGGACGAGAGAGAGGGGTAAGAAGGAATTATTTAAATACATGTTCTGACACATCACCTAAACAGTCCGCTGAGAAAAATGTATTGCGGCTGTTCATAATGCAGATGGTGGAGTTAAGAAACTGGAAGTCCCGCCCTGCAGTGAGAGTAACCAATCACATTGCTGGCTGCAGGATGACTGATAGTTCACCTTTGGTTTACTATCTGGTCACCATGGTGAAAGCCATGCCACCAATGTTGGTGCATGCGTAGTGAGCAAATTGCAGTTATAAATAACGCCTTTTTTAGCTTTGTTTGAGTGATCTATGGGTTGATTTTGACATTGTCCGACAAGGATTCGCACAACACACTTTTTAAATCAATATGACCTGCCAATCTGGTGTTCTGGATCTCTCCCCATTCATTTTGATAGGGCCTGGTCTTGTTAATCCCAAATAGCTGCCCGAACACAATCCAAGATGGCAGCCGAGTGAAAGGATGGTCCTTAGAAGGACTGAAGCTACAAACTGTTACCTAGACGCTGACTTAATTTATTTCCTACTACACTAAATCTACTCATAAAACACTGTTAAGAGATGACACCCTGATCAGAATACTCGTCTATAAGACCCATGTGATGCACAAACCCAGGGCTACAGCAAGAGAAGCTGTGATTGATTTTAGATGTGTTTTATATTTTACATAAAATTCTATATGTTCTAAGTCTAACCAATGCAAAAAATGACGGGCCTTACAATGCAAATAGAGAACCCAAAGATGCAAATCTCCATAAGGTCTCATCAAGTACACCAGCAACATAAAATTTTTGAAACACAAGCATGGCGTTCCCTCCTGTTCCTAAATGTCTTCAAAGACCAGTGTTTACTGTATTTCGTTACTCTGTATTCATATATGTTTAATGGCAATAAAGTTAAATCTAATCTAACCAATCATTGTGCTCCCAAGCTTCTACAGGAGGGGGTTCTTACAGCTACACACCCGTAGTCAAGGATTAAAAATACCTAAATCCCAAGCACGAAGAATGCTTATACATACTTTAGACAGCCAAACAAGACAAATATTCAGTACACATAACAGTACACATAAATGAGAAATTCACTGCATTCACATAGCGCTTTTCTAATGAACATAGCACTCAAAGCATTTAACAAACTAATGCCTTAATTTCACCCACTCAAAAACACAGATGGGTGACTACCAAGCAAGATGCAGGCTTGCTAATCAGCAGACATGAAGACGTTCAGCTCAAGGACACCTTGACACTTGGTCAAGAGAACTTGGAATCAAACCAGCACCCTTCTGACTGCTGGACATCTCCTACACTCCTTGATGTATTGCTTGCCAAGACTCCAACACAGACTGTCCTCAACACTCCCCCCCCACCCAACCCTGGCTTTGTTGGTTGACGGCGGCAATCTGGGTCCCCTGCGGCTGTGTACCTTGGCTGGGCTTGCCGTCCTCTTCCTCTTGGCGGGGCTGGACAGCTCGTCCGCCGGGCCGGAGGTGGCGTGGAGCGGCAGGGAGTGAGCCGCGTTCTGTCCCTCAGGGTTCTGATGAGGCTTGCAGGCCTGTGGAACAGCAACGACACACACACACACATACAGACCAACAGCTGGGGACGTGTGCAAGGCTACAGGGCTGACAAGTCAACTTTTCTCCATGCAACAAACAGACACACATCCTTACACACACACACGCAAACATACACCAATATAAAGGACTTGTACCAGGAGGTCTCAAATGTCAATACTACTCCTTCAACTTTCAATTAATGCTTATGTTGTTTCCTGCAGGGCAGGACCTAACGGGCAAAATGCTATATGTACAAGCTAACACAGGGAGCAAACTTTAGACACAGCAGTAATTGTAAAACAGCACTTGCACTAGACTGGAAATAAAGTAACCTTTACTGGAAAGGGGTTGTCTTGATGCCAAACTAAAAAAAAATATATATATCACACACACTTTTGTGTCATCCATATTGACTACTCATGCTATACATTTTATACATTTAGTAGTAGGGCAGTGTCAATCAGCCCAAATAACTGTATTAACAAATAAATTTCCAGTCCTATAACACATTAATATTCCAAATATTAATGATTCAGATAATCATCATCATCATCATCTAACATTTACACTACTGGTACATCAAACACACTCCAGCTGGCTAAGACCAATGGGCAAAAAAGTGGAACTAGAATAAAATGTTCCAGTTTAAATAATCACTACACCCTTAATGACATATTTAACAACACACTTTTAACGCCTGTAACTCAACTGAAAGACCTCCATCAGGTAAATCATGCATGCACACTCAACACTCACGCAAAACAAAGGTACAAATGACATTTCATTAACACGAACATCATCATCGTTAGGATGACTACTGGTTCAGTGCATGCGATAGGGATGACTTGAGTGAAACCATGTGTTTAACTTATGACTGCCATGTTGTGATGGGGGAAATGTGTTGCTACCAGAGCAGTCTTCCAGCTACGCACACTAAAGAGCAACACACACGCACACACACGCGCGCACACACGCATGCACACGTCAGCGCTCATTATCTGATGCAACACTGACCGTGGTGTGGTGGCTGAGGTGGGGACCAAAAGAAAAAATATCAAAACACACCCAAAGAAAAAAAAATAAACCAAAAAAACAAACAAAAAAAAAAAAAAACATGAGTCACGCACGCACACACACGCACGCAAACAGACACACACAAACACACACACACCAACCTAAACCATCTCCCTGCGACAGAGATGGGTGATTGTGTGTGATTGTACAACTTCAAGGGGTAAAGGAGTAGAATGTGTTGGGGGTTTTTTTTCTTCTTTTTTTGGAATAATGAGAAAACAAAAAAGGTAAGCTCCGATTAGAAAGATTATGGTTTAAATGCATTCAGGTCACTAGTAGACAGGTGACCCGCTATGTTCGTAAGAGAGCTTTGAAGAGCCCAGTGATGGAACCATCAGCTTTTCACCATAACCAGACAGCTGTAACAGCAGCATGTGTGCGCGTTACGTCTGTGTATATATGCGTGTGCAACTTTTTGTGTGCGAGAACATGGCATAACACTGTCCAAACAAGCCAGCATCTCTGGGCATCTGTGTGTGCATGTCAGGAACGTCTGGTGTGCCTCTGTGTGCATGTTACTCGTATGTCTTTGAGTGTGAGTGTGCTTGTGTGCGCGTATGTTAGTGGTGGAGGGGTTACTCTACAGGCCGAAGGGAGGGGGTTCGGGGGGTGGGGGTAGGGGGTGGGGGGGCTAGGCTAGCTCTTCTCACCTGCTGTGCCGTGCCCAGGGCGCCCTGTCTGGAGGTAAGCTCAGCAGGGATTGGCAGGCTCCACGCCTCCTCAATACTTGGAAGCATTTTACTTTTATTTGGGAGACTACCTTGCTGAAGGTTACACAACTGAGCCTAGGAGAAATCGTGTAGAAAACACATTTGGGAAAAACAAAAATAAAAATATGAATGAGTAAAAGGCGGGTTTTTTTACGAGCCACCTTAGAGAGAACCTACAGTATCAGATGCTGTGTTATGTACCATAAGGAATGTTATCGTTACAGCAAGAGAGTACTGACTTGAAGTTCTGTGCATGAATATTGCCAATGATAGAAAAAAAGAAGAGAAGGAAATAAACAAATTTCAAAACTCAAATGCTTGGAATAAAAAGCTGGAAAAGTCAAATGCCATGATGAATATGCTGTATACTGGTGAGGATGCATGGCATCTCAGCCACATGAAATCTCTTTTCCACAGCATCAATAATAACAACAGCAACAACAACAACAACAAAAAAAAAACACACCAGACACATCAAGAACACAAATAATCATTACAGAAGGATTCAATTTAAACATATAGAGAGCATCTCCAATGTGTGGACGTAAGGCGCAAAAACAAAACAAAAAAAAAAAAAAAAAAAAAAAAAATTCAGCATAGCAAAAGTATACAAAAATAAAATTCATAGCAAGGATATAATAAAAAGGAATAAAATTATAACAACAACACACCAACAAAACAATCAAAACCACTCACAACAATAACAATCAGTGCAATAACAACATCAACAACATCAACATCAACAACACACATACTCAGAAATCTGAGAGTCACAAGAGCGATAGAAAGCTAGAAAGGCCAGGCCTACTGTGAAAAAGCCACGTCTTAGGGCTGGAGGTAGGTGGGGGGTGAGAGGGTAAGAGGGCCTGAGCAGAGAGGTGCTCTGGAGTTACCTGCAGGCATTTAATGCGTGCGGCCAGGGCGTTGATGTTGCTGCAGGACTTGCTGCGTGTGGCGTTGATGTAGCACTTGATGGCGTCCTGCGGCTGGTTACAGGACTCGTAGAGCGTGCCCAGGTCCATCCAGGCCGCGGCGTGGCTGTGGTCCAGCTGCACGGCACAGATGTACGCCTGCAGAGCGTCCATGGGCTGGTTCTGCTGCTGATACAACACACTGGAGGAGCGGAGAGCAAGCGAGAAGAGGACGAGGAGGAGGAAGAGGAGAGTGTGAGAGGAAGACCAATAGAGAGATAAGAGGGATGACAGAAGAGAAAGAAGATTTAAAAAGTGGAGGGCAGAGAAAGAGAGAGCAAGAAAGGATAAAGACGGAAGGGGGAGGCAGTTGGGAGAGAGAGAGGGAAAAAGAGAGAAAATGAGAGAAAGATTAAAACCAACAGGGGAGGAATCGAGAGAAAAAGAGAGAGAAGAGCAATGAAATTTAAGTAGGGAGCAGGGTCAGAGGAGTGGGGGGGCAGGGAAATGTGTATGGGAGAGGAGGGAGTGCAATCGAGGAGGAGGAGGAAATGGGAGTAAGCCGTGATGAAAGAGTGAAGGAGCGAAGGATGACAGGGCATGAGGGGGAGAGGAGAGGATAAGAGAGGAGAGGAGAGGGGGGGAGATAAAGATGAAAGATGAATAGCAGTGGAGATGGATGACGTGAGGGAGAGTGACAGGGGAGGAGGAGAGAAAGAGAGAGAGAGAGAGAGAAGAGAAGAGAGATAAGGCAGAGGGGAATTAGACCAAGTGTAGAAGACTGGAGCCATAAGAGGAGACGCCGGAGAGAAGCCTCCACGGACTAAAGACGAGGAGACCACATGAGCAGGACGACGCGCTTCTGATAGGTCAGCAATAAAAACCAGGTGTGGGAGATGCTAGGAGACCACTTCTTCCTTTCACTCTATTACTCACTCTATCTACCCCTCCTTCCCATCACCTCAAAGGGCCTGTTCCCTCCCACTCTGCAGTTCATCTTTCAAATTCTCAACTGGGGGTTCTGGCTCTTAAGCCTACACTAGGGTTGTTTTCCTCAACATAATTACAGTTGGGTGGGGTTGGGATGGGTGGGGGTGTTCAGCTCTTTGTGCCTCTGGGGTCTCCTACTCTCCTCTCCCTGTCCTTTGGCTCTGTGCTTCCAGGCCTACTGGGACATCCTCTGGGGCTTTTCGCCTGCTCTCTAATGACAGTGGAGACCCTCTGCACCTGCCCTGTCCCCACTCACCTGAGTTAAATCACACACACACCTGGGCGTCCCCTCACAAACAACCATTACCAACCGCTTTAACGCGTCATTGCACAAACAACATTGCTGCCTTCTTTGTTTACATGAACATTTAGGGTCTTCTTAAGAGGGAAAAACTAACTACCTTTTCCCACAAGGCACTGGACACAGCAAAAAAAAAAACTGAAGTGAATGGCTTACCCTATTGAGCACCATGTGTCTGCACTAGCTTCTGATTTGTCAATAGACTGCCGGTAGGAGATGAAGGCATCCTGAACCTTCCCGATACTGGAGTAGCACCTGAGGAAGGACAACACATAAAGTGGGATAAAGATTTAGAGGTCAAACTTCAAATTGGTATCCAATTCCATTTGAGTAAAAAGTAAACACCAAAACAAAAACAAGCAAAAAAAAAAAAAAAAAAAAAAATAATAATAATAATACTGCCTCACAGCACCAGTAAGGTGCATGCAAATAAGACTTGGCACTTCACATCACCTTGCAACGAATCATGCAAAACTATCGTTTAGCCTCGCCTATTCGCTCAGTATACTTCACCCACTGCATTGCTACACAGGAGTGATGCCACAATAATAGCCTTTTCTCGTTATATCAAAGTCAAAGCAGGATCCTTCACAGCTGTATCCTTCTAACTATACTACATCAATCCTTGCCAAGCATTTTTCCAATGTCAGGGATCCTTCAAAAGTAGAGGTCTGTCTTCCTTTGCATTCTCTATGCCTCGACTGATCCTCGTCATTTCACGAAATACCCACAGTCTACTCCGTGCATTCCTGTCAGTAGTATTTAACATGACCGCAGCATGCTGTACGCACTTATCAGAAATTGTTGGGAGGTGCCTCTGAGTAGCCTCTGTAGCTCCAGACTGGCAAGGAGGCCTTTAAACAAACAAGGGCTTTTGACTTTTCTGCTACTGCCACCAGCCAAAGACCTCAACTTCAAATACCACAGTGAAAAGTGGGAGAGCTTCATTGATGGGCTTTATCTGTGCTCCATTCTTTGCTCTCTGTCTGGCAAACTACCCCAGGCCCAACACACTCATGCCAGCCCACACGAGAGGCTTGTGTGGTCTCACCACAGACGTTTACTTAGCTCTGCAAGAGTGTTGAAACTATGATGTAGCTGCTCAGAGATGGACACCTTTACCAACACTGCAACACAGAACGACCAGCTCAAGTGGACACAAAAGTAGCACATGTGGATTACGGGGCGTAATATTTTACATGCAAAGATAACAGAAGTCGAATATTACTGGTAGCTATTAACTGTGAGATGTTAACTTGACAGATTTGGCCCCACATGGCTGAAAAAAAATTGCATTTAGTCATTTGGTGGAGAATTTACCAAAAACGTTTTAAAGTCCTAGTTCTACTTCGTTTTTAACCGCGTGCTCTACCTGGCAAGGAACTACAGAAAAGCAGAAAAGTCAGAGAAAGCCCAATGTCATTCTGTTCTCTGGGAGACAGTCCAAAGGGCCATTTCCTGTTCATGTGCCAAGTACTTCCTGCCTGATCCTTCTCTTTTTCCTCTACTTCCTGTCTGAACAACGGAACGGAGCCACAGACACCCAAGCAAACAATGAGTCAAGCATCAAACCCTGACAAAGGCAACAGGCCAGCCAAGTCTTCAGTGTAACCACACTTTTAGCACCAACATCCCCCCCCCCCAAAACCTTACATAACCAAAACCAAAACATACAAAACCAACATAAAATATAAGGCATGTGTGTACACCATCAATGTTTAACCCTGCTAACATTTT
Organism: Tenualosa thibaudeaui; assembly: GCA_027481765.1. Taxonomy (NCBI): domain Eukaryota; kingdom Metazoa; phylum Chordata; class Actinopteri; order Clupeiformes; family Clupeidae; genus Tenualosa; species Tenualosa thibaudeaui. The sequence continues at coordinate 5,053,939 of JAIFZK010000071.1, forward strand.
AAAAAGACACACAGCAATAAAACAATAAACAAACAAAAACAAAAAACAAAACTCAACCTACAGATGCTGATACAAAAACAAAAAAAACAGGAAGTGCACCATGAACACCACCGTCTCCACCAGTGGCCATGAAACACCACCGTCTCCACCAGTGGGCACTGGCTGTGAAACAGCGAGCTAAAACAGAGCACCGGTCCTACCTGCCCAGGAAATACCAGGACTGTCCCGAGTTGGGGTCAGCTTCCAGAGACTTCTGCAGACACTGGATGGCATAACTGTCCTTGTTGGCTTTGTCTCCGAGCTGCTCCACAGTGTGATGCATCCAGCCTGCAACAGCACCCCAGGAGGAAGATGGGGAGGAGGAGAAGGAGGAAGAAGAGGATGTGGATGATGAAGAGGTAGAGTTGGAGGAAGAGGAGGAGGACGGCAGCATGGTTAGTTTTCAGGGCACTGAACAACTGCAGGTAAAGCAACTCCTGACTCTCCACTATCTCTTGCTGGAGCTGATCTTGTCTACAGCTGAGACCGGTGTGCTATCTTGACTCCAGCTCTCTTCCACGCCCCCCCAGCTACTGGACAGCAGGAGAGGCAGCCTGACCGGCCAATCAAAGCCCTTCCTCAGAAACACAAATAATTAAAGAATACAGGCGGCCAGCAAATAGTGTGTCTGCTTTCAGGCGCTGTGCACGATGAGAGGGAATGAGGTAGGGTGTGTGTGTGTGTGTGTGTGTGACAGTGAGAGAGAGAGAGAGAGAGAGAGAGAGAGAGAGAGAGAGACAGAGAGAGATGGAGGCAGAGTGTGCGCATGTGTGCAGCTTCAAACGGTTCCATCTGGGCGTGTTCTGTCCAAACAGCACTGTGCATTGCGATTCCTTTCCATCAAAGAGCAGTCATCAAGAGAGACCAGACAGACACCCACCCACCCTCCTCCCCCCTTCTCCCAAAACGACCCCAACTCCTGTCTCTCTCACTCACCCCGCTCTTCCCTTTACACACATTCAGCATTCAGTCTACAGTAATAACCAGCCACACACACACACACACACACACACAGTCTCACACCCTACTCCCTTGCATTTGCACACACTCAGTCTTAACACCTGTGGCAAGGCTGGCGCTGGAGGCACTGTTGCCATGGCAACTACACTGGCGGTGGCAACTGCAGGGGGAGGGAAAAGCAAAATGGAGACAGTTTATGACAGGGACGGGGTGAACGTGCCTGCGTGTTTTACCTCATGTTTTACAGCAAAGCCTTTGAAAGCAGACCGTGGTGTTTTTGAAAGAGGAAGATTGCTAAAGTAGGAAGTGTCTGATGTGTGTGCATGTGTGTGCGTGTGAGAGTAACAGAGAGATAAGCTGGCTAGCCAGTCTAACGACAAGTTGCATCAGACAAGTCCTGAGACTGGAGTTGCAGTGAGGCCTCTGGTGACTTAATCCACACGGTGGAATACAGGGATTCCAAGTTGGGAAAAGTCAATTAGGGAATTCTTGGTTGTTTTCTTCATTACATATATACCAGCATTGGATGATGCAATCCACAGTAAGTTTACCAGCACACTTGCCAATCATTAACAGTAAAGAGCAAATAGAAGGCCTATAAAATAAATATCAAAACAAGCCTTATGCATCTCCAAATTACACAATAAGCTCATGACTGCAATAGGTCTTTCTTAATACTCTTATGCACAAAAACAACAAGCCATATGGCAATCCACTTGGAGGCTGTTACCTCAACAGCTCAATTTTGGCATTTGTAACACAACACTTTGCTTATGTTGCCTTTTTTACACAATCCGTACATATACATATGCCAGCCGATAAGCAGGCACCTAGAGCATGGATGGAGAATGTTCAGAGGCGCTTACCTAGTTGTTGAAGGGTGGTCGCCTTCACCTGTGCCGGAAGATTCTCTGTTTGTAAGAGAGTCTCGTACGCTTCTTTTGCAGCGCGGTATTTCTTCTGCAGACAGAAGCAGAGGGGAGAGCAGAAAAGAGAAGGGAAGAGGAGGAGGAGGAGAAGAGGAGAGGATGAGAGGAGGGGAGAAAAGGGTGAGAAAGCAGACAAGGTGGCGATTTTTACGACTGTCCAGTCTGGACACAAAAGGGGCCCCCTGAGACTGACCAGCTCAGTGTGTGTGTGTGTGTGTGTGTGTCTTTTCAAAGTGTCACAGTGGAGGAAGGGGGCAATGTCAACTTGGGGTTATGGGGCCAGTGGGGGTGTCATCAGACACTATGGGAGGGTTAGTCTGGGACATAACAGAGCAGATGAGACTCAACAAGTCAGGCAGCTTTAGTGTGTGTGTGTTGGGCTGGCTGCCCTTCGGCGCTGTATCAAGAGAAACCTGAGAAGACCACTTAGAATAAGTGTTTGTTTTTCTTGCTGACCTTGAGACACGGAGAGTCTAAACTCAAGCACTTATCAGGATCTTGGCTATAGCACAACCTCCCACCCACACATACACACACAAAAAAAACTGACTTGTCTTCTCACTCTGTTTGGGGCCAAATGGGCAGCTTTTCCAAACACACACACACACACACAGACACACACACACACAAATATACTCTGCTCTGATGCAACTAATAAGCTAATCTTAAAAACTGGGGCTGGCTGCAAATCCTTTTTGTCTGGAGCAGTTAAGTGAGACTTCAAAGGACCACTCAACCAAACACTGATAGCCAGTTAAGGCAAAAAATAGCTCAATTTTATATTTAAAAAAAACAAACAAAAAAAAAAAACAAAGGAAGAATGTGTGTGTATGAATCTATGCTGGAGAGGTGCGGGGGAATCTCCCATCAAGAAATAAACACAGACGTAGGTGCATCACAACACGCTTTCAGTAATGTCTTTCAGTCGTGCTAATAGTACTAGTGCCAGCCATTAAAGTATTGCCTTATAATCAGTTCAAATCACACAACCATAACATGTCTAGCCTGATTTTATCAGAAACAGCTTAATTCTTTAATGTTAATACTCATGGTGTTGAGTATTTTGGATCATAGTACCTCCCTCCAGACACCAGTGGGGAGAGAGAAGTTCCATAATTAGCCTACATGCCATTAGACCAGAAACCACCATTCTAGCAGTTACCATGGCACTACAGGACCACCCAGTTCCCAGGGGCTGCATATTTGATTGGCCAGTGAATGATTAATGACAGGGAAACGGGAGGGGTTCAGCCCAGCTTTCCAAACACTACAAACATGCAACATTTATATGTCTCACACATATACACATGCTTTTTAAAAAACAGATATTTATCTAACCTTTTGGGTCATTGGGTCCAAACATTAACCAAGTTCTTAAATCTCATACAGACGTATGAAAGACAATACTCTTTCTCTAGAATCCTTCAAGTGAGCTGACAAATGGGTGACTTCCCTTCAAGTCAAGTCAACACACATTGTTGTGCATCATAACAAGTTTAAAGGATCCCCCAAAACTGGACATTCAAGTGAGTGGAAGAAAAAGGTTACAGAGGCAGAGGTGTGTGTGTTTTTTGAGGAAGCAGAGGTGATTTAGTGAGTCCGGAAGGCCGCCTTAGGGGTGGCTGCTGTCCATGGGGAGCCCTCTCTGTTGCGTGTTAATTATTTACCACTTCCTCACAGTGCCCACGGCCAGACAGGACATATCACTGCAGTCTCAACGTCACCACTCAAAACCTCAGTGTACACACACACACACAAACACAAACACACCATGCCCACCCCATGTCTACAGTAGCCTTCAGAATGAATCCGTCAATACCAACATTTCCAGCTTTAATACAATAAGCAAGTGAAGATGGAAGACAGATACATGTGTTCAAGCTGGTGTGTGGTGCATAGAGATGGTTTGTTCAAGCTGGTGTGTGGTGCATAGGGCCAATGGCGCTTACCTGTATCTCATACAAGTGAGCGATGTGGAACTGAACTGTGAGTGGGAGAGACAGAGAAAGAGAGAGAAAAAGACAGAGAGAGAAGGGAGAAAGAAACACTGTTAGCAAAACTATTCTGAGAAAATGAAAGGGTAGCAAACTGCCCTTAGAGAACATGAACACACTTATCAAGGAAAAGAACATGGCCAGAGTAGATTAAGAAATGGAGCCTGCAGTGGTGAGGGCTGGGTAGGGGAGGGAGGGTGAGGGCGACTTTTTCCATTAGTACACCTCAGCAGCTAAGCTGTGAAAAGCACATAAGGTGTACATGCTGATTGATGGAGAAATAAAGCAAGGGAAGCAAGAAAGGGAGGGAATAAGAGTAGAGGAAAGGGAGAGCGAGCGAAAGGGGAAGAGAGGGAGAGAGAGAGCGAGAGCAAAGGAAAGTAAGAGAGAGAGCAAGAGGGAGAGACAGAGAGAGACAGAGAGCGAGAGGGAGAGAGGGGGAGAGAGAGAGAGAGAGAGCAAGAGAGATGGAAGGAATATGGGAAGGAAGGAACAAGGGGTGGGAGAAGAGATGGAAGGAGCAAGAAGGAAATAAAAACAGAAAGAATGAAGGTGGTGAGGCTGGCCCTGAATGTTTGGGGAAAGGGGGGCACTGGCTGTGCCATGGTATGGCTGTGGCTAATCTCGGCTGCCATTAGTGAGAAGTGTCTTGTTACCGCCTGGGCGCATGGAGCACCACTCTAGCCAGCCCTGTATGGCTGTTACCATAGCAACAGGCTGTCTCAGGCAGCAGGGAAATGGCAGGGAACAGCCGCTTCAAATAGAGGGAGGGAGAGAGGGAGGGAGAGAATAAAGGAGAGGATGAAGTAGGGGAAAATGAAGAAAGAAGATGGGGTGGTAGAAAAAAAAAAAAAACATGCCTAAATGCCTAAACAGGAAAATGGGGGAAACAGAGAAGCCAAAGTGTAATGGCTTTGGTTTGTGGCAACTGCTAACGGACATGCTATGTGGGGACAAGACTTTAGAGGGAGTGAAGACTGTTTAATAATGCAGGCAGGTGCCTCCCATCAGACGTGTGTGTGTGTTTGCGTGTGAGACTTACTTTCAGCTTTGGACAAAGTGCAGGGGTTGGAGTCAATCAAAGCCAGCTGAAAATGCTGTGGAGAGAGACAGAGAGGAAATTGTTAGATGGTAAAACTGCACACACGCACACACACACACACACCCCAAAAACAAAAAAAACAAAAAAAAAAAAAGTAAAAGAGGCCCTGAAGGGCATAGCATTGATCCACAACACTGAAGTGATGACGTGAAAAGCAGCAAGTCGTGTTGAGGAGACCAATAATCCACAAATATGTTATGATTGAGCACAGTGTGCTACACACACAAACTGCCAGCATCAGAACCACAGTTGCTAGGTGACTGGACCGCTTCATGACCTTTAAGTTGGGCAGATGATCATAGATGTGATCACTCACAGGAGTAGTTCCCAGCTAAGTGTATATTATCTGTGTGTACGTGTGTGGAGTTTAGGAGTGAGAGTCTAGAACGCTCATCAGTGAATCATAAGATGTTATCTTAGGCTCCATCTCTAGCAGGTATATATTTCAAAACAGGAAACTGGAAAATCAGAACTTTATCACCTGTACGCTTGTTACCTACAAGCACAGGCGCTTCACTGATCCTGGCATATTCCATGGCCAGAACACAAACACTGACCGTCATAAAAATCGTCTGAGAGCACTGTGCTATACATACACACACACACACACACACACACACTTGCTGCCTCATCAGCTACAGCACTTGACCTTCTTTGCATTCAAAGAACCTTAAAGAGACAAGACTCCTGGTGGGGAGGAGGGAGGCAGGTGTGGGAAATCTCCTGAGACACAGATGAGAAGTCCCTGAGGTTGGAAAGGAAATAGGGAGGGGTTAAGAGCACGAGACAGAGGGTTCAGTGACAGAGTGAAAAATGATGGAAACATGAGAAAGAAGGAAGCAGAAGTAGAGAATCTAAGAGCAAAAGAGAAAGACACATGACAGGAAGAGCTTAAACCTTAAATCCTCACACTCCTCCTCTTCTTCTTCTCTCTCCTCCACTCCATCGCCCTCCTCCTCCTCCATTCATCTCTCCAGACAATCCCTCTGTCCTTCAGTCCCGACAAGGACAAGACACCTTTTCTCTCTCCATCTCTCTCTCTTACGCACACACACATGGACACATATGCATTTCGTTACCTGTATTTATACATGAGTAATGACAATAAAGTTGAATCTAATCATCTAATCTAATATGCATCCCATAATTTAGCTAGGTCAGCTGTTTTCCTACAGGCCAACAGTAACTGTGCCCTTGCACTGCCCCACCCCTTGACCACATATGGGTGGTACCTTTACCTGACCTGTAGCCAGGTGAAGGTGGGTAGCCAAACCACTAGCATCCCCTGAGCCACTGCAAGGCGCAAGTCCATCACCATGGCTACTGCATCCATCTCTTCTGCCTTGATCTTGACGATCCATCCTGCATCACCTTTCTCCTGAATCATCTTCCCTCATCCTCACAACAAAAAACACCATCATCATCTTCATAGCCTACATCTAAATCAGCATACCAACTTTAGCCCCCATTGTTAATTGCAATCATCTCGACCTGGCCTAGCCATCTTCCCTCATCTCGTCCCCTCCGTCATCTCCGTCCTCGAGCTGCACAGGTGCGTTGGCAACAACAGGGCTACAAGTGAGCAACGAGAGCGCAAAAAAGCCTGGCAGCGCTGGCAGAGGGGCGAGGGCGCACGCGGCTGGCATTAAGCATTCAAAAGCCAACTCCGCTCTGCCATTAGGATGCTACTCAGATCAATAAAGACGGCTGGCACTCAGAGAGCATACGGGGAGCGGGAGTAAATGATAGAGGAGAAACACACACAGCCAATACTGTGAAGTGCTACAGTCTCTTCAAATGGCCTAGGAATGAATGTGTGTGTGTGAGTGAGTGAGTGAGAGAGAGAGAGAGAGAGAGAGAGAGATGTTGAGGACGTCTTATGGGTCAATAGTGTGCAGAGAGCAGTGGAGGGGAATCACGCGTTGATCTCCTCTGATAAAGCGCTTTCGCCTCCCAACCAGCCACTCAGTCAGGCAGATCAAAAACCCCTGCCGCTCACTAGTACTACAAAAGCTGCCAACGAGCTCAACACAAACCAAACGCGTGACCCCCCTCACCAACACACACACACACACCAACACAAAACAAACACAGAGAGAGAGAGAGTCCAAGACACACGCAAAGCACCCCTCCACACACCCCCGCCCGCCCCCTCCCTCCCTCCCCTCCTCGCCAGTCACCACCACACACACGCATGCGAGCCAAAAATAGCCGTGACAACCAGCCGAGTGCCGGCGGCACCCAGAAGACCACGTACATTACCCAGCCGTTGGTAAGAGTCGGGGGCTCTCCTCTCCTCGTTTTCCTCCTCTCCTCCTCCTCCTTTCTCCCTTCTCTGCCACCCTGCCTCTCCTCTTCCTGCTCTACTGCACCAGTCGCTGTTCTCCCTCTCCTCCCTCCTCTTCTCCTTCTTCTCTCCTCTCCCACTCTCCCTCTCTCCTCTCCTCTGCCTGGGCGCTCCACTGGCTGCCTGATACTGCAGCAGGATCACCGGGCTTCTCTCTCTCTCTTCTCAGTCTCTCTTTCCCTCCCTCCCTCTCTCTCTCTCCCTCCCTCTCCCTCTAATACTGATTACTATTCAGCAGAGCACTGCAACCGAGAGATCACACTCTCTCTCACACACATACAGAGAGAGAGATGGGAAGAGAGAGCGAGCTGACACACACGGCAGACAGATTTCCCCCTCCCTCCCTCTCCTTCACCCACTTCATAATCTTGGTGCTGTAGACTAGTGCATCTCCCTGCTCTCCCCAGCACCCCTCCCTCTCTCCTTCTCTCTGCAGGAAATCAGCACGAGACAGAGAGAAAAAATAGAGTGTGAGGAGAGAGCGGAGCAATGAAGTACAGCACTGAATCCCCAATGAGGAAAAAAGGAAAAGGAAAGAAAGGAAGAAAGAAAGAAAGAAACAGAAGCAGCGGCAGCAGCAGCAACAGCACACCACAGGACAGGACTGAAAGACTGCAGAAAGATGAAGGGAAGGAAAACAGAAGAAGGAAGTAGATAGATAGACAGATAGATAGACTGATAGCTAGATAGACCGATAGACAGACAGACAGACAGATAGATACATATACAGATAGACAGATGGGTGGGATGGGGCATGACCAGAAGATATGCGAGGAGAAAGAAGAGATGAATAAAACAAGTGTGACGGCAGACAAACTGGGGGTGTGGAGTGGGAGAAAGCAGGAGTGTCTAAGTAACTAAGCAATGTTTCTGTGGCCCCCCTCCAATCTCTAACTGAGAAACAGCAACTCAGAAACCACCCAGGAAATAGATTGATTTTCCAGCTTTCCTCCCCTATCCTCTTGTATTTGACACTAGACAAATATCAGGACCTACTTACACTGCTTTAGATGAGATCTAAAAGGTGCTCAAAGCATAGCCCCACACACACACACACACACACACCCGAGGTTGGTTCAGGGCTTCAAAGAGGTGCCCTACGTACTCCAGAGATAAGGAGAAGGACAAAGCTGAAGACGCCTACACCTTTCATACTTAGACAGGGTGCCACCGGGCAGAATCTGACTAGAGTGATAGAGATGGAGCGATTACAGAAGGAGGAGATCAGATAGAGGTGTGTGTGCATAAAATCAGAGGGAGGGGTGAGTATGTGTGTGAATGTGTGCAGAAGAGCGAGTGCTCTCTGTGTGTGTGTGTTTGTTTTAAGATGAGAGAGCCACAGGAGTGTAAGATGGAGTGCTCTTGTATCACTGCAATGTGAGCCAGCAGCACTGAGTGCATTAGGAGCAGCCCACTGGACTATTACTGCTCTCAGAGTCCTGCCTTTGTCCCACTAACTGGGACACACACACACACACACACACCATAGGCACAGTGTTATTGCAGCGCTGGCATGCAGCCAAGGCTCCCTTTGCTGGGTTCAGACGGAGCAGAGAGGACATGCTGCACGTGCAGCTATAGCAACATCTTGCCCTCCGCTCGCCCAGCCTTGGAGAGGGAAGGAGAGGCAGAGATTAAATTCAATCTAAACCCAGTCTGCACACCCCTCCCTCTCCATCATCTACCAACACCTGTCTTTTTTTTTTTTGACCCGATCCGTCTTTTCGCCTCATGGGGCTGACTGAAGGGGTGAATTGTAGTGAGACGGGTTCAACAAAATGTCAGAGGAGCAGTAACGCTGCTCTGCCTGTTAAGCACGTGCACACATATGCACACTCACCCTGTGCCTCTCCCTCCCTCCCCAACTCTCCCACACTGTCTGATGGACAGCAGACAACAAAAGCTATTAAGAGAAGAGAAGCCCAGTTTTATAGAGCTCAGCTGCCACTCTTCAGAACATGCACAGCTGGACGATGCAGACAGCACTACACGCTCTCTCTCACTCACACACTCTCTCTCACTCACACACTCTCTCTCTCTCACTCACACTCACTCCCTGCCCCCCACTCCCCATCCCTTCTCTCCCTCCTGTTACATAACCTTGTGAAGGAGGAAGCCCATATGAGTTTAATCAGAGAGATTTGTTAATGAGTGGCATGGGCAGCTGGCTACACACGCGCACACACACACACACACACATCTAAAAAGAACGTTTTTCTTTATTCTGCAACACACGCACACCCTAACCCTTCACCACTCATGTATGTGAGTGAATGTGTGTGCAGACACACACACACACACACACACACACACACAGGGTGAGACGGTCATCTTGTGGTTAGGCTCTGTGGTGTCCGCGTCACTATGTTCACACTGTGCGTGGTGAAAAAGTCAAAGTGCCAGACGAGGAGTTTTCTGCGAAAGCACCAGGGCGCATCCATTGGGGGCGTTAGAATAAAGTGAAACTTGATAATGATCACAAGCTATGACACTTAGCGGTGCTGACCAATTTGAAATTTAGATGCGTGTCTGTTCCAAAGCCTGAACGCTAACATTAGTATTGTGAACTAACTTTAGACATTATCTGGGGAGAGAGTTTGTAACTCTGTTGTTTAGCGCTCGTTCCGAAGGTCTGCATGTGTAAACTTTTTTTTGGGAAAAGAAAATAAAACAAATGGGGGAAAAATTTTGAAATAAATTTACCAAGACTACACTCAGGCTCATAATGAAACTCCATTCTGAATTGAATCTGAAAACACTGCTTAAGAAACGTCCGGCAGATGTCTTGAAAACCTTAAGTAAGTGGTAGTAAAGCTGGCCAATCTGTGAGCGCCTGGTCTCCTGAGGTGAGAGTGTATGGTAAGGACACTCTAGCAGTAAGGCCCATTCACAAAGGAGAGCATTAGGGCAGGGCACTGCTGGGTTGCCCAGTGGTGTGGGAGGAGAGAGTGTGGGTGGGGTGGGGATGGGCCATTCTATCCACTTTTTTCTCAAACGAACGAGCCAGATGGCAACTCAGCACGGCCTAAAACAAACACACACACAGAGAAAGAAGGAAAAAATCAAAGACAGTATGAGAGAAAGGAAACTGGAGAAAGACAGAAACAAAAACAGACACACACACACACAGTCCTCTCCTAGTCTAGCCTAGCCTTCTGGCTCCACTGCCGAGGCCACTGTCCTCCTGCACATACAGTAGACATAGCTCAGGCCCAACCCAGATTGCAGACCCTGAGTGGTTCTAGCCAAACTGCAAATAATTCAAACACATAAATAATACAAAAAAAAAAAAAAAAAAACAATAATAGTAATAATAATAATAATAATAATTCACTAGCATTAAGAAGTATCCTGGGGCAAATCATCGCTACTTTGCGAGATCAGACAGATCGGAGACAGACATTCTGGTAGTCAGTCAAACTGTGACTTGTGGTAGACAGAGCATATTTGCAAGCTCTGTAAATGCAGGGTCTCTCTGGCTACTACCACACAAGGCATCTGGGCATTACAGACATACAAGTGCAGACAACAATGAAATTTAAATTTAGACAACTGTTCAAAAAACGACATAAACTAACTGTGCTGAAATTGTGCTGGAACAAACCAAAAATGTGGCCGATATTGGTTTTAGCATGACCTGACCAAAAGCACAGCGGTGAAATTGATGACCAATTTTAGAAGGGTACTGGCCTTGCTGTAGCACCAGCACAAGCTGCAAGAGGAGAGGGCGCGACGGGGATAGGGGGTGTGTGCGTGTGTGTACGTGCGTGTGTGTGTGTGTATGTGGACGGGGGTGGGGGTTTGGTTGGGTGGTGGACTCGCCCAGGGCTCACAAAAGCGGTCTTTGACAATAAATAATTAGCCAGAGGAAACTTGCAGCTATTCAGCAGCCATCGAGCCACTGGAAGGAGCCGAGGGAGATAAATACCGGAACTGTGATGACAGACGTCTGGGGTTTTCACTGTGTGCGAGTGTGTGGATGTGCACGCTGAGTGTGTGTGTCTTTGTGTGTGTGTGTGTGTGTGTGTGTGTGTGTGTGGAGATGTAGAAAGAGAGAGAGAGAGAGAAACAGAGATTGTCAAGCCAAAATGGCACAGATGGTAACAGTAAATCACTCCTGATTGATGCTTAGCATTCAGGACAATTGACTAGGATTAGGGTGAACATATTGATTCAAAAGTATTGACTGAATTCAGCCAAGCTGGAGCAGCCTTGAAGAAAATAACAGAAAGTGGCCAAAAACTTTTCAGAGGCATTCATATTCCATAGAGATATAGCTGTTAAATACCTTTTCAGACACTGGCTAGAGCCAGCAATCAAATTTGTGTGTACATTGTTGTTTGTTTTATCCGAGTGAGCGTGTGAGTGTGTATGTGTGTGTGTGTGTGAGAGAGAGAGAGAGAGGAGAGGAAAAACAAAAATACCTTGAGGCTTGACTCGTAGTCGGTGTTGACTTTAAACATCAGGCCGAGCCGCAGGTGGATCTCCTTGGCTCTCGAGAAGCCCGGGTCAATGTAGAGAACCTCCTGGAAGGCTTTTATCGCCCTGAGACAGACACAAGAGGAAGACAGACGAGGCTGTGAGCATGATTAACCCCTCATCTCGCACATGAGAGCATCTGAGAGTAAAGTGGCCATGAAGAGAAACCTAGAGATGACTCGTGAAGGATTAAACAACGAGGATTGGGCAGTGGTGGCGTAGTGGTTAAGGAACCTGTCTAGTATGGAAGTAGCCTGGAAGATTCTGGGTTCGAATCCTGGCTGCCACCGTTGTGCCCTTAAGCAAGGCACTTAGCCCTATGTTGCTGTAAGGGAGGCTAGCCCAGATGTAATTGATAATTGACAAATGTCAACTATACAAGTCGCTTTGGATAAAACCATCTGCTAAATGCATAAATGTAATGTAAATGATTGACATGTGGTGACAAACAGAGTAATCTCACATCAGTAAGGTCCCATGAAGAACGGTGAGAGCTGAACAAGCTTCTCTTTGTAAAAACAAGCCGTTTAACATCCGTGGAATAACTGCTGTTGACTCGGACTGAATTATAAAAAAAAAAAAAGAAAGGAAAAACTTGACAGGGCAAAAACTCCATGACACAAGAACTAATTAGCAGTCTTTTGGTGGCGTGGCTAGTTTGCAATTAGCACTAGGAGCGCTGCCGTGCTGGCTCCCGTTTCCCACTTCCCCGTGATTGAGAGAGCTTCCGATCAGACAGAGGACAGAGTCACCATGGAGAGAAACTGGCTGCAGGAAGCCGGTCGCCGTGGCAACCTGGCCATTCTGACTACTCCTTCATCAAAATGAATTGCAAGAGAGACAGCATACGGTGTAGGGCTACATGTATGACTGAAAATGGCGAGTGTCAAAAACTGCAACACATGCATAACGTGTATAATACAAGACTGCAAATTTTAAATTGTGCTTGTATATGAATGTGTGTGTGTGTGTGTGTGTGTATATGAACACATGCCCAAATCTCAGCAGTAAGCCTCAGTAAGTGCCTGCATGCACACACACACACACACACAGGATGTATTCTTCATTGACGCACAGCCTACTGAACTCAATGGCCCCAAATTTTCTCCTCCTCTTCCAAATCTCCCCCTTCCCCTTCCCTCTGTTCCCTTGCATTCAGACCCCCAACAGTAGAATGCTCGGTGAGCATTGCCGTGCTCTGGAACGGATCGAACGTGACAGAATGCCAGGCCTGCATGCACAGCTAATAACCAAAGCGGGAGAGGAAAAAAAAAGAAAAGGAAAATAGAGAGAGAAAGAAGGGAGAAAGAGAGAGAAAGAGAGGACAGAAAAAAAGACAAAGTCCCTCAGAAGAAAGGGGGCTACTTGTGGTGATTGTGGAGACCAGAGAGGACGGAGAGCTTGCTCAGGGGTTTGTTGTGCTCGTTAACCCAGAGTAGCAAGTAGAGACAGGCCAACTGCCAGAGAGGGGAGAACACTGATTAGCCTCGACCTCCAACCATCCTGCCTCACACCACCACCCCACCTATACTCCCGCTGATGCAAGAGTAGAACAGAAGCCATCCTTTCTCATTCGGTCTTCACATGTGTGTGAGATTAGCTTTGAGTTTCAGTGTGCATATAAGACGAGAGCAGTTTGTAGCAGCGTGTGTGTGCGTGCTTTTTTTTTTTTTTACATACATTTCTGCCTTTGAAAGTCTCATAGTCACATTTGCTGGTGTGTGTTTATTGGCGTGTGTGCCCACACACACACACGCACGCAGCTCTTGAACACAACAGTAGAGTGGACTCTTGAAAAAGCAATTACTATCTGAACTCTGATGATGTTCAATACTCCGATGATGTTCAATGTCCCACAAGAGCTGAGGAACCAAAACATACAGGCAACTCAGATACACCCATTTGAGTAGCCCTCCCAGTCATTCTGTTTATTACTTGCATTTCTATCTCAGCACCGGGCATCTCATCCTAAAAATACCACACCAGTGTTCGGCCAAAAATAGTGTCCCCCACATCTGACTGGAGGAAACGGACTTGTATGCAAACACATGTACAGGATGTCTAGATTACGTAGGTCAGCCCGAGGCAGATGCCATGGAAGCGTGCAGGCACATGACGCACAGACACATTGTCTGTGCTGTTTCCTGTCAGGAATCAAACATGCCAGACTCAACATTTAATGCAGCGGTGGGCAAAAGTGATGGGGCACGCAGGCAAAGCATCAGTCAAAGAGTCAGAGGTGGAGAGCAATTTATTATCCAACTGTAGGTCTGATTGTGGGATCTCAGGTATTGGGGTAAAGTGATTTCGATCCCACTTAAATTGCTTTTTAAGTTTTTATGAGGGCTTCATGTACTTTCCTTTGGTACAATGAAAATCTGTTCAGAAATGAGTGTTTTCCTTGCCAGTCACACAATACCCCCCTACCAACCCCACCCTATCACACCACACACAAACTCTCTGTCTGAATTCCTGACCCATCCTTTCTTCCCCTCCACCAGGCCAGTTTTTGGCAGGCTGCCAAGTTTCAGAGACCCCCCTCTAGGAGGATACCACTGGTGACCAGTGTGTGTGTGTGTGTGTGTGTGTGTGTGTGTGTGTGTGTGTGTGTGTGTGTGTGTGTGTGTGTGTGTGTGTGTGTTTGCACGCGTACGTGCGTGTGGGGGGGTGCTGGGGCCACGACTGGGAACAACAGAGGAGCGTTTGTTTGTTTGTTTGGGCACTGGTGACAGCGCGACAGGAAAGCGGAACAGTGACGGTAAGAGTAGTAGAAGAGGAGAGGAAAAGAGACTGTATGAGAACAGGAAGACATGAACATGAGAGAGTGAGAGACTTGGGCCCAGAGCAAGAAAGTGAAAGTGCAAGAGAGAGAGTGTGTGTGCGTGTGTCTAACCATGCTTGTATGAGAGGGCGGAAGCAGGTCATCTCAGTTTCAAGGCGTTTGAAAACAAGGGGGTTGGGAGTGTTGTGTTGTGTGTGTGTGCACCTTTGCATGCACATTCTCTAGGTTACCTCAGCAGCAGGCTTCAAGCCGAGAATCTGACTGAAACCACATCTCACTCACTCACTCACTCACTCAGTCAGTCACACACAGAGAAGAGGAGGCTGCCGTGTAATCCTGATGAAGCGGTTTTGTCTGGGCTAAGGCAAATGAATAATGTACTGGCTCAGCTCAGTCTCTTCTAGGGCAACACACGGTGGGAATGCAGATCTACTCCTCCTTACAACCCCAAAAAACACAGAGGTCACCCATACAGCCTTACGAACCACCGCAAGTGATGCACGCACACACGCACACCAAGAGCACAGAACACACCTTGCTACACACAAAACCAAAGTACTGAATTATGAGCACCAATTTAAGAATATGCACTGGTGCCCAACAGTAGAGGATCTCTACAGTAACCTCAATCTCTTTACATCTTGTTCACAACACCCCCCCCCCCTTCACTTGCGAGGGCCAATGAGCCTCTCTTCTGATGGTGTTTGTTTGTGATCCCAGCACGGCATGCCTACCTTCTCTGTCCCGTATGTGCCTCTGAGCTGCTGGGCTGTGCGGGCCTAGACAGGAAGAGAGGGGACCTCCAGTCGTAAATAAACACACAAACACCATCCACACGTCTTCATCAACACCTATCCATCGTCTTACTTTACCTTTAAGGTTAAAATCACCTCAGAATTGGTTTAGCTGCATAACAGCAAAAAAAAATTCTTTCTCTATGTCTGCAACAGTAGTGCCTGTGTGTACAGATATTTTAATTCCATCTAATGAATAAACCTTGCATAAACAAAACAGATGACCAGCAGATCCTACCATAAAACTCAAACTCTTTTCTCCGGCTCCAAGAGTTTCTTGCAGTTTGTAGGCTACACATGTACTATAACCCCTCACTGGATCTGCCTATTTAAGAAGGGGAACCCATCAAACCATAAAGTACATAAGAGCATCAAAGAAATGATTACTTGACAAGTTAACAACCACACAGAGCTGTGTGGTGTACGCTAAGCTGCTTTGGCTTTTATGGGTGTGGACTGTGTGCGTGTGTGTGTGTGTGTGTTGTTCTTGAGTGCACAGTAGAAGCAATGAGGAGTAAAGTTCGCCTGAGGACAAAATGCCCACAGCAGTGTTTTTTTTTTTTTTAAGAGAAAAAAAAAAAGGAAACACACACCATCAATGGTGATCTTTACTCCACCCGGAGCGCATGGCCTGATTGGGTGAGAATAGTTTGCGCCGCAGCGTACGCCACTGGTGATCCTCCCTCCCTCCCGCCAACAAAACCCCTCCCCCCCCCACCCAAACCTCGCCTCCTTCCCAGCACTCCTCCTCCTGTGCTCTGGTGACCTCGATAGCTCCCAGGCAGAGTTGGTTCTCTCCCAGCACCGTGCGTTCCAGCTGCTTTAACCGTTTCACGCCTGCCCCACATCGAGGGCGAGGTCTTTGTGCAGCCACTAACCTCATGTACCTTTGCTAACCAGTGCAATGACTGACTAGACAAGACAAGAGTGACCAAAAAAGGGACCTGCACCTCTGTCTGAAAAGGACAGTTATGTTTTGCTCAAGGTAACACACACTCTTTGGAAGTTTCCATCTCCTCAAAGAGCATAAAAAGCAACAGAACCGCACATTACAAACAGATCTTGAATCTTGACACAGATTTTGAAAAGGGTGTGAGGCAACCTTTTCTCATTCATCAACAAACATACATGCATAAACTACGTCTGTGCTTAACCACACTGTCCTTTGAACTTCTAAAGCAGGGCTCTCCGACAGGTAGCATGGGAGCTAAGTGTAGCGCGCCACCTGTTGAGCTGCTCTCAAAAATGTAAATAAGGCATTAATCACAAGGCATTAAATCTGTTTAAATGTAAATAAGGCATTAATCACAAGGCATTAAATCTGTTTAAATCTCTAGAAAATCAAACTCGAACATCCTGCCCTGTCTGGTACAAAAAAAGATCCTTTTCAAGGTAAGAACATATTTTTCTTCCCACAAATTTAGATGACACTTTAGATGAGTGTTGGCAATGCACTATAAGTATACAAGATGGTATAGGATGGAACATTTATCTCCAGGACCACCAATAATGTAAAATGTAAAGTAATAGCACAGTAACTCTCAGATAGCCTGCACGTGCACGCACGCACACACACACACACACCACCCACCCCTAACATTCCTTTGTACTGTAGTCCATGGGAAGTGGTTTCACTAACTGCATGGCTCAGTGCCACCCTATTCACAGGAGGCGCATGAAATTCACTAATGATTTTAAAAGCTCCCCGTGTTTTTCAGAAAGACTCCAATCCTCGCCCCTCACACTCCAACACAAGCTAACGCGCATGCGCACACACACACCCCACAGTGCAGCCACTCAGTGTAGCAATCACAGGGACACAGCAGCCCCTCTTTTGACACAGTCAAAAGCTGTTCTGCTTGTCCCAAAAACCTTGCTATTCACAAATCTCTAAAAAACTGTTCCCTGTTTACAGAATTTTTTTGTGTCATGACCATTTTGACAAGACTTTGTTGTGTGTGTGTGTGTGTGTTGTGTCTGGCACAATTTCAGCAACTCTTATTTTCAAGCATGTGTCTTACAGATTCAGTGACAGAAGTTGCACACACTGCTGGTTACAATAGACAACAATACTTGGGACTGTTTCTGCCATTCACATGTGTGTGTAGGTGTGTGTGTGTGTGTATGTATGTATGTATGTATGTGTGTGTATATATAAAAAAGTGACAGTGGTGGTGGACATGATGGAAATCAATAGCACTCAAGACGGATATGGAGGACGTGGCTTGTGCTGGCAGTTGGCTGAGCAGCTAGCCAACCCTCATAGCCACAGCCCCTGCAGGGAGCGGGTCACTCGGCAGTGACCACAGCTACAAAAACAGTATTATGTGGTACACCACCCAGAGGTACACATAGCCCAGGGGGGGAAAAAAAAAGCGGGGGGTGGGAGTTGTATTGCAGTCCAAGCCTACCCAGCATGCCTTTGGGACCATTATAATTACAGTGTATGATATCTGGTTTGTGTGGTTAAATGAATTTGGGGTACGTTAAAGGTGTAATGCAAGGCATGACTTCCCACTGCATGGATGACCAATGCGGTACTTACCACTGAAATGCGTTGTAATGGAAGTAAACCATACCGAGGCCATATAAAAAGGCAGCATTCTGGAAGAGATGGGAGAGAAAAGCCAGTGTCAGTTATGCAGACATCACACAGAGTGAGTGAAAAAGGTAACATTGTTTGCAAGAATGCAAGAATGTTTGCCCTGTCCAGCTTCTCTTAGTCGCTCAACATATGGTGCAGGACTAACATGCTGACTCCACTCTCACCTGGCCTCTGCTTTGTAAGCCTGCTGCCTGGCCTGTCTGCATATAGCACAAGTAGAGCAGAGATAACCAAGCTTTTGCATATCCATATGTATATATGACACACGCACACGTTTATTACGCAAAGGGAGGAGATCTTTATTTATTTATTTTAATTACACTCCTTCCATCATTGTGAATGTGCAGATAATGACAAATGTACCAGAAGCAATTCCAAATCTTACACATCTTCCTGTGACAGATGTGCACAGAATCCAACTTTCCAATTAGCTTGATCAGAATGAACAGGTGTCAGAAAAAAAAGTTCATCACCCCATTTAGAAGACCTATATTTTTAGAAGTCAATACCACACACCCCCACACACAAAACTCAGTCAAACTCTTGCAATATCACTCATGTAGGGCAGTGTGCAGAGCCAGACCGAGAAAACCATTGAAAGGTTTCACCGTCAACATGGCCAAACCCACTAAAACCGAAAACCTTTGTGGCTTTTGCAAAACCACTGCTTTACCACTGAACTCTGTCCCATTGATTAGGCAGTGCATCAGGCTATATGCCACCGAACACATGAGGGCAGACAGGCGGTGGGAGACATTTTCTGACATTTCACTGAATGCTGAGGCCCTAACCCAAACGATAAGTGAGGACGTCCTCAAACCTAGCTAGATGTAGGGCTCAACCTCCAAAAGACCTTAAAATAAAAATATTCGACCCTTTTCTGTTGGCCTAGATGGGTCTTATATTCGTGGCAGCTTTGAAAGTTACAGCGGGTAAACATGGTTATATGGGTTAACATAACTACATGAAAGCCAGACAGAGAGCAAGAGAAAAGGAATTAGGGGGGAGGAGGAGAGACAGAGGCAAAATGAATGGGGGGGGGGGGGGGGGGGGGGAGAGAGAGAGAGAGAGAAAGAAAGAAAGAAAGACAAAGAAAAGCAGGCAGAAAACAAAAAGGTACAAAAGAAGAGGAAAAGAAACGAAAGTAAAAAAAAAAAGGATAGAAACTAAGTAAAAAAATAATCTAAGTAACAACTAAAGCACACTGATCATGGTGTGGTAGAGCGGCAAGTGCCAGAGCCTTGTGGCGACAGTTCCTTGTGTTTGCTGCCTTCAAAGAGATGTGCTTCCTCTGAAGTTGAAGGCAAAAAATGAGTCATGTGAAACGCACCAGTGTGGTGCAGCGCATAAAACACACAAAGGCAAATAAAAGACAGAAAGACTGGCAATAAAAGCCAGAGCTTGTCATTGTTATAATTATGACCACACAAATATCCATGTGTGGAGGTGGATCGTGTGTGTACATCGATTTAGGGTGGGAAGGGGCCCCGACATGGATGTCTTGCTGGACCAGAGGGGACTGGAGGGAAAACAGTGCAAGGTCTGCCCAACAAACACACACAGGCAAATGGAAGATGACAACAGTTATCTCTACTATGTGGCCAGTAGCACATGGGTTGAGATGAGGGAGTGACAGATTCAGGAGGATCGGGACAACTACACCTGACCCTCCACCTCTATCTCACTCACTCACTCACACACACACACACACACACACACACACACGCACACAGTTACCCCAAGTCCCATTGCCGTCCACAACTCTTCATGCATCATCGCACAGCTAGCCATAAATCTTGTTTCCCAGTAATGAGGGTGCACAACTGACATGGGAAATTTAATCAGCGAACAAATAATTCCACTCTGACAACAGATCAATCAAATCCACCCCCCACCCCCCGCCCCCCACACACACACACACACGGTGTGCGCACACTCTCGGCCATATCCTGTTGGATCATATGGGAAATTGGGGGGGGGGGGGGGGTGGTAGTGAGCCTGACAGCTGCTGTTAGGAATGGCCCCAGCATGCTGGCAGCGCGAAGGCGACATTTGGCGACAGCAAATGCTTCTTGAGGTCCGTCACTGGGACTGCTGTGTTTTTCTTTTCATCAAGAAGAATTAGCATGTGTAAACACACACACACACCATTTCTAATGCACATTGGGATTTGCTCCAAGTTTCAAGTTCACCAAGCCTCTGTTAGTTTTCTGATGTCACGCCCTTCACTAGGCAGGATTATGTGATAACCATGGTCACTCCTGGAAAGCCCTGCCAGTGTCAGGTCTGCAGTTGTTCCTTTCCATATGAACTTTGTTAAGAGAACAAAAGACATCAGTTGGCCAAGTGTCCAATGAAGCCACAAAACCCAAATGTAATTATTTGTACTTCTACAAAACAAATCCATATATCCAACAGAGAAAAACAGAGTTATCTGTGACTGGAGAGGGTAAGATAGAATTGAGAATGTCTACAGGCCATGACATTCTTGTCTGTGTCTGTGCCTGTGCATGTTTGTCCTACCAAGGCCGCTCCAGAGCTGGACGGTACAGCCTGGAGCTGACACTAACTAAGATGACACGGGGAGCGGGTCCTGCAAGGATGCAGACAGCCATGACAGCAATGGCTGGTTTCCATGCCTCAAAAGAGCAGTGCCTCGAGAAGGACATCAAGAGTCAGATCAGGAAAAATGCAGGAAGAGGACGGGAGAGAGAGAGAGAGTGGGGTGTGTGTGTGTGTGTGTCTACATAGAAAACAACTGTCTCGGAGAGAGGTGGGGAATAAGAAGAGACAGTCGGTTAGGCGTGGTGGAGGACAGACGAGTTGCACAGGAAAGAGAGCAAAAATAGTGACATAGTGGAAATGAGCTAGTAAAGAAAACAGACAAAAGTTAAGAGCAACTGTGTGTGTGTGTGTGTGTGTGTGTGTGTGTGTGTGTGTGTTGGGAGGGTGAAATACTACTAACAGACGCCACGAGAGCAGCTTGGGAAACTGGTGAGAGATGCTAGGAAACAGATAGCAGGGGGAGGCGGGATAAAAAGTTGGAGGTGTGATATATGCCTGTGGTCATTAAAAAGCAGTGTGTATGTGTGTTGGGTGTTGAGGAAAGAGTGTAAGCAAGGCGTTAATGGGGGAAGGCAGGTGTGAACTCGAGTATGTAAGTGTTGGTGTGTGCACGTGTCAGATTTTTTTTTAATCTGACAGTCATATCACTGAGAGCAGTCTGATAACCACAATAAAAATGTGGCTCCCATCATGAGATTTCAGTTAAGATATCCTAGAAGATGACTAATCAAACATCACTTAGTTGCACATCATGGAGGTCTGATCTGGCAGTAACTGGTGTACTACTATGGCCGTTTCTACAATGGGGTAAAACTCTAGTGTTTGCGGTATAAGCCTCAGGCTTCTTCTATTTCTATGATCCAAGGGACAAGACCTAGACGACCCCAGGCTGTTGAATTCAGGGTGAACAGGGACTTTTTGGAATACTGTGTAATGTAAAACATGTGGCAAAGTTATGATCAGTGGACAAACAAACCAAGTCCAAGTCCTGTCAACTAACCTTGGAGACGACAATCCAAATGGGCATCATTTGATGGGACATGTGAGGATGTTCATGAAGGTCTGAGCTGACTGGACACTTAGTTCTATTAACAAGGCCACTGACATTGAACCTATAGAAACTTTACCACAGATCCAAAAATACAAGCAATTGGCATCTCACCCACTATGCAGTAGGCCAAAAGGAAAAGCAGACTTCTATCTCATTACCAAGAGTCTCACTTACAGTGGCAAATGGTGCTATTCAGGAAAATATCACAGATTACATGAAAATGCAGGTTTTGGAAACCATTCAGAACTTTGATTCAATGATCGACAGATCCAACAAGCGGAACTGAATCGAGGAGTGGCTTTGTGCATGTGAGCCCAATAACTGAAACACATTTAAGTCAAAACCAGCACTGCACATCAGTGATTTACACATCTAATGACCTCATCTGGAGGAAATGAAACATGTGACTCTTTATGGGGGAAAAAGAAAGAAAAAACAACACCACCACCACCACACACCTCCCTCACCAAACCGGCAATAGACTTGGCCTCTGTGGCAGCATGGCGGCTTGGGACCCAGAACTGTCACACTTCATAAGCCTCAGTGTTCCCCCCCAGGGTTTTACCTATGTGCTCAAATATAAAATGTCCTAATGTAAACAAATAAAATGCTACTACCACCACCTCCCACCCATACACAGAGAGAGAGAGAGAAGAGAAAAAAAAAAAAAAAAAAAAAAACACACACATGCTGTGCGTGTTAATTAGAACTCTCAATTTAAAAACCTTTGGGAAATCTAAGCTTCAAGTTATAATCATGTAGTCACTCTGTAACCTGAGGCAATTAATCAAACAGAACTTAATATCTAGCTTGCCCAAAAACTTGAGTGTCCAATCTGGTTTTGTTATCCCTACATAAGCACCATCGGTGCTTGTCCACCTGTTCTTGTGCAACTGTCAGAGCAAGAACACAAACTGAATACAACAGGAGCTAAAAGAAACGAATGATATAGAATGATAAAGGAGTTGTATCTAATTAATGTCAATGACAATGTCCTGACTGCATACTATAATGATGATGACATGTGAAATTATATCATTAGAGATAATTTGCTGACAATTAACACCTGATAGACAATCAGACAAAATTTTGGTCAAGACTTGTGTTAGGGTTGTTATAGTTGGTGTGTTATAGGGTTATATTTCTAGTCATCATGCCTGGTCTGAGCGGTCTTTTAAGGCATAGTCTGTGACAGGACAGGAAAAGGGCTCACCTTCCAGTAGTCAGACTGTAAACTGTAGTACCTCTGGTATGCAGATAATGCTGAAAGAGAACAAGAGGCATGTTAAGTCATCAAACAATGTGATTCTTGTCAAAACACGGGCACAGATACAAAGAAAGCACGCCATCCAATAGACCAATTCAGTACCATGTTGATTTAAGAACTTGCAAGGGAAAAAAACAGCAGAAGACTGCAACTGTGCACAATTGAAGTCACATTTCTGATTTTACTTGGCAGGGAACTTTACCAAGAGCATTTAGATGGTCAAAGAAACTTTACATTGTTATTTAAGTTTCACAGTGTTAACACACAACAGAATCCCAAAGGTAGCTATGGGGTCACGAAGACATGCACAGACTTACAGGGCTTTCAGCCTTGCTATTGTGACACAGGGCACAGAGAAATACAGAAAACTCAAGTGAACTTTAAAGTGGATTAGGCCATTTTCTATTCTGATATAATTCTGAATTTAAACTTCTCACCAGGAAATCCCTCCAAGTTTACCCTCCCCCCACACAGAGAGGGAAAGGAAAAAAAATGCATGCAAGATTATGCTCTTCAGTAACTCAGGTTTTCAGCACAAGGCACAATACTAACTGCCTTGTGATCCAACATGTGTTGTTCTAAAGAGTTTCAACCCATGGACCCACCACATTTCAATCCATAGCCCTGTTGTTCAAAGTCACAAAGTGGTGTCGGTAGGAAAACGAATAATATAGTTATTTGGCATAATATACACCAAATAACAAACTGACAGCTTATGCTAATCAATAGGGAAAGGAAAGAGTTTTGAACAGCCATGTTCACTTACACGGTAACCACGACCAGACGGAGTTTTGTGTCAACAGAGCAGGTTGCAGGGCTAAAAATAACTGCATTTAGCTGGTGTACCAGGGCAAATACTGCATCAGTCTCCTTAGTAGAAGTTTGCTCTCCATTCGCATGACTTCAAAGCTGCTATATTAAAGTGAAAACGTGCAAAGTTCTGCTTTAAGCCTTGAGTTTGCCCCAAATGCAGACTCCCACTTTGATGTTAAATTTTGATCGTTCAGGGAAAAATACCACTTCTTTATTTGTCTGAGACAGAGAAAAGATTACCCAGTCTTCAACATACGACAGCGAATCAGATCTGCAAGTGAGACATCAGTCTTTTTGGCATAGACTGGCATCACTCTTAAAATTTTGCCCTTCATAAAGACCAAAGCACCTCACACAAATAACCTCTCTGTTCAACCTCATATTCCAGACCAGTAACAGCAGCTTTTTTGGATGTGGAAATGGGGCATCATGTGGTCTTAGACTGTGTTCTGAATTCAAATGGCCGGTGTCCACACAAATTTCAGCCGAATTTTGTATAGGGGAGAGACATCTGCCTGTCTGTTATCAGCAAGCAGGGAAAACAAGCTAGTTAGGCCATTAGCTAGCTGAAACGTAAGAGCACATTGAACTGACAGTCAGACGTCCAATGGCATCTGGCTGGACCGATGAATGTCTATTGTTCCAATCTGTCCATAACACCATCGGCAAGACTGCTCCACTAGGGGCTCACGTTGTTATTCTACCAGCAATAATTTAGTTTATCATCAATTACTTCAAACTATTATTTTGAAGTAAAACAAAAACACACACAACTGCACAGAGACCTTTAGTCTAAAAATTCAACAAATTGGTTTTGCCTGCCTCACCAAATTCATCCTGTCAGAGCAAAATTCAAACCAACATGTCACTGTGCCTGGCCAAGACCCAACACCCCAATGGATTGTGCAGCCTATTTAGGAGAATCTCTGGCAGCTAAGGTGGATTTGTTAACATTAACTGTATTTGGCTAGCATCAGAAGACCTTACGGAATGTGCTACCAAGCAGCATGTATTTGTGAAGTTATGTAATCATTCTGCACATCACAAGACTTTATGTTTACTTTATAAGAACTTTTAATTTAATATGCACCTATTTTTTTTGTAATCATTTTTTTTTCTCATTTATTTCTTTATTTATTTATTTGTGCTGCTTTGAATAGACTGATGCAGTGTCCTCGCATGCATGTTTTGAAATAATCTATTATTATTATTATTATTATTATAAAATGTGGTGCAGTTTTAAAATGCACCACAAACGACAGCAGAAGCACGGCTTGCAGTGCTGTCTAGGAGGGACATGTTCTTCAGGCAGACAGCTCCTATTGTTCCCTGGTACACTTTGCAAATAAAAAGACAAAAAAGGAAAAACCTCTGAGGATGTGATCACAAAAGCTTTTCAAGCAACTAAGAATCATTGACGGCCAAGAAAAAAAAGGGGTCTTTGGAATGGACAGATGGATATGAACTGAATCCCGTTTTCTATTCCCTGAAGTAAATACTTCCCAGAAGAACTATTTAGCAAAATTTCAGACTAAATCCTTAATCAGACATTTTCAAAATATTTTAGTACAAAAACACGAGAAAAGGAAAAAAAGAATCTCCTCAATAGGCCAATGACTGATCTTAGCAAAGCTGACAATGATAATCTCTTGCTCCAACTGCTTTGGTTGCACACAGCTGCAGAGCTGGTAGGTATTTGGGATTTTCACTGAATGCCAACAGCAATGTGCAGTAAACACACAAAAATATGGGTAGGTATGACTCAATGGAATTTTTGATTACGGCCCTTCGCCATCAACAGAACTATGTAAAATGTGCACACTGTTCTAGATGGCCTCATCCAATGCATGTCAGCCGTTCACATTCCAGGAAATGCATTATTTCAGGGCTTTCAGTGTTCATGGAACTATGACAATAACCACAGTTGTAAATAACAAGCTCCTGTTGGAGTCACGACAGCCTTGTACGACAGATTATAATTTCCATGGTAAACTAGAAACGGGCACTGTGAACTAGTACACAGCATCCTACCAGACCATGCCTGGTGATGTGACATGACATGGTCAGATACATCTGCCATGTCAACACTTGTGTGGACAATTACACAATGTGGCTGTAAAAGCTAGTGTAGTTTGGAGATCTCACTGTCTACATGCTTGGTCAACTTCATCAGTTAGATCTGAACAACCAGATGTTGCTCCATGTGTCTGAAACTCACCTTTTGGGTAATCCTCTAATAGGAGGTTGAAGTGACCTAGCTGGCAAAACAACTCTGGATCAACCTTGCCTTCAGCTTTCAAGATGAGAGAATCATAGCAGCGAACAGCCTGGAAGTAAAACAAACACACACACACACACACACACACACACACACACACACACACACACACACACACACACACACACACACACACACACACACACACACACACACACACACACACACACACACACACACACACACACAGTGTGAGAAACCATTGCACATGACACGGTCTAACTGAAAACTTATAAATAATTCAAAATGAAATCAGAAATTACAGATCATGTTTTGTTTGTTTTACTTTTTTGTTAAAGTACTAAGTACTATTTCTACTTCTCAGGCAAGTGAAAAAATAGCATGTGTTCAAGAGTAATGTTGAATTTTCAGGAAAACGTCTAAAACATTGCCTAAACATCAAAAATTATTTGGAACATTTGGAAGACTGATTCAGTGGAAGACAATGTTTTAAAGACTGTCACTGTTGAGGGGTAGCTGCACACTGCACCTCCTCTAAGAGCATTTACCATCAATGCGGAAGGAGCCAAGCCTCATCCCCCGTGTATGCTCTTCAATGAGCAGACAGTTCCAGTAGTCACTGATTCCATTGAAATGCAATACATTCAAATGAGAACGGGCGGGTTCAAATAAGGGTCACTGGACCTGGGAGAATCCATGCTTTTCTCCTGTCTGCACTTCACCACGTGGTCTGAACCATCACTCCTGAAGTTCACCACCGTTTCATACTGACTCCGCAGTCTGCAGGTATTACTTCTTCATTACAAACATGTAGCGCGTGATGAGGGCCAACAACTGTTACCAAGATCATGATTCTAGATATTGAATGCTGTTTCTGTTATGGTTCGTTAACAGAAACCCCATTCCCACTGTTTAGAAGACAACAGCATTTGGACAGCAGGTTTTGAGAAACAGCTGGAGATATGGTAATTATTGAGGCCTTTAAAAACACCAGCAAAATAATCTTTAGAGACATCCTATGGCAACTTAACATGGAAATATCAAAGCAGGACTAATTCTCTGCAGGAGCTGTTAGCAAACTTAAATTGCACTACTCCCAGAATTGACAGTGGTTAAAAACAGCAGGAGGTTCGACGCATAGGGCTTCAGTGGCTCAAAGGTATAGGCCTTGAAGACACAAAAGAATATAAGGCCAAGAAGAAATATCACTGGTTGGTAATCCAAAAAACACAACCACTTGCAGACATGTAAGACCTTTCTAAGAGAGTCAAACCACAGCCTATCTGCAGAAAAATGTTGTGTGCATTGCAACAAAATGGTAGACACTGTAGGTTAGTCTTTAAACACTTCTCCTGATCTTCCTACCAGTCAGTGAAAACCTGGGCATCAACTACACAGCATAACCCAAAGGATTTCTGGAGAGACTGAAGCCAGAGAGGTGATCAGTGAACCACACACACATACAACTATCAAAGCTTCCAGCTGGATTGCATGAGGCCAGCGTGGATGCCTTCTGTCAATGCACAACAGACCAGCTCTGACCAGACCAGCTCTCCAGACAGGGGAAAAAATAGGAGAGGGAGGGAGGGAGGATTGTGGCTCGTGGGAGATGGACTAACCAAGATGAAAAATTGACATAGACCAAAAAAACAAAAAACAAAAAGGAGGGTGTGTGTGTACAGAAACAGTGTGACAGTCCTCACTACATACCAAGACCACCCCACCCCTCTCCAATTTTGTTTCACCAACCTCCGGTTGCTGCTTGCTTGTGCAGTGTCAGTGCAACCCATGCAACTACAGTGCATATTCTCTACAATAACGAGTCTATTTTGTCTTTTTCTCGCCTAAGAAATCTTACCTTCTTCTTAATTGGCTTTTGTGTGGCTGCCATACTCAATGTCTAAGGTAAAGGTAAAGTATTCTAAACTTTTTGTTTTGTTTTATAGCATGTCGGCAGATGGCCCAGTGGTCTGGGCTCCCCTTAAATTACATCTTCCTTGAGCAGCCATGTGCTTGTGTACCGGCAGCACAGACACACCACAAAAAGGGACTTTAAGTGACAGAAGGGCTGAGCAATATAGCCTACAATTCTACTGTGGTAGAATTTCATGCAAACACAGCTGTATATATTGAGATATATTCTTCAAATCATAACTTTAAAATACTATTTCAATTGTGCAGTATTGATCAGGAGAAACAAAAAGACAAGCTTTATTTTTCTCCAAAATTAATCATTGATTTCAGAATGTTTTGAGCCCAGATCCATCCCCCTTGATAAAGGGAGCAACTAAATGTGGCAAGGGAATATTTAAGCTTGTGGGACGTTTCACTCAGGCACCACATAGGAACACACCATAGGGAATCGTCATTCAGCACACCTGAAAGTTTCATTTAGGGAGATGGCCGCACCTGCTAAAACTTTTCAACTGCACTTTAATGGATGGAAACGATGGGGAAATCAACAATTAACAACGCCCCAGTCACAAGAACATAAATTAGACTACCATACGTACATTACCCGTAAATTACTACATTTGCAAAAGACACACATAAATCGATAAAAATGCATTCATTTATCAACGTCAACCTGTAAGGTAATACATAGAACAGGCAGACCTTTGCAACTGCCACATGATGGTTAATAAAGTCTCTGTATGAAATCAAAAGTAGGTCTAGACAGTCTTAGAGTCTTGTGTTTATTCTTGTAAATGTTAGTTTGAAAGTGTATAGACCTAGCACATTAAGATAGGTTCCACTATATAAAGCGAAGACGTCCTCATAGAAGACACCATCTCACAGTAAACAATTCTATAACCTGACTTTGACAAGATCTTGCGGCCTCATTTTCAACACATGCTTCTGTACAACGGCCCCAACTTGCTTCACCACACCAGGCTACATATATGACAATGCAAGAGTAAGAACCTGAGCCATGCATTTTGCAATTTGGTCACCCATCAAAGTCAGTGAGATTTAACATGATGTTTGTTATTTATGGTTACAACCTGATAAATTGGGTTATCAGTCGTCAAAATTCTCTAGATAAGTGTAAACAGTCCAACAATATCCACCACATAAGGAAGTGTGATTCAGACTAGAGTTCCTGCAAGCACATTATTTTGCCATTGTCATAATTTACAGCCTTCATGATGCATCTCAGTCACATAAATTTGTTGAAAATGTAGAACAAATGTAGAGGGGTTAAAGGTGTACCATATAAATGTTATTCATCAGTCAACCCAACCCATGTCAACCTTTTCATCACTGGAAACCAAAGACAGGAAGACCTGTGTGCGTGTGTGTGAACAAGACATGTCTGTATGCGATGACATGAGAGGCACATGATAATGCATTGAAAATCAATCTGCAGTCTTTGCAGAAATACAGACATAGATGCTTTCCTGAAAGGGGGAAATGTTTGTGTGTGCCCAGAACAACAGCATCAACTCAAGTTGGCAGCTTTCCACATACAAATTCTAGGAGGGCATGGGCTGCCTGGCAGAGAAATATGACTTCTCACCATCCTCTTAGGGAAGAGGGGAAACGCTGTACTTCAGCATCTTCACATAATATTTAATTTCTGTCAACCTTAACTTTCAAGCAAGCACAAACTTAAGGTGGAACAAAACTCCAATTGGTGGTGCAAAAAAAAAAATACCAGTTGAAGACAAGAAATTACTAGATATTTACATGTTAATACCAGTAAAACGTCTCCAAGGTAATAAAGCAAAGGCCTTATGTACCCTTTTTATCACCAGCTTGGATTAATCTGGAGAAGAACTCCACTGAGATCTGTTCAATTGATATGTACAATTTGAACATGAAGTCCTTACTGCAAGCAACAAGGTAAAATT
Organism: Tenualosa thibaudeaui; assembly: GCA_027481765.1. Taxonomy (NCBI): domain Eukaryota; kingdom Metazoa; phylum Chordata; class Actinopteri; order Clupeiformes; family Clupeidae; genus Tenualosa; species Tenualosa thibaudeaui. The sequence continues at coordinate 5,083,759 of JAIFZK010000071.1, forward strand.
ATTTTGAGAAGTGGGTACGTGTCAACAATTACATGAACATGTGGAAAATTTATTTTCTAGAAAAACTAACTCCAACCCCATTTTGTAGCAGTAACATTGAGTCATTGGTTTCACAAGCATCCACAAAAAATGTTAGCAAGATTTCCTCTCAATGTTGTGCGTAGTAGTGCCCACATCAAACCCTTCATATGTCTGCCATACAGTGATGATTTAAGAAACTGATAATTGCTGCAACTGCCAAATGATCACAACCGCTCAAAACTTTTCCCCGTCTCTCAAGCGAGTGGGGATAGTATTGTTCGCGCATTGTCGGCCAGCAACGCTATCTACAGGTTGGATTCAGAGCACTGCATAATGGGAAGGTTTCTCACGCGTCCTAAGATGAGTGACACCCTATAGATATTTCGGTACAAGTCTATACCAGTATAAAAAATACATTTCAAAAACCACAACGTGCATCATTAGTTAAGCACAAAAATAATCGGTCAGGGGAAAAAACACATTCGTGCAACCCTCCCCTCCCAGCCCCGCCATCTTGGACCAATCCACGAAGCCATTAGCGACTTAGCTAGCCATTTGGCTAGCATCCACAGTTCCAAAATGTTAGCTAGAAGCTACTGTTGGATGGCTAGCGTTACGGGACTGGACACGTTTGATCCATGTCATCAAAAAGTGACAATAGCAAAGCCGACTCTGAAAAAAGTTTCACATAACGTTGCTCTTACCAATAACATGGGTGCAACGAAACCACGAACTAGGTCAGTTGCAATAAACAGCCGTTTCGACTGGCTATGTTGGCTAACGTGAGAATTAATACGGTTAGTAAACCGAATTTAGCTTCAAGCTAACTTAGCTAGCTAACGTAGCTAGCAAATGACAAGCACCGATTATCACTCAATCGAGCTTTGAACAGATTAGTTTAGCATACTTTTCACCTTAGACTACACCTAACTTTGACCAACAGACAGACGTTTTAGCTACGTATTAAGTTACAGAATTGAGTGGGCTGCCTACCTTCGCTGAATTTATCCCAGCGTAGGTCAGCATCGTCAGCTACCCGTTCATCTGTAATGATGGCTAGTTTCATAGCTAGCCGAGTATCGCCATTTCAAAGTGCGTTAACCAGGATGGCACAAAAAAATCGCCATTTAGCTCTACACCAGGTACACACTGTTATGCTTGAGGCCAACTGTACAATTCTCGACAAGAAAGGTAACACATTGTAACGTTAATGTAGGAAAATATTCATGAAGCGATACTGTCCAACTAGGGTTGCAACAATTTCACAGGATCAACCAGTACTCTTGCAACATTTCATAAACCGAGAGAGATATAATGCCTTCGTTTAACGATTTAGGCATCCACGTAGATCTCACATAGACTAGGTGTTCAAAAAGCAAATAGCTTACTAGCTCTGCATTGCTAGGTACGTTTCTTCTGTAGCTGACTATTTGGGTTAGCCAAGAGCAGCATTACGTTAGCTGGTTAGACATGTCTAATACACTTCATTTGGTATACTGGGTTGCCGTACCAGTTTCACCTAATCATTAAATACACATGTCTCAGTTGCAGCTACCTACTGAAGAGCAACAATATATTCAACATTGGGAGGCTAACGTTACTGGGTCCAGTAATATTTTGGCAGACCAGAGTTGTTACATCTGGTAAATGTAGCTAGCTAGCAAACCTCTGCACGCCACGCTCGCTTATTTTGCCATAACTTGGACAGAATGCATGGTCAGACATTAGAAATATCATGAATGTGTAATTAAGTACACCACACAACCAAGAAGCTGGAATTATTTTTGAAAAATTATTCTTTAACAGCTCGACGTTAAATGCCGTTGTTGGGTGAATAGCTCAGTTGCTAGCTTGCTATAATATGTGGCTACTGACAGTGCAGCACAGTGAACATTGAAGTTTCGTCAGCCTGACGGCTAACTGTGGTGACCAGGAGTCGTATTAGCTAGATTTGCTTGTGCCGATAAACACGGTTTATCTGAGACGTATTTTCGAGAGGGAAATGCATAGGTCAGGAGTGGTAACTAAAAGAGTCAGCCTTGATTCTACTCCTGACATACCTTTAACAGCAAGGCCTTCGTTCTGGCGCCATCTTCATGAAGCCTCTGAAATCCAAATAGTGAACTGCAAATAGAGGACAACACAGGCGGTTCCGTGTTACTTTGAGCGCCACATATAGATTTTTTACGACTTAAACAAGTGGTGCGCGACACAAAAAAAATACGCATATTTAAGTTTGATCAAAGAGCATTTCTAACCTGTCGATTCCGACCAAGCTGTCCCTCTCCTGCGCCGTTAGCTTCGGAAAGTCCTCTTCGGTTTCACTCGCTTTTCCCGCCGCCATTTTCTTTTCCTCATCACCAGCAGCGCCGATACTTCGAGCAGCAGCGCAGGCAGCAGCGGCGAGCGACACTCCGCACGATTTCATGGAAAAGCAACAGGAAAGCGGTAGAGAAACTCCACCGAAATAATTTACGAATCCAAGAAGAGCACCTTTGCCAGGATTAAAACGTAAAAGAATTGATGCCAAGTCCGGAAAATAGAATCCTTCCAAAAAGCCTCCTTTTCACATTGTTCTATGCAAAACACGCTGTATTAGCTAATACCGTAGGATGCATGGAGCAATGCTAATGCGGGGTTTTTACCATACGGCGTTATTTGGTAATATCACAAACTTCCCCCCAATCGCCAGCTCAAAGTTATTATAATTGTGTCACTCTGGCGAACCCACGCCGCTGCCGTCGGAACGCCCTCTCAGTTTTGGATAACCAATAATCAGTTTCCTGAGTGAACATGTGACTGGCCTTGTCTTGGGTCTCTTTCTCCGTTTCTCATATAAACTTTCAGGGGGAGGATAAATAACAAACCCGTAACTTTACGCACTACCTATAGTGATTTTGATTGGCCTTTAATACTGTATTTTGATTACGTAAGTGAAAATAGAATCATACTATTGGTTAGTGTATACGTCTTTTTGCTAATGTTGCCAATGTGGGCGGAGTGTTAAAAAGAAAGTCATTTTGGTTTCAACAACTAAATGCAATGGTGGCCAAGATTTTGTTCCTGGTAATACTAAAATCAGCCCTGAAACTGGTGTTTTTTGTGTTATAACGAGGTGGGATTGATTTGTTTTTATTTTGTCAGCTCTGGACGACTGTCACTTTTACTCATAATGCAGTCAAGCCTGGTTTCCAAGTTTGGTCCCAGCAGAACAGTTTTATAGCACAAGACATTGCCAGACATCTTACTAATATAAAACATTTGGCGACCAGACCGTGTCATGAAACATCACAATCGTGGCAAATAGGCTACCAGTAAATATTACAAACGTCCTTTACAGAACATGGGCCTAGAACGACTGCGTTCAGTTGAACTTTCTATGTGGCAAAAGATAGAGTAATAAACCTGTTCAAACGCTCATCGAACCTAGCTGTTAGGAATTGCATCGCATGAGGCGGCGATGCAATTTTAAAGCCACAAACATCTTTCCTTCAGTCAGGGAATATAGTATACCTATGTTGTCTAGCACTACACTCACACGTCTGTTAATTGGGATAATTGTGAAGTAGGCTGTCACTGTTGTGTGCAACGTAACATTCTGTTTTTGTCCAGTACTGCAACCTATGTAAGTTATTATCTGGTCTAAAGTTAATAAGCAGGGAGGAGAGACCATTTCCATCGTTCGTCAAAATGCATTGTCCATATTTTATTGCACATTTGCGCTGTAATAAAAAAAAACCTCACGCATCGATTAACACCTGCATAAACACAGACGTATCTATGTTATGCACACAAATATAACAATTTCTTAACCAAAATGTGCCGTTGAAAAATTATGTCGCAGGGCACGTTTAAAATGTAGCGTTCGTGCGTGATACTGTATTGTCAACATTGTCTCTGCGTTTCAAAATGGCGGACCGCGGAGAGGGTAAGTGGTGAATGCTAGTACACCACATACTCTTTGGGTGTCTTCTGTCGATACTGACGTTATTGTGTGTTATTCGATGTTGCTATCAGCATTTAAATCCTTGCTCCATGTCAGGATCGCGGTTTAAAATAGAAATATCGGGTTACCTCTCGTTATTTGTCCTGGTAGCACAACGGCTAAATTAGCCTAGGTACACTGACCCAGCTATCGATAGTCAGCTAACATTAGCACACGTAATCACAGATTTAGTAAAGATGGCTACCCTAAAGACTAAATTCCCTAACCTGCTAACGTAATCGCAAATGATGATACTGTGAAGATTGGGACTAGTGTAGGATGAAGGTGATATGACATCAATGCATGTCGTTTAAAGGTCTTGAAAGGTTCGCTAAGTACTTAGCGAAGTGGGTAGTTTACTTCACCTATGAAACCTTGTCACCTTATTCAGTGTGATAAAAATTTCCTAATATGTAAATCAGAAGGGTGTTAGGTTACTTTAGCTTTGCCTATGGTTTGGGAAAGATGCAAGTTTTGATATTGGTTGGGTAATGAATACCTATCATATGGAATAAAAAATTTAATGTTATCTATTTACCACATGTATGTCCACCTATTCACAATAGTTTTCTATGGATCAGTAGTGTCGCTGTAGATGCATTCACTTGCAAGCAGGACTGAGGTTATAGAGAATAGCTTTAAATAAACAGCGCTTTACCTGAACTACTGTATGCAGTCTTGAATCAAACCATGATGTTGAAAACATATGACACACTAGGCTAACCACTGCTTCTTGTACTGAATCCAAATGCCATAATAAACTATAATGTGTTGTATGTGTCTTCAACAGTTTTAGTTTATTGGCTTACATTCCAATGTGCTTGTGATGTTTGCGTATTTTCAGAGCAAGACGCCGAAGTTGATGATGAGTTGTATGAAGTTGTGGACATCACAGATTATGCCAGGCGCCATCAGTGGTGGAGCCGCGTCTTTGGGAACAATTCTGGCCCTATAGCCGAGAAATACTCTGTGGCCACTCAGATCATGATGGGTGGAGTCACTGGATGGTGTGTAGTGCCAGGGTATTTTACAGAGCATAGGAAATACAACCTCAGGCTCTCCATTGCATCATATGATTTCACATGTCTTGTCTCTGTAACAACAAACAGTAAACCAAGGACTAACAGTACCAAACTAAGTCCTCTGTCATTCGTGTTCTAAACAACAGGCATTATTTTGTACATTAGTGGCTTGTGGTGTGATTAACAATATTATATCTTCCTTAAAAATTCTAACTTAAGATTTTTTCTCTGCTTCAAGGTGTGCAGGATATTTATTTCAAAGAGTGGGGAAGATTGCTGCAACTGCTGTTGGTGGTGGATTTTTACTTTTGCAGGTAAAAGGAAAATGGTGAAGAATGATAGTAGTGACAGTAGTGGACTCTGTAATTAATATTTTTTTCCGTTACGTTGGCATGTTCCACTAAGCTTTACATTCCAGTTACAAATCCTGAAATTAGTTGGAACACTTAATTTCCAATGTAACATTGCTCCATGACAGAGTAGTTGAATGTCATTTTGCCTCGTCATTCTTGTCATACCATGAGATAATGTGGACCATTTCATTTACCGTGGCCATTTCCAGTATAACATCACTTTATTATTGTAACTCAGCTCAAGGACCGATCATTAAGTTACATTATTTGATGTGAACACTTACATGATGATAAAAAGTAGCCACAGTTGTGGATTTCTAAGTTACCTTTCCTTGGACAGTAAACGATTAGGAAAATCATTATGAAATAAGGCATTGAAACATTTACCGAAACTGGACTTAATGCGATCACTCCCCCTTTCTCCCTGGCACATGATTAGATTGCCAATCACAGTGGATATGTGCAGGTGGACTGGAAGAAAGTTGAAAAGGATGTCAACAAAGCCAAGAAACATCTGAAAAAGAGAGCTAACAAAGCGGCTCCGGAGCTGAACTCTTTCATCGAAGAGGTACATACATACCCTCTAAGAATGAAATCTTTTGCAGTAATGTGAAATTAATGTTAGCTGTAGGATCACTTTGCTGTATGGAGCATTGCAAAAACATTTGAAAGCAAGCTGTATTGTATATGTTTATGCTCTTTGTATAGGACACGTGTAGGATTGAATGCAAAATGTGTTAAATAAACCTTTGTTCTTTTGTAATGTGGAAGTTACAGTTCTTCCATAACTTGTCTTGTATGTCTAGAAGGAAGGAAATAAGATTTTGTAATCCCATCTGTTATAGATAGGATTTTGGCAATTATTCAGGACTGATCAGCCCCACCAGAAATTCTAAATTATCGACCTAAAGTGTATGTGTTATTATTGACATCTGAATACTATAACAACATATCTATTTTTAATCAGTCAACAGAATTTGTGAAAAGGAACATTGTCTTGTCAAGTGGATTCGTTGGAGGCTTCCTGCTGGGTCTGGCATCCTAAACGTTCCAGAGGGGAGAGGCAGCTGTCTGTCATCTCGATTGAGAAATGCTTTTCCTTTTCGTTACTGTGAAACACCGTCTCATACTGCAGTGTGCTGTATGGTGCCCTTTGTACTCCACATCGTCTGTGCAGCATGCTCAGTTACAACCCCCTTCTTACTACTTTGACTGTATGGTCAGTAGAGCTGACTGGGTGTGCACTACAGCTGCACAACACAACACCAAACAAGCCAAACGCCATCACAACCTTGGTGTCATGTATATTTTGGTCCATCTGTTTTGGTTGATCCTTAGTGTTGTCAGCTCATAGGAGTGTAATGGAAGTATTTTCCTCAGTGGTGGTTATGATTCCAGTTTAGTAGCAAACTAGGAATATCCTCATGTCAGGTACTGTATATGACCATAAACAGAATCATATCTAGGTTTTTACAGTATGTTACTTGCCTTTGAAACAGTGCAATATTTGAAGCTAAATCTAATAAAGCCTACTATCTGCTGTGCACAAACACCAAAATAACCTTTTATTGTTTACTAATTTTCTGTTACTCTGTTATTTTTGTGCGTATATCTGTAATACAACTCTGAAACAAATTGGTTTGTATGCTTTCTTCTCGATGGTCTTTTTCTGTACCACACAATTCACTGAAAGAATCTGTGTGATTGTGTATAGCTTGTAGGCCACATCTGAAGCATGTGGACCTAGTAGTTAGTATACTACACTGAACAATATTACAAGGATACAAGGACATTTTCGTTAGGCAATTAATAGCATTGCCTCTATCAGCTTAAGACAAGGCACTTGTCTAATATTCGCAAGTTGTGAGTGTGATCCCTTTCAGATCAATTGTGATAAGTTGGAAAAATGTCTTCACTCAACATCTAATAATAGAAATATTCATTGGGATCTGAATTCAAAAGTTAGCTACATTGTATTCAGCTTTTACTAAAAAAAAATAGCACTTGAAAATGTCTTGACATTCATGGTTGACTCGTTGCCATGCAACAGTATCAAACAACGCAATTGCCATAGCAACTTGTAAACGTGGTGGTGTCCGACAGAACACCGTGAAGTGGACTAACTTAAGGCAAAAATGGCGCTGCCATTACTGCCGGGATATTCGATAAACAAAAATGTAAGTACCTTGACTATATTATGCGTCTCTAAAGTTATTAGTAAAGATTGTGTGTTTTAAGTATGCACAATAAATACAATGTAGGCTAAACGCCGTTCGTTGCCGAAACTAGGCCTGCGTACCAGTTACCAGAGCTAAGGTCTATGTCATAAAATAGTTGCAGCTCATGCTATTATACAAAACTGATCTTGCAGGCCTATACTACACTGAATTTATGATTAGTTTTCATTTGTTTATAGTTGGGAAAGGACAAATTTCACAAGTCCCAGCATTTTGATTATTCAAATGGAGTTCCAATGTTGGTCGGATCTGAGAAGCCCGGTATTGGAGGTGAATTGCTCCTAGGCCAGAAACACAAGCCAAAGTATTCTGTTTTTCCCAAAGGAGAAAATAGTCAGGCACCTTCATGGGTAGCCTTTGACAAACAGGTTGGAAGCATTCCCAAACATTTTCATCATTATTACAATTCACTGGTACAAGTAACTGTACATACGTTCTCCATTTCTTCATCTCCAATTCTTTGCTGTAGGTGCTGTGTTTTGATGCATATTTCCAAGAGGGAGTGCCTCAGAGCAAGGAAGAAAAATACAGGATTAGGAAGTGCAAAATCTACTTTTATCTGGAAGATGACACCATTCAAGTAGTGGAGCCAGAATTCAAGAACAGTGGAATCCCTCAGGGTAGGCCACTCCATGAAGAAACCTGTCACACTAGAAAAAACTCCTCTACTGTCACACTAGAAAAAAACTCCTCCTAAAGCAAAGCTGAGCTAATGAGAATAACTGTTGGTCCTCTCTTTCGAGAATACAAATATGGAATTCTCTCTTTCTGTCTTTTTTTCCATCGCAGGAACTCTGATTCGGCGCCATCGGATTTCGCTCCCACCTCCATATGACGACCAATTCTACAACGTGCACCATTTCAACATCAACCAGGAGATGGTGCTGTACTCCAGGACCTTTAAGATCACAGACTGTGACCCTTTCACAAGAAATTTCCTGAGAAAACTGGGAGTGCGCATCAACCTCACTGCCAGTGTTCCTGAGGATCCTTACAGTAAACTTCGGCAAGAGGTGCAGTGAAGTAGCATACAACGGTTGTATAAGGGGGAAGCTGTTGCCTACACTGTACAACCCTGCAGCATTATGCACCAATACCAAACATCATTCTCAATTCTTCTTTATAATTATAGTTTTTGGTCATTTATTGGTTTGGTGAAGAAGAAATTTTAAATGGTGTGATTTTTGTGGGCAGATGGAGGAGAGCATGAAGCCATTGCGTCCATATGAGAGACAGGACACTTTGAAGCAGTTCCTTGATCATGACCGCAATGTCCTGCGCTTCTACTGCCACTGGGATGACACAGAGAGCATGTTCGGCGACCCTCGAGAGCTCATAATGCATTACTTCCTGGCCGATGACACCATTGAGATTCGAGAGGTCATCTACCCAAATTCAGGCCGTGACGCCACTCCTAAGTTTCTTCGCAGGAGTAAGCTACCCAAGGTTAGGCCATTAGAGAAATCTGTAAATATGATTGATGACTGTCCCTGTGAGAACCACTCTCTACAACAATCTGAATTTTTGGTCAAGTCAGTCATTCATTTCACAGCCCCATATGACCACGTTACTATTACATTATGAAGTATACATGTCCTGTCATACATCACAGCATCCAGGGTGTCCAGTCAGTGACCTTGGTGTTGTTGTCACCATGCTTTGCCGGTTGACTCTACAGAAGCACCATGAAATGTGCTCAACCGCAGCCAGGTGCGGTGTGCGACTGTGAAATATAAGGACACTATACCAGCCTGCAGAGGCCTCCTCTGCTTCAGTGAGCTTTCCCATCTCTAGCATGAAGCTTTTATCTGGGATGACAGGACTGAAGTAACGTCTAGCCTCCCCTAAAGCACTTTTCCATTCCCCCCAGTTGCCTCCTCAGACCTAATTTATAATGAAGGAATGCTAAAGCTGAGTCTTGTTTCTCTTTTCCTCTCTCTCTCTATTTCTCCTCTTTTTTTCATTTTTGTTTTGTTTTGGCTCCCACTTATTATGCGCTATGTGCCTAAAGTTCTGTTGCCTTTCAGAAAATGTCAACCAAAAGGTTTGTCTAGAATCCCCTGGTGGGAAAATAATTATGTCCCCCGATACAAATTAGTCTTGTCCTTCAAGATATATTGCAATCACGGTCTCATTTAAGCTTGTCCTTCAAGACAAAGCTTAATTATCTTCCCTCTGTTTCATATTGAACAGCACGCTCCCACTCCCTTAAGCCAGCCAGGGGAGAAAACAGATCGGACTGTCCTCAATGTGTTCGGACCAATGGGACATGGGGGACGCTATATTTTGGACAGCCTTAAAGTAGGTGAACTTTTCTCTTATTTATTTATTTTTAAAAATATCTGTCAGCAGTTGGTGATTCTGTTACTCTCACAAAGCAGAGGACCATAGAGTTTATGGATTAGGCTGACATCCACAGTTTTGTGGTGATCTTTTTTTTCTTCTTTCTTTTTTTTTGCCTTTTTTGTGTCTTTTTTGTGTTGCTGTAGTGGAAACCTCATTTCATTTCATACGCGGCTGCATTGGAGGGTCAATGGAAGTTTAGACAGTGAAAGTTCAGGAGGTTCGTAACTCCTCTCTCTCTCAACAGACCGGAGCTGTCCAAGACTACTACAAGGACTGCGACTTGACTATTGGTAGCGTCATCAATGTCTGGGGCAGACTGGTGAGGATCTGCGACTGTGACAACTTCACCAAAGAGTTCTACCGCACCAAGTTTGGCATAGGTGAGATGTAGCATTAAAATGTCTTGCATATCTATTTCTTTGGCTAAAACGATGGGGCAGGTCTAAAGACACATGCTGTCTACGTCACGGGATACCAGAGCCCCTTTGTATCATGCCTGCCTTTTTTTCTTATAAGAATCATGAACGGCATTACCCTTAATAGCATCAAGAACTCTTCATCTCTTATTTCATGCATGTCCGCTAAAACATGTTAGGTGTAGTAGCTTGCGCTGCCTAGATTATGGCTAAACTTGCATTACTCATGTACTGCCACTTGATGTCAGTAAGACTTTGGGCTCAGTCACCTTATGCTGTCTAAAAGAGGTCCAAGTAAAGCACTGTAGACTCTGACTGAACTTTAATGCACATTTGATTTAAATAACGCCTGAGGTTTCACGCAATGTCAACCTTAGGGTTGTTCTGATGGTATCTAGGACTGTTTTTTGAACTGAATACATCATTCTCATGGTTCTGCAGACATGTCTTTGCAGACATATTTTTGTAAACACTTTTCATAACCTCCCAAATTTCCCTTACATATTTGTGGGCATGCATTTTTCACAAAGAAATCGTCTGCAGCAAAGAAAATTACGGAGAAGAAATTCCACTTAAATTCCCTCAGGATAGACCCTCACTGGAACAAGCAGAACCTTGCTGGAAGTTCAGGGTTCAAATACCCAGTTATCCTTGTGCAGCAGACCCACCACACAAGGGTACATAAGGTTTGGTTTGTGTGTGTGAGTGTGTGCGTGTGTGTGTGTGTTTGGGGGTGGGGTGGGGGGGTTGAGTCCAAAAAGTGAGCTGTGAAAGAGAGCATGACGGACGAGCAGCTCTATATCATCTCTGTCTCTCTGAGGTCACTACACATGAGCTGTGTGGCCTCCCAGGCTGTGTTCTTCATCTTCAAACGCGCACACTCACACACACAAGGGCCTCTAGCATCTCTGCTTTTTACCGAACAAAACACTAGACGTGTGTGTGTGTGTCTTTGGAACTCACCGCTCTCAGTGCTCCACACTTTGTCATGCTGATTGAAGGGCTTGTTGCGTTAGTTACGGACAGTTGTAATGAAAAGGAGGCCCTGTGCGTTCTTTAGTCAGGGTGAAGGGGGTCACACTTATGATGGTTAGGCACTTATGGAGATGGATAACACAGAGGAACGCTTCAATTGCTTTGTGCATTTCCCAACATCTATGTCTTCTTTTTCCCCACACTCTCTCTTTCTATTCTCTTTTTTCCTCTTCCTCTCTCTCTCTTGCCCGGTCTTCTCTTCATGCGTGGGTTTGAAGAGGACTTCACCCCGGTGCAGTACAAAGCTCCCCCACCCCCTAGGCCTGCCAGACAGGTGCCCCCATACAATGGCTTTGGATCAGAGGAAGACTCCCTGTGCTCCTGTCTGAGCCTCCTTCCCAAACCCCCTCAGAAGGACTTCAGGAAGCTGATGGAGAAAGACAGGTAACCGGACACTTCCCTTAAAGATCCCACTTGAGGATCACGCTTAATGCATAGACCAACCAGCAGCCAACTCATCCAGTTGAAATAGTGAGCCAGTACAACTGATGTATGATGGCAATCATGGCTTTATTGGTAGTAGTTGTAGCACCTCTGATGCAATAATTGAAAGATAGTGCATGTGTCCCCTGTTCTGTAAGTAATCAGACATTTGAACACACTTGCATTAGATCCTTTCCGAATTCGTGTCGGGAATGAATCTGGCCCGCATGGCTGTTATTGGAGGAGGTTTTGTTTTTGGGTCGTGAGCTACACAAAGGACTCCGCATCTGCCAAAACCAATATCTCAGTGGTGAAATTAAGCAGTCACTACTTTAAACCGTATTTGATGAAACTAGGGCCAAGGAATGTACCATTTTGTCACTGTTTTCGTGTGGTGGTCATTTTTGAGGGATTTTTTTCAACTGTTGTCCTGGACTTGATTCATAGTGCAATCAATTTGATTTAAGTCTGCATCCTTTCCAAGCCTGTAATTTCAGGCTTTTACCTGCTGTCATGATGCATTTATTATACTGACATGGATATTCATCTGTTTACCAAGATAATTTTAGCGCACTGAACTCTATTTAAGACAAAGTACACTGCTCTGACAAGGAAGGAAGTGCAAAGGCCCTCAGTCTCTGCCATGTGTGAAATATACTGAGGGGTTTGATAGAGTTGCTTAGCTGAATTAGTTGGCAAGTCTTCCACTGCTCCTGTCAGCCATTGGAGTTTGATGCTGATTTGTTTTTTGTGTGTGTGTGTATGTGTGTGTGTGTCAAGGCAAGGTCTCGAGAGCAATGTGCTGCGGTTTGTTGGCAAAATGGAGACGGACAATCCCATTGACCAAGAGCGAGTGTTCATCATCTCTTTCTACCTGAGTGATGACACCATAGCTGTTTTTGAGCCAACTCAAAGGAACTCAGGTGAGAACTTCTGCTTAAAGAGGCTCTATACAACTATTTTAGCTTAATTTACCTTGATTTAACTGGTTAAGAGTCATTGTGGTGGTTTTGTAACACTTTAGTGGACGATTGGTGGCTTTTTTGACTCCCCCTAGTGCATCTGAGCGGAGACAGGGAAACTGCAAAATTCGTCTGGAGTCTCAGGCCTGGCGAAGTAACAAATTGCTTTATGGCACTAGATACTACACACTACACACTACACACAAACACGCTCCCAGATAGGCACCGGCTAGCTATAAACACAACATAGCGAAGGAGATTCAAACATTCATCATGGAACAGACAAAGAAAAAGAAACAGAAAATCAATGTCGGAGGAACAGAGAAAGAGATAATAGCAGCATTGTAAAATATCTGTTCTGAAGCTGTAGAGGGAGCCCTGTTGATAAAAATACGAGCACAACCCTGGCACAAACCGAGAAAACTGCAATGGAATGGCCGATCCTCTATAGGGAGGCTTTAAAGCCGATTCATACTGATCGGCTTCATTGCACTGTGGAGTTGACTGAACAGGGAGTGTTTAATCCGCAAAATCAGTGACCCCAGCAACCTGTAACGTGGATTATATGTGTATATACATGTATATCAGCAATTTATGTTTCTTTGAGCATGTTGCTGTGTGTGTGTGCGTATGTGCATGCTCGTGTGTTTCACAGGGGTGCTTGGTGGTAAGTTCCTGGAGAAAGGCCGGGTAAAGAAGCCAAACCAGGCTCTGTTTAAGAGTGAGATGTCCAAGTACTTCACTGCACAGGACCTGTATGTGGGAGCGAGACTCCTGCTCAACACCCAGCCCTTCCAGTTGGTGGACGCCGATGAGTACACCTTCAACTACATGGAGCAGCACGCAAATGAGGTCTGGCTTATTTTCCATTTCGCACGCTCAGTTTTTAATGTCCCTCGCAGCATTTATCAACAATACATAATAACATTAGTATGCGTTCCATGTATGTTATAGTAGCCTATATCAGGGGTTATGATTTTTATTTTTATACAACCAAAAAGAGTGAATGCTCAAATTTTATGTAATCATCATTCACATCATACCACATACAGATCATACCATGGCATTGCATTGGCATTACGGCAAGACAGTTTTGCTTGGAATTGCCCATATATATATACACACACACACACACACACACACACATACATATATATATATATATACACACATAAATCATTTTACTTAAAAAAATGATGGTGTAAACATTTAAAATTAGCAGATTTTTTAAACATCATTATTATAAATTAAAGCATGAGATCAAGTTAATAATGTGTCACAATTAAATTTGTCACATTTAAATTAAATGAATAGTAAGCTACCATACGAATGACAATTTTCCATGAAAGTGCAAACAGTCCACTGTTGGGTAACAAGGCAGAAAGCCATATGCATTACCCATAGAGGTCTGCAAAAAGGCTACAGCCTTGCATGTCAAAGGTGTTGGCATGCCGAAAAACACTGACGTTTGCTCAGCATTGCCAGCATCTGTATGAGTGAGTTTTCCTTAGTTTGATCATAGACTACCGCTGAAAAGACAAAGTTTCTCCTTGAAGTCTGTGCAGACACTGGGGAAGACTCATTCAGTCACGCAATGACATTCCATTGTGCAGCATTAGAAACTTCTGTATCCCGAATATGATCGGATATGAAGTGCCGGGTTTGTGCACAACACCGGGTCAAGGGATACTGAAGTGTATGTAAACCTAGTTATTGTCTTACACCACTCGAGACTAATTTTGATTAATTTAGTCTTTTATCTCTCCATCATGTGTGGCAGTTGCAGGCCAGTTCATTTAACACATTTAACATTTCACCTCGACCCCCCTTTTTTCAGAGGTATTTACAAGACAAAAATATTGTCTAATATTCGGGCTAATACGGTATATATATATATATATATATATATATATATATATATATATACTGTGTGTGTGTATGTATATATATATATATATATGCAGGTATGAAACAGCACTTCTCTAAATTCACTGAATATTTAAATAATTTCATCATTAAATTTGAATTGTTCATATACTGTATATTGTGTAGTGATCATCTGTTGTTTATGAGATTTGAAGATCATCATATGCTGTTTCTAAAAATTGTGTACTGGCCATTTTGAGAAATATATAGTGATGCCTGAACACACCTAAACAATTTATATCTCATCTATAGTATAAACCAAACTTTGGTTTGACATGATAACTACACCTTGTATGAATTCATTTCCTAAATACCAAAGAGTGTTCAGAGCTGTGTGTGCATATGGCATGGGATGCGCATGTGTGTACATGAAGGTTTACATTGGCTTGGAATGGATCTCGAACTGACACTGACTAACAAAGTAGGCTTCAGTGTCACAAGTTATGTGTACTTAACTGCAACACTTATATTCACATTGCCGCACGTATATCTAGTTCCCAAGGGCCAACATTGGCACCATCCTGAGCAAGATTAAATCCATGAGCGAGGAGAAGAAATATCAGCTCTTCACTGTGGCTGACTCTGCAAGCACAGGCTTCATCCAGTATGAGCATTTCAGGTATTTATCCTGTGTTGAGAATGATGAATAAGTTATTATGATGGGGCATAACTCCCCACCTGGATTTTTGTGGCTGTTTTGTGTGTGGGTGGGCCCCCTTCCAAAATTCAATTACGAGCAGCCAGTTCAAATACCATTGTGGAATAAACAGAGCTGTATTGAATTGTATGGACAGATGGATTTATGTTAAATCTGTTTTTTTTAAAGAATGTGCAAGCTAGCACATGGTAATACTACAGTGTACGCTGGCTTACCTATTGTGACATTGAGTGAAGTTGTCTCATACTTGCATATCCACACCAGTGAATTCTGGTCAAAAACCTTGCTAAATAAAAGCCCCTCTTTCACTAGCCGCCTGACACCATAGAGACTAATAAAAGTGCATTTACTTTCTGTATGTGGTTTGATTCCCCTCAGGTCCCTGCTGGCGGAGGCTGACTGTGGGTTGTCGGAGCATGAGATCATGGCGCTGGGCCGCAGCTACTCGGAACGTCAGGAGACGGAGACCGGCCTGGCAATGATCCTGGCTGTGGCGCAGGACCACCTGAGGAAGAAGCACTTTGAGGCCTTTGCAGACATGGTCAAGGTCTTCACTCATGAGGACAGGAACAGGTACAGTAAAAACGAACAGCACAAGTTCCCTGAGCTTCGCTGTGATGAGCATGCAGTCTTTTGAGCCGCATCATTGGCTCATCAGCTCACCACAGAAATGCCTGGAGGATGAACCTAGTCAGGTGCTTTTGTGCTTTTCTACTGCCTGAAATCTTCAAATTGGATCATACTGCATACATTTCACAGACACACACACACACACACACATACACATACACACATATTTATATCATTCACAGACATTTACATTACATTTAGGCATTTAGCAGATGCTTTTATCCAAAGTGACTTACAAAAGAGGATAACGTTTAAGTTTTGCTAAGTATTCCTAGATTTGTCAGTTCTCCTGCAGTTCACCTGTCAACTTGTTTTGACAATTCCCATGAAATTATATGCACCAAGTAATTCTTGCACACACACAAAGAGAGATCCCTTACCCTCCACATGGAGACATGCAGCCGTGACACACACACACACACACACAGAGTGTGAGAGAAAGAGAAAGTCTTTTCACAAAGGTAAAATGAGTGAAAAACCATCAATCTGCAGCCCCATCCGCCCCAGATGGAGGCACTCAGATTAGTTCCAGTGGTTCAAGTGGAGCATTGGAACCAGATGATCCCCACTGAGTGAAGCGTCTGTGGCATATCACAGGCCAGAGGGGAGAGAAATGGATGGCGGCGAGTGCCGAGAGGTCAATGTGCATGTCCTGTTTATGCGGCCCGCGTGGAACACTCGCTTATTTTCACATTTTTCTTGAAAAATGTCCTCGCTGGTGGATAATGAAGTTGGTATGTCTGATCGTCTCGGGCCAGAAAAACAACTGGTCGGCTCGCCCAGGCCTCTAGACAAAACCATCACCTTAAAAAAGAAATAAGCAAGAAAGAAAATAAATGAATAAATAATAAAAGTCAAGACCAAATACTTCTTTGGAACACTGTGGTACCTGTGCATGATAATTCATGATAATTCCTGCTTACAGTGTAATGGGTCATTCATTTGGAGCTGAGATTTCAGTGATTGTTCTATCACTTCTGTGTTGTTCCTCTCACTTTGTTCCTTTGAAGAACCAGCCTCCTGTCCAGCAAAGATGCCCGTACCATCTGCAAGGCGTTCCGGGTCCCCTTGCCTGATGACCTCCTGAGGGCCCTCCTCAAGAAGTAAGAGTCAAAGAGAGAGCCCCACATATCATCAGTTTTGTCAAATTCTCAAAAATCCACAAATGTCAACCAGATAGTATTATTTATTGAAGAATGCTGTTAATGTCAGTATTCACTCTGGATGGGATCATTTGGGATAGTTGCATCTAATTACAGGCTGTGGTTTAAAGGCCCCCCCCCCCACACACACACACACACACACAAAAAAAAAAATTCAGCAGGCTGGAGAAAACTTGTCACATCCCACAAATCCAGCTATCACACGCATTGTCTCTTTCTTTCTCCTCTCCTAATACCCTGTAAAGCATCCCTTTCTTTTCTGATCAGGTATGAGAAAGAGTCTGAAGAGATTGACTACCATGCCTTCCTGTCTGGCATCAACTGGAGGGAAAACCCAGCACCCCCGGTTCTCCCCGAGGATGTGCTCAAGGTGAGAGAACACAAAATTAAAAGAGTGACATTCCTCCATGGTCTTCTGCAATATGAATCCTTGTGAGCACTGCAGTGTACCTTAGCTCATATTCAGGGAGATATTTGATGTGGGCATTAAATGGTTACATTTCATATTTTAGCATTTTTAGCACATTATAAATTAATTTGTGAGTAAAGTTTAAGTCATTAAAATTAAGTCAATACCTCATACACACACATATACACACACACACACACACACACACTGTAAGTGCATTCCAGGTAGTTAGAAGTTTTTAAGGCAAGAAGTACTCTTGGAAGAGGTGGGTCTTCAAGTTTTTCTTGAAGTTGGAGAGGGTATCCCTTGCTCTGGTAGCACTTGGAAGGTCATTCCACCAGCACAAACAATAGATGAGAATAGTCTGGATTGACCTGTACGAGGTGTTTACAAAGATCAGTCAACCATCCATCACCCTATAGGCCAACATTAGTGATTTTAATTTGATGCAAGAAGCTAAGTGTACCCACTGGAGGTCATTGAACAGAGGTGTGACGTGCTCTTTTAGGCTGGTTTAATACCAGACATGCAGCTGCATTCTTGATCATCTGAAGAGGTCTCACAGCACAGTTAGGGCATTGTGATAGTCAAGGTGAAAGGCTGGGTTGCATGTTGGGTTAGGTAAGACCTGTATTGCCATTCGTTGTATCTTAGAAAATGTAAGTGAGCTCAATTTCAAGGGTTATTGGCATTGTTAAGAACTAAACTAACTTTTTGTCTACATTACTGCATAAAGATATGACCGCTGTAAAATGAACACATCTAGCATCTGCACATAACATTAGAATTGTTTTGCATGCCACTTCGATGAACACTGCATCCAACATTGCCTGTATGTTATTAAAAAAACCTCTGCCATGTTTGGTCCAGGTAAAATATAGCACCCTCCATAATTATTGGCACCTCTGGTAAAGAAGACTTAATGGTATATATATATTTTTTTAAATATATTTTTAACAAAAACACATGTGCCACAATTATTGGCACCCCTACAAAATATGATGATTAACACTTTTTCAATCCATATTCAACTTCTTAAAGTTAGCCAAAGAGTCTGTGGACAATACTCGTCATAATTCATGACTTCATGGTTCTTAAAGATATAAAACAAAGTCAAATGCCCTAGTCATGTTTCAACATGGGAAAGACAATAGAATACATGTTTTGAGTGTGCTCACCTTTTTAAGATACAGAATTGCTATAAAAATTGGTACTCTCTCGAAAAACGCCCCATTTGCTGTTATAACAGTAACTACAAAATCCCAGTCGTCTGAAACCATTACAAACTTGCCTGTATAACGACCCATATTTATCTGCATACCATGCATAGTAAGAAGGGTGGCAAGAAAGGCGAAAAACTTCAGCAAAGGACCACTGTTGGAGATTTCCAGAAAAAAAGAACATCTTGGGATCACCAAGTCTTCACAAGTGACCCCCCTCATTGGCAGATCTAATCAAAATGCATATCATGAAAAGGGGCTTTCTCGTCATTTAATCACTGATTTAAATGTCTTGAGGTCCTAAATGCTATTCAGACTTCACCTAGAATCATGTTTTATGGTCAGATTTCTTTAAAATGCATTGTTCTCTGTCAGAACAAATTGCATTCTGGTCAAGGTTGTGTTGTTCCTCAGTGTTTTCATTTAGGGACAATTACTTATATATATTTTACTTTATTTTTATTATTTTATTATATTTTTTTTACCAACTTTACCAGAGGTGCCAATAATTATGGGGGGTGCTGTCTATTAATGTTTTAAGTCCACCATTACTGGTATTGGTTACTGGTAATGCATGTAAGACATGCAGATTACACCTGATGTTAGATTAACAGATTAGACTGTCTTGGGTGCTAGTAGGGGTATTTGACAGGAAGTGAATGAGAATCCATAACTCATAACACCTTTTATACAACAGTTAGGTCCAGTCGAACTTTTGATTCATTTTTCAGTTTTTAATGACCTGTACACTCATAACACTTTTTATACAACAGTTAGGTCCAGTCAAACTATTCATTCATTTTTCAGTTTTTAATGACCTGTACACTCATAACACTTCACTAGGGGTGAGAATATCTCAAATATATCAGGGGTGAATCTTAACAGCTAGTAATCACTCCACATTTTTCCATTGAGTTGAGATTACATTCATTCAGAGCAAAAGAGCAGTCATTTTCATAACTTCGCATTTGTCAGTTCCCTTCAGAGAAAACATCTTGGAGTTGTATGAACATGCAGCTTGGTGTGTGACATGCAGACAAGCAAGCTGGCGTGTGGTGTGGCGTGTGTGTGTGTTTTGAAGAGAACTGGATATTTTGACATATGCAGTTTATCTGCTAATTTATTTTGTGGAACACAGCAATATTAGAAATAACAGTGTCTATTCTAATGTGTGTAGATCTGGGAGACAGATGCCACTGTGCTCTGCTTGAATTGGAGAGTGGAGTGTGCCTGTAGTGTATAACTACATCATGTGAGGGATAATGAAGGACACGGTGTGTGTATATTGATTGATATTACACGTTCAAGGTGGTGATAAGGTTGATCACCGCAGCTTGATTAGTACAGTATTAACCGATATACGCACACTGTGCCGTTCATTGTCCCATACATGATGTACAGTTTTACACTACAGGCACACTACGAGGAGTTCATTATCCCACTTATACCACTGTTGCCACATCTGTGCTATGTAGTTTTGCTAACAATTTACACGTTTTGATAGCTAACTCAAGCTCGATTTCAGAACTACTTCTTTCCACCGCACATCAACTTATTCAAAACTTATGGGAATAAACTGCCATTACCAGTTCTAAATGGATGGTTGCTATGATCAGAAGTGGGTTGTTCGTTCATTCTGTTGGTGTCAAGCGTCATACCCAAGCATTCTATCCAGCCTTGGCTTTTGTAGAGTCACCATTTCCCATACTCCAAAATGCAGTGAAACAGTGTGATTTGTGTTATGGTGGGCTGTGAGCTTTGCCATTGGCTCTCCCTGCTCTTTACTGTGATTGCTATTGGCATGGGGAGCACATGAGAGAGAAACAGAGAGGAGATGGAGATTATGAGAAGGAGAGAGAGAGGGCGAGAGACATAAAGAGAAGGAGTGAGGGAGAAAAAAATAAGAAAACCAGGAGGAGAGAAAAAGAGTGAGGAGACAAAAAAGAGGGAGGCTGTGAAGACGAGGGAAAGACAGCAGGAGAGAAAGGAGGTATAAAGAGACATGGGGGATAGAGGAAGGAAGAAAAAAAGAGCAAAACAGGGAGGAGGGAGGGAAAGAGGGTTATTCAGAAAGAGGGAGTGGCGTGCCAAAAAAGGCAGGAGAAAGAGAGAAAGAGGATGAGAAAGACAACAGACACTGAGAGTCAACATGAGAGTGAAGAAAAGGAAGAAAGAGAGAAAATGATAGAGGGAGGGGAGAAGATTGAATGTCAGAAAGACAAGAAAGAAAGAAAGGTGGAGAGAAATAAAAAGGAGGAGAGAGAATGTCCAGGTGGCACAGCTCCAGGCCCTTGGCCATGTCCTCGGGGCGTGCAAGCGAGCAAGGGGCCTAGTGTTTGTGTGTGAGAGTGTGCAACTGTATGTGTGTGTGTGTGTGTGTGTGTGTGTGTGTGCAAGTGCGTGCGAGTGTGTGTGTGTGCGCGTGTGCTCTCCCTCTAAGCGCCTCGCCTCACCTCTCCTCAATCAGCCCTGAGCAATCCACTCAAGGCTCTGCTTCGCACCACCTCCTTTATTATGGAGCTGTAATTTAGCGTGCCGTGCCACAGCGTCCACGCCTAAGCAGAACCATCTGCGTCCTAAGGCCCAGAGCATTGCACAGAGCGAGCAAGTCCCCTAGTACCGCACCGTCACTTCCCACCCAGCAGAGGGAGTTAGCGAGTGTGTGAGATTGTGTGTGTGTGTTCTGCTACATGTTTGTGTGGTTGCTGCATGAATTTATGTCTCCCTTTGACCAATGCCTTGTGTGGTGTTGTTAATTAAGAGGGCGGATGTACTGTATGTGTGACTTTGTGTGGGGTTGCTCTGCCTTGGCTGTATCTTGCTAGGTGTTTCCTTGCTTGTTTTCTCTTGTTCTCCGAGCCCTGTTTTCTTGTTTGTCTGATGGTCTCTGTTGCCGCTTTGCAGCCGTTTTCAGTGACCCAGCCCAAGGCCAAACTAACAGGGTCGACTATGGTGGATTACTCTGCCTTTGTCAAAGGACTCACTGGACAGTAAGAAGAGAATTGAAGACACTTCCACCACAGTGGACGACTGTGTGTATGATGCGCAGAGAGATTTCTCGCCTCCCTTAATTTTTATTTTTTGTATTTCTGTCATCTCCTAGGGATAGTCCTTACCCCCTCTCTCTTTCTCTCTTTCTCTTTGCATTCCTTCCAGGCTTTTTGTCCAGTCCCAGCCCTCTCCCTTTGCTCATCTCCGTACATCTCTCCTTACCTTCACCCTCAAGCTCTGGAGGCTTCTTCGCTCTCCAACAAACCCCCTCCGCCAAAAACATTCATAGTGATTCATGGCTCTGTGAGATTATTCACTTCCTCTGTGGACAGCAAAATAACAATAATAATAACCATAAAACTAAAAAAAAAAAAGATGCATGTCAATTGATGCTATGGAGTTGTACTGTTAAACAGTCTCACTTTCTTTTTTTTTGTTTTGTTTTGTTTTTTTAAAGTCCCTCTTGATTTTGTTTTTCCAGTTTGATGTGAACTGGAATGGAACTCCTCAGGGCCTGGCGGTGAAAAGCGTCCACTACGCTCTCATGCTCGAGGATGTCTTCGGCCCCAGGGAGACTACAGCCACAGAGAGCTGAACAGCAGTCCGGAAAGAGAAAGAGAGAAAGAGGGAGAGGAGAGAGAGAGAGCGAGTAAGCAGTCGGGATCTTGAATCTCACCTGCTCCAACTGCCGGAACGCAAAACTCCTGACACTGTTTATTTTTCCTGCTGAAGTGAAAAAAAAGTTCCCCCACTTGTGTGTGCCTGTGTGTGTCTGTGTGTGTGTGTGTGTGTTTGTGCCTGTACTTAAGTATGCTGTTAAGGATAGGTTTCAGTTCACAGTAAATCAAAAACACACTTGCACCAAAGCGGCACTGGTCGCATCTTACGTTATTTGCCTTCGGGCCAGGCTCAGAGGTCGTAAAAGATACAAGTGGTAAAAAGCAAAACACATTTCATATGCAAGGCTGTGCGGACAACATGCCTTTTGCATTTTTTGCAGTGATTACGGAAAAAATGCTTGTATAATGTAACAACGACGCACGCAATTTACGTCTACGAGAGACAGACAGGAGGAAGTTGTCTCTGAATAGATCCGACCACCACACTGATAAGCCTGTCACCAGACAGGCAGTTGGCAACCACAGTCACCGCAGACGCCGGTCGGGTCTCTGTCATCTAAAAGTCCCACTTGAGCCTCCGCTGGGCAGTGGCCGTCTTTGGCACAGTGGGATTTGAGCACCTCTGGCTACGAGTAAGGCACAACAGGGACCTGTTTCAGAACTTAATCCACTGTGTCATTCAATTACTAGTGGTGGATAGAACACAAAGCAATACAGGAAGGACACACACTCACAGAACACACTCAAATAGACATTCATACAAACTCACAGAGATGGACGCAGTACTCTCACAAGCATACACATGATGACATGCATAATACAGACATATAGACTATTTCAAAAGTTCGATTATTAGCATCATAGCTGTTCCTATAGGTTTTCCGTTTTAACATCCCATTTATCTTAACATAGAGTAAATATAACGTAATAGAACGTTCAAGTATTGTTTTTGTTTTTTTTACGTTGGAATCTATAACCACACAGACATCGAGATACAGATATACACATAGAGACACAACACACACACACACACACAACCTGCAGGTTGAGGGGGCTTGTAATCAGATCTGGAGCAATCAAGGCGCCCAATCCCCCTGTGCGATACAAAGAGGGCATTACATCACTGCGGCATTATCAAGTCTTCATTCTTAGCTTTCACACTTACTAAAATATTAGCCTCCCGAGGCACCATGCCGCTCCAGCCTGTCCCCGACACAGGCTGACGTCATCAGGGTCCACTCGGGGGACTACATGTTTCGGCCTTTTATGCATTTCCAAAGTTGCTTATCACACACAAACATACACACTTCATTTACACACACTCCACACATTTTCCTTTAGTTAAAGGAAAGTGCTACGTTCCATCAACACATTCTCTTCTACGTTGGCAAAGAGGGTTATTTATACTCTACTGTGCTCACTGTCCAAATCGTATACATTACTGATGACTTGTCCAGATCAGCAGGTTTAAGCTGAGGTGCGTGCACTCCCATTTTAATACAGGTCTCCCCTGCATGAGGTTGCTCACACACTCAGTTGTTTTTTTGGTCTGTCTCAGCTGGCCCCTCACCTCCATGGTGTTTGTGTAATACGTAACGAGCCTGTTCCTGTTTAATTGTGCTTCAGGTCAGTCTCGCGGGGCAAGTTAAAGTCTGAAACATGGGAAAAGGTGATAAAACGTCTGTCGGGGTGAGGAGGACCTCCCAAAAACCCTCTCACATGGAGAGCGGTTGAGCGCAGTTAGCAGGCTAGCTGAAAGAGAAGGTACCTGCTCAATTCTGTGCCTCAGGCTTCATTAGCAACGAAAACGATTCAATAACTGAACGTAAACAGAGGAAATGTCTTTCTGTCTTGATGGGAGTTCAAAGAAATCGTTTCATTGCTTTGCTACGCTGATGAAAGGGCTTCTTTGTTCACAGAAAACACTACAGCACTCTAGAGGTTTTTCACTGTGTTTGTGGACATCTTGCGCTTCAGATAATGATGTTATATCTGGACAGAGTAGATTGAGGCAAGACAATTTAGCATCAGAGCTGAATCACTTTTGGTGGGCTCTTGGCCACCTAGGCCATACTCTCCTCTTCATTCTTCAAGCTTTCCTTCACATCTGCCTCCCTTAGCTTTTATGCACTTTCCTTGAAGTGAAGCAAACCTGCTTTGCATGCATTCCCAAAGGATGAGGTGGGGGGAAAATACAATAGGAGGTTGCCTTTGTGATTGCCATCCAGAAGAGGCACGATAACCTGGATATCTAGCAGTGAGAAGGAGCTGATGAAAGCTGTCATTAGATGTTTCCACTGTGACCATGCAGCTTGTTGAAAAGCACTTTATCTTTCCTTTTCACCACTGCGTAACATCTGTTGGAAAGACTGGCGGTGGATGTGCCTTTACCTTAGGGCTTTCTTTTAACCCTGTTGCGGAGGGAGAAAGATCCAGGCCTCAGTGAGGTGATTGAAGAGAGAAGCACATAAAGACACATTCACCCCCACCCCAAAAAGAAAAAAAAAGTCTCATTGGGTCGAGTGATTCCACCGTGCCTGTAGGAATTGGCATGGGGGCTAAGCATAAAGGAGGCAGGATTTATGCTTTTCAGCGTGTTTCTCCGGCGAGGTCAGCCACTGCCTCGGGTCCACATGGGGAAGCAGTTACTCTCCCGCTCCCCTGAAAACGTCTCGCCCCGCAAAGCACAGCGCAGAACAGCACACCACAGCTGCCTGCCAGCAACCAACTGCTGTTTACCGAGAAGATAGGATCAAAATTTCTCTTTCTGTGCTGCCTTTTCTCCCCCCCTCACCTCTTTCTCTCTCTCTCACTCTCACTACTGCAATGTCTCCCTCTTTCTCTCTCGTAGATCCTCCTTGTAGATCCTCAACTCTTTTCCCTCCCCCCCCTTATACCAGTTCAATATAGAATTCAGTTCCTCAGATATTATCAATGTGTTCCCTCTGCAGAAACATTAAGAGCTCTTGTCGTGAGAGGTCAGTTTCCTCTGAAGGAGTCTGAATGTCCGAGCCTGGTACAACAATCAGAGGCAGCGTTGTCTTTGGCCGGGCGCAGAGAGGACATTATTTCTTTCTATGGTAAAACAGAGCGAAGTTATTCTATACTGGCTGTAAATTAGAACAGCAGGGCCTATTTTCATACAGGGGTCTCAGTCCCCCATGGAGGTCATTTTGGAAGTGAATGAGGTCTGTGCATTTTCTTTCTTTTCTTTTTTTCACTTTTCTTTTTCTGTTCTCTCCACCCCACATAAATCTCTCAAAATTATGAGCTTGCTGCCTCTATTTTCATGTAGCTTGAAATTACGCTTGAAATGGATCACGTAAATGAAGAGTGAGGGCTGTTGGTGTGTGGTTGGTGGTGTTGGTGTTGCTGTTGGTGTGCCGCTGGGCGTTCTCTCCACAGGTGTGTCAAAACCTTGGCCTTGAGGTACATCTCAGTGGAGTGACCTGAGTTTGTGACCTGGCTGACGTTGGCACCCCATATAATGACAATAATTTGTATATTCGTATAAAATCATTTGTGTTATTTGGGGTAGACAAAATTTAAAAATTTTGCTCAAACCATTAGCAATATAGATTCCATGGAGAATCCATATCTAGGGTGCTGTGGATGTCACATCTCAAATAAATAAAACATAATAACATGAAACACTGTGATTAAACATAAATATACATAAACATAAATGTGCACAAACAAGGCATACATTATTTTGCCTGTTTTGGATTAGCTAATGGGGGTGCTGGGTGACTTAAGGTTATTAGCTGAATTCATGTTTAATATCTCTAAACAATTTGAACACTGATTTTAATTTTGCCAGCACAATTCAAAATTATACACTGCACTCTCAGCCACTAAAATGCCAGAGGAACACATGTACAATGTTTAGAAAATGAATAAATAAAAACACAAATGATTTTGTACATAATTTTCAATGTATGGGGTGCCAGCGTCACACAGGTGAGTTTGTGTGCTTCTGAGACACTGAGGGGGAGTGGAGATGGGATGATGGAGATGGAGGCATTGGAAATGTGAACTCTCCTGTCCAGAGGTGAAGTAGCAGGAAGGTGGAGGAGAGAGGATGGGGGTGTAGAGGGTGGAGCTCTGGGACTCGGAGGGTGACTAGAATCTTCCATAGCTTCCAACATGACTGTGTCTGGTCTCTCTCTCTCTCTCTTTCTCTGTCAATCCTTCTCTCTCTAACACGTACACACACACATACACACATTCTTTTACCCCCATTGAGGGCAGTCTGGATTAAGCTGCCTACCTGTAGTGACATGTCCCCTTTCCCCAGGTCTAGACTATTCACATTCACATACTCGACAGCTGTCTTGTCACCAGAGATGAATGTGTCCTCAGCAGACACAGAAAGATCAGTCCAAATATCACTTTAAACACACAAAGGCTAATTGGTATATTATGTTGAGGATTTTTTAATTTTGGGGGTATCTAATATTTGGCTATCAGCTGGAGAATTATTGCAGACTCCTAGAAGAGCCTAAAGAGCCAAAGTTCATCTAGAGAATTTTCTTGAAACGAAAAATAGTGTCTTTCCTTCAGAGAACTTCAAGAGAAAGAGAACCCAAGTGCTCAGATCACAGGGCTGCCATGTTAACTCTATTTTTACACATGAAACTGCCTTTGTTCAGCAATGCAGTGTCATTGGCATGCTAGACATTGACTATGTGGACCAGAGAACGAGACTCGTTATAAGTCAGCTGACCTTTTGGGGGGGAAATCTCTGCTAAGACTATTTTACTGTTTGCATTTAGGTGGGAAGCACTTGGTGAAATATCATGTCAGCTCCTTCATTCACGTCTCCTTCCTCTACTGTGTGTGCTATTTCAAAAAGGTTATTCACAAACCACAGAACAGCAGGTGTTTGACTTTTTCACATCCAATTTGACGTGTCAGCTCAAGGTTATGTTCTAGTTATTCTAGTGGGTTTCGAGTGTGGACAAGCTTTTTTTTCTTTGTAATGTAAATTGAAAAGTTTGTTTTGGGGTTTTATGGGTGTAGGAACGTGTAATTAAGCAATAGGAGAAATAGCTGGGCTCGAGGGGGACAGGGGCGTAGGGGGTGTAGGGGTTGGCTGGGATCAAGCTGTACTTGTTTGAATTTGGGCGTTAATGAAAATGTGGAACACAAATAAAGCTGCAGTCCATGGGCTATGTATGGCGGTATGTTCCCACTGGTGGTTGTAAATTGCCTTGTCAGAGGGTACAGGGGCTGGTAGGAGAGATTGGGTGGGGGGGGGGTAGCTGGTCTTGGGATTCATTTGGGTGGGGTGGGTCCCTGGGTTTTGGGAGTAAGGGTGAGGGTCAAGCAAGGCTTCACAGGTAATTGTGTTTCGTAAACTTTTGACCTCCTAAGCCCTTCTTAACTGAGCCGTCCCTCTCTCCCCTTTAATTTCCCTGGAGGTTTTCACGGGGGTCTGGTCTTTTGCATGCCAGCCAACGTTCACAAACCAACAGTCAAGTCAACAGCATGTGTGGCACAACAATATACTTTTCAATAAAGATCCCTGCAAAGATTAAGTTATTTCTCCTCCTTGGTCAGCCTTGCATTGTCTCTCTCTCTCTCTCTTTAAGCAATTGCCTCTAAAGTTGTATCACCTCAACGCAGAAGTTCTTCAAAGACAACATCATAATGAAATTTGAGGTTGGCACAAAGTTATGAGCTTCCCTCCTTCCAAACCCCCATGCCTGATAGATGTCTTAGTTCTGCTTTGGATGAAGTCCACTCTTCAATTAGAAGATTACTCCCTTGCTATGGGTGCCAATATCTGTGGCAATTTTAATATTGATTTTTGTCCCCCCTCTCCCCCCCAACCCTAACCCTAGTCATGAGAGGAAATAAAGAATGACTAACTTTCCCATGCCAGAGTTACAGTCCCTATTTCACGAAACAGGGAGACAGATCAGCTGAGACAAAAAAAAACTTTTCTCAGTTTCACCTACTCTCTCATTTGGTTTGTCATCTATTTAATCATCTGTTCTGCAGTCAGGTAAACACAGAATCAGAGAATTATCCTTGCCGCCGGTTATAAATATCCTGCCCTAATGATGCCTGCGCTCTTTAAAGTTTCACTTCACTGCCAGTGTTTTAGTTTCAGTGAATGACAAGGCATAGTGCCAGTGCAGAACAATAAGCCAATAAACACACCGCCTGAGTCCAGAAATAAACTCCACAAGACCACCTTTCTGGTGAGATGGTGAAGAGGCTGTTTTCTCTCAGGTGCTCTGTTACATGAGAGAGCACACATAGGGATATCGTATACCAGTATACTATAATACCAATGTGCCCACATACAAATACACACAAATGTCACACAGCCACTCAAACATTCTCACACACACACAGAGAGAAAGAGAAACATACAGGCTTTCACATGTGGCAGGGGAGCTAAACTGTGTCCACCAACCCTCAACAACCCCCCCCCACACACACACACATGCAGACACCATACACTCACACACACACACTCCAAAGTGCTACAGTGTTTTTACTGGAAGTGTGTGGAGTGCAAGGTGGTGGAGCAGTTGCTTTTAAACAAACTAATTCTGCTAACCGTTTTATGACCCTGACCTCCCTCATAAAACTGTGGCCTGGGCATTTGGTCGGCCCAATGACAGCACCGAGGACCATTCCGTGGGTGGAATCCCCATTTGCTCACTAGGAGCGTGTCATGTGTCTGTGTGTATGTGTGTTTGTGTGTGTGTGTGTGTGTGTGTGTGTCCTCAGTGATATACGACTGCTGTGTCACGTTCCACATCTGACGGCCATCCCAAACTGTGCATCATTCACCCTTTCCCTTTTTCTTGTAAGCTCTCTCTCCCTCTCTCTCTCTCTCTCACACACACACACATACACACACAAACAGAAAGTGGGAGTAAGTGTGAGTGTCACAGGAGAGAGAGTGAGAGGGGAGGGGAGAGAGGGAGAGAGAATGGGTGGGAGTGAGGGAGGGAATCAGAGCTCATACACGACCTGTTAGAAAGAAAGGCAGAGAGGGAGTGCATGTGTGTGTGTGTGAGAGAGAGAGAGAGAGAGAAAGAGAGGAACACACGGGGTAACAGTGAGAGAAGAACGGCAGAAAGTGAGGGGGGAGAAACAGACACGAACAAGAGAAGAGGATTTATTTAGGAGCCGTTGCTTTTTCTTTTTTTTTCGGATGAAATTTCTCTTGAGTCACGGGCAAAGCAGCAGCAGCAGCAGCTGGTGTTGAAGACAGCGACTTCACTCTCGTTGTGCTGGCCGGAGAGAAGGTAAGACCACCGCAGATGTAAAGGTGACTCAGGTTAGCGTTCACTCACTGTCAATGTTCATTAAAACAGATTTGGGTTTATCTGCGCAAATACCACAGATTCTTTCCTGTTACTTGCATGGACAATACAGATGTATCTTTGTAAAAAAAAAAAAAAAATTAGAAATACTGACAAATGACCACGTTTTTGCTGTGGAATTTTGCATGACAGTAGCCCACTAAAAATATATTTTAAAATTTGTATTTTTTTCAATGTCGGCTATGATTTTTATGATAATTACCTGAGGAACACTGATTGGTGTTTAAAGAGGCCATTAGCCAGGTGATTAATGGTCTTTGTCATAATGGGCAAATCAGCTGACCTCAGAGATAGGTAGTCCATAGATAGAAACCAACTTCCTGAAACGTGACTGTTTGAGATTTTTTATAGCCACGAGACAGACATCATTAATCAGTGCCAAACTGCAGACTGTGTGTGTGTGCCTGTATGTATGTATGTGCACATTTGTGTGTGTGTCTGTGTGTGTTGATGTGGTGGATCATGAACGTGTGTCTGTGTGTGTGTGTGTGTGTGGTGGCGTGAGGTGTGTGGTGAGTGTGTCATCATTGAAGCTGTGAGTCCTGTGACAGGTTTTAATGGTATGTGTAGCTGATGACTGCCGTAATGCTTTCTGTGGTGGGTCCAGTCCCTGCACTGTGAGAGCAGCCTCAGACTCAGGCAGACTCAGACGATTCTTCATCGCTCTCCTCGTCCTCCTCTCTCTCACTGAGAGACAGAACCCAGCAGGGCATACCTCACCTCTGGCCTTCTCAGCCTCCAACCTCCTCTACCCAGCCACCCACCAAGAGCTCCTGGAGGGACACCAGAAAAAATAGGCCATCTTTAAAAGCAAATTGAAGTTTTGTTTACATTTTGTATATTTAAAATCACCTTGCCTACATGTATAAAAATGTTTAAATTTGTTCTTGTTCTGCTTTTCTGTCCTCTGTAAACAGCTGGAAGAGCTGTGAATAAGAGCTGAATAACTTAAAAAGAAAAAAAAACACCAAAGACTGTTCTAAGGGGATCTTTAGGGGATCTTAGGGGATCTTTAGAAAAAAAGACTCCTTATGGGTTCTAGATTATGTCCCACTCTAGTGGTAGTGGAGCACTAGTCAGATAAAAGAGAGGAAGAACGACAAAAAAACTGGCAGACATTTGTGCTGAGGAGAGCGAGACGAAGGAGAGGTGTGTGTGAGACCTTACACACTTCTCAAGACACAGATGTGCATGTCAGATGTTATAGACAAATTGTGTGTGTCTGTGAGAGAGAGAGTGTGTGTGTATCTATGTGTGTCTAGGTGTATATCTTGCCAATAATCAATCATACTCAGATACAGCTTTAGGCAGTTATTTATTTTGAACATAGTGTGGATCTGATGTGCCATTTGTGCTGTCTTTGCACCAATGTTTTGGATTTCCAGTAATGTAAATACCACACTCAAACTGACCCTTCTGTTGAACTGTTGAAATCAACAATCACACAGAGGGGCTTTGTTGCATAACTCCGACAGGACGAAGTTAGAGCTTCAGCAAGGCTCATCAGCAGGGCCCACTTGCACCAACAGAAGGGCAAAAGTTCGAATAGATGTCTTCCAGGGCCTGAGGGTCCCTGAGCCCAACTACCCACACCCGCCCAACCCGGAAGACTGCACCCAATAGAGGGGTGCCCTCTGCATTTGCTGGTGCTTCCAGGAGCCCCCCGGGTGAATCCGGTGCCCTCGATTCTGAGAAGCCCAAATTGTAAAGCTAACATTAGCTTAGCGGAGGCTTCTATTGTCCCTGCTGGCATTGGTCACGGTGGGCCGTCAAATCCACTGTGTTTGTCTTATCTTTATCACGGGGGATATATTTAGAGCGGGGCTTAGGCCCGGCGTGGTGTAGGCAGCAAGCGGGGTGGCGTCAGCATGCAGTGGCACTGCCCCTGCTTCGGAGGTTGGCATGCCACTGGGGGCGATGGGTAGCAAGAGGGAGAGAGGGGGATGGGTTCGTCAGTGTGGGGCAGAGGGGGAGAGAGACAGAGGGAAAGAGAGAGAGAGAGAGAGAAAGGGGGACGAGGCAGTGGTGGCCTCCCGTGGAATCTGCCCTTTGGTTTATTAAAAGCTGCTGAAACAATGGGGCACAACAAACGAGCCGCAAACAATGATGTAACACTCAAGAGGAAGAGAGAGAGAGAGAAAGAAAAAAAGAAAGATAGAAAGAAAGAAATAAAGAGAGAAGCAGGACAAGCAAACAGACACAGAGAAGGAAATAGAGAGATCGAAGGTAAGAAACTCAGCTTCGAAGGCGTAAGAGTCCAGACAGCTTTTTTCAGCACTTCCATGAGACATAGACACACACTCTTCTGGTGAGGCTAGGGCTCTGCCATGTTGTGATGGAACTACACAGTCTTGGTCTGGAATGAGGTTGTTCAAATCTCACTCCAGAGAGAATAAGGCAACATATGGCAACAAGGCCCACATTCCCCAAATGAAATCCAACCAATAACTTGCTAATGCATGAATCACCTTCATTAGGTTCTGCCTGTTGTGTCTCCTCACCATTGCTTTGAACTGCACAAGGCGTCAGATGGATTCAGAGAATATTTCAAACGAGCTCCAGACACGAAGCACTCTTACCCACATTTACACCAAGAGGCGTTGGTGCCACATTTGCACCTAATCCTCACACGCGTGTGTGTGTGTGTCTGCGTGTGTACGTGCACGCGTGCATGGGCAGACCATGGTCGGCCACAGGCTTGGCTGAAACACAACAACTGTGCCCTCAGCTGCTGCGCCGCCTCTGATTCAGCAAGTGCCTTCAAAAGCGCTGCCATGCTGCCCCCCGTCTAAATTATCCATCAAAAGCACCACAGGTCAATAGGGCACCTAGAGTTACAAAGATACTCAGACTTCAGCCTTCTGTCTTCTGTTTTTGTTTTGGTTCGTCTTTGTTTTCGGCTCCTTTTTCCAAGAACCACCTGGCGATTTTTTTTCTTTTCTTTTTTTTCTTGGACAGTGTTATTGTTATTGTTGAGATCCGTGTCTTTGACATGCTTGGGTTTCATGGATTTCGTCTTTGGTACGGTTGAGATGGTGGCTGTAGATATTCTCAAGAATCAGAATTCTAGGGGCCCGTCGGGGATGCCTGTCATCTTTTGGTGTGGGTCTAAGCAGCCGACTTTATTGGTCTGGATTACCTGGAAAATTGCGACCTGAATTTAAATAAACTGCCTCTCGGCAGTATTGTCATGGCTACTTGGAGTAATACCACAAATTCTCCCCTTAATCCACTCTCTTACTGCCCCAGGGCTTCGTTTTAGCTTCAAAAATCCCCTTCAAATTGACAGAGTCTGTGAGAGAGTAAGAGAGAGAGAGCGGGGGAAAGAGAAAGAGTGGGTTGGAAGAGAGAAAGAGAGAGAGAGTAAAAGAGACACAGGGAGGGATGGAGAACAGAGGGAGAGAGAGAGAAACATCGTGTGTGAGAGAGAAAACACCCCCGACAGCCCTGGAGTTTCCTCTGTATATGTGTATATTAGTGCTGAAAACCCACCATTCTATAAAGCAAGGTGTCTGGGCTCAAAGTGTGACCCCCACACACAGGGAGGGGACCCTGTGGTTTGTAATAGTGTTGACGCAGGGGCTCGGGTTTACTCGCAGCCGCTTGTAATTGTGTGTGAGGATTGTGGGCCTTAGAGACCGGCTGTGTGTGTGTGGGAACGAGAGCCTGTCAGTCTTTACCTGTTTGTGTGTATGTGTGTGTGTGTTTAATTCTCATTCTTGACTCATTCATAGGCCTACTGTATTTGTGTCTTACGTTCTTTCTTAGATGTGAATGTGTGTATCATATCTTTCAATAATCATCATTTTTGGGTATAGTATGTGTGTTATACATATTGTGTGTGTGTGTGTGTGTGTGTGTGTGTGTATGTTTATTATTCTCATGCTTAGGTGCATAATGCATGTGTGTGATGTATGTGTGTATGGATATGGTATGTGCAAGTATGAGTACATGTGTGTTGGAGTACATATGCATATGGTCTGCATGTGTTTGTGTGTTTATGTGTGAATGTGTGTTAGGGAATGTATTAATGTGGTGTTTGTGTGTGTGTGTATGTGTGTCTTGAAATATGTCCAAATATGTGTGTGTGTGTGTGTGTCTGTATTCACATTCCTGCATTTGTGTGTTTGGATATGCATGTGTATGTGTGCGCCTGTGGGCATACATGCATTTGGTTGTATGTGAGTGTGTGGTCTGGGCTGAGTAAGTATAGGGTCCCTGTGTGTGTGTGGGGGGGGCTTTGGTCATGCATACATGTGTTTGTGAGGGTGAGGGTGAGGTCATGGCTGAGTTGTGCGTTAGTCTCTTTCTGTGTTTATGTTTGTGCGCACATGTGTGTGTGTGTGTGTGTGAGAGAGCGTGGGGTGAGGGCAGAGGTGCTCTAAAGTCAGGGTCTCTCTCTGCTGGTATGATCTGACTGCAGGGACAGACAGGGGGCTTCTAAACTGCAGCCTACTGCTCTTGAATGTCAGGAATTTCACAGCCCAGATGAAGCAGACGTCAAGGCCCCTTTCTCTCTCTCTCTCACTCACTCTTTCTCTGTGCCTCTCTCTGTTGTATTCTTTTTCTATCTTCTTCAGTCTCTCACTTCTTTTCTATCTTCCTCTTTCCTCTTTCTATCTTTTCTATCTTCCTCATTGTCTGGCTATCTCACACATTCTATCTTTCTCTCTCTCTGTCTCTCTCTCTCTCTTGTTCCATCTGTGCTCCACTGGGATTGCGTGCCCTGATCGATAAATGTGGGTTTCCATGGCCACATGGCTGTTGTGGCGACGGCCGGCGGGGACAGGCCTCCCTGTCGTCTGGTCCTTAATGGCCATTAGAACCTGTCTGACAGAGCCCTGACGGAGTGCGCCCAGAGGCTGCCTGAGGAGAACAGGACAACCAATATCACTCCACTTCCACTGTCTGGAACTCTGGCTGCCCCCCTTCTCTCTCTCTCTCTCTCTGTCTTTTTCCTTATCTCTACTCCTCTCTTCTTCTGTCCATCCATCTTGCACTTTAGTGTTTCCTCACTTCCACTTATTATCTGTCTTCCCACTTTCTACCTGTCACTCACTCTCTATTTTTTCTTTCCCTTCACTCTGCAATCTGTCTTTCCTACCCCCCCCCCCCCCGACCCCCCATCTCTCTCTCTCTCTCTCTCTCTCTCTCTGTTACTGAGGTGGTCTGGGAAGTCTCCCTGGGTCCTGCTTCATACCCTGCTCATAGTTTGTTTATTGTGATTTTCCCTGAGCACAGAAAAAGCCCTTCGCTCTCTCCACTTATAGTTGAGTTCTCTGTGGTGGACAAGCGATTACATTACAACTAAATTATAAAGCATAACGTCATCACAGGGAAACAGTCCAAGGCAAGGTAATGGCATGGTGTTTTGGTTTTTTTTTTTTCTTCCTTTCTTTTTTTTCTTTTTTATTGTCTGAAAAAATTAAATACATATTTTTTTGGTCAACATGTGCCGAAAACAAAAAAAAATGCAATGTAATATAAACTGCAGTACTTTAATCAAATTTTACACGCTGTGATTCGCTGCCAGTGTGCCTGTTTTGCGTGATGAGGGGAGGAAAGTATTTGGGTTACACGCTCTCTGTGGCTCCAACACCTCTCTCCTCCAATTTGCCGAGCTGTTGAGGGCCCGCTGATTTATTCTGTGTGTTTGGGTCTCTAACTGCCGCTCTAATCTCAGGATAAATCAGAGGTCTAATCAAAGGAGGCACGCAGGTAGGAGTCCATCTAACATTACAGTGCGGCCAAAATCAGACCTACAAAACACACACACGTACACATGTACACACACACACACACACACACACACACACACACACACACACACAAAAGCTCACCTCATAAAAAATCCTCCCCCTATTCCTAGGACATGAGTGGGTAATGTTTAGAATATTTAATTTTCCTTTTCCTAACCTCCTCCTAAGAGCCGATATTTAGGAGAGTTAAACACATTAAAACACAGAGCTGTGTGTTATTATGGGACAACTTCTTTTCAACCGAAAGGTTAGAAAACACTCACTCACTCACTCATAGGCTTGCAATACACTATCTAGTAAAACACAATACATACCTACTAAGTATATTATGTGGGCAATGGTGTCCAGTTTTGAAGGACTATTGAATGGCTTTGTGTCTTCTCCTAAATAATAGTATACATAAGATATAAACAAATTGTTGGCATCGTTTCTGTTTAGGACAGACAGACAAAAACACAACCAGCTGTTTGGTTTTAAACACTTCAGAACTGGAGCCTGTTTTCAAAACAACTGTGCCCTTCACAGCTGGAAAGTGTGAGTAGGAGCAGAGGTGGTGGCACTGGATGAAAGTGTGAGTAGGAGCAGAGGTGGTGGCACTGGATGTTGTTGTTGTCCCGCTGGGAGAAGGAGCAGAGATGGTGGTGGATGTTGTTGTTGTCCCGCTGGGAGAAGGAGCAGAGATGGTGGTGGATGTTGTTGTTGTCCCGCTGGGAGAAGGAGCAGAGATAGTGGTGGATGTTGTTGTTGTCCAGGTTGGAGGGGGAGGGGGGGGGGGTCTCTGAGGTGGAGAACTCAGTCACTGTCACCCCGCCTTGCTCCTCCTCTGGCCATATGGGCATCTCAGAGAAGGGTGCATGCTGATGTTGAGGGAATTAACTTCTTCTTCAGGCCACACACACACACTTATACGCACAACTGCAGAAACACACATACATGCACACAGACACAGATACACAAAACACACACACACCTGCATACAAAAATGACATGTCCCCTGCACCCCCATACTATTTCAGTCCAGAATTCTCCGTCACCGGACTGGCTGGGCTGTGACGCGTGACAGCTGTACTGGGTCGGTCAGCCCTCAGGTTTGAGTTTGGTTCACGGCTAAAGAGGCTAAATCGAATCTGCAGCACCTTTCCAGGGACAAAGATTGACTTTCCTGCATAGTTTCATTGCATTGTTGCCTCATTCTGTATTTCCCATGAAGGCGTCATTCTATGGAAACAGCCAGACGTGGGCCAGATCAAAGCCAGATGCGACTCCCCTCTCCCTCACAGTGACGATAATTCTCCTCTCTCTCTTCTGAGCATGGGTGGCTGTTATCTTAGCTGTTATCTTTCAATGCTGGACATCAACAGTTCAGTTGTTAGGAATCCTCTTGTCTAATGGTGATCAGCAGTGGGTGCCCTGGTATGCCGCCCACTGCTGCGCCATTGATAAAGCGCAGATGATGAGGCCGAGGTGTTTGTTCGCATCCTGTGCTAAGTCTGGACTCAGTGACGGCCACTTTTTGTGAACTCTGCGCACACACACGCTCAGCCGGCCTGCTCAAACATTTCAAGGAGTATTTATTTTAACAGGCAAATTGATACTTGGATTTCTCACAGGAGGAATGTAAAAGCTAAATGATTCCCTCTGGTTAAGAATAATACTCTGGGGGGAGTAGTGGTTCAAATTAACCTGATGTATTTGCGATTGTGCCGAGAGAGAGAGCAAAGAGAAAAACACAGAGAAAAAAACTCAGTTTTTTCGGGAGGAACGGGAAATGGTGTGTGTTTGGGTGGGGGAGAAGGGTTACAATGAAGAAAAATGATACAGAAAAAGTTTTGACAAAATACAGTGTATTGTTTTTCTAAATGATAATTTCCTCTTGGAGAAACATGCCTGATCCCCAAGCTCTGCCCCCCTACACCCCACCCCCCTCACTTCAACCCACATGCAAATTCCCCACCCCAAAGGTCACAAAAAAGAGGGGGGTGGGTATGTGGGTGGGGGACCAGCTAGCCTGGAGATCCCAGCCGTGGACAAAACTTATTAGCGGATTTTGCCTCAGCAAGTTTAGCTGTGCGGCTCATGACAAGAAACCCTCCTTTTACACGAAGGCTATTGTCACAGGAGGACAATAAAGCCCTGGGATCATGTGAGGAAGACCAAGAAAAGAAAAGAAAGGAATAGCAAAAGAAAGAGAAAATCACCCCAAACTACATATATTTATATAAATACACCCCGTGGCTGGCAACCCCCTTAGAGTCATGAGAGAACTTGCTCTGAGACCTATTTCTTTTAATGAAAAATTCATTCCTGGGAAAAAGCTGTGCTCTGGGCTGTTTATTAATGTATTAGGTTTCTCCTTGGTGTAATAAAAACACAACTTTTGGGTCATTTTTTTCTCTCCTTTTTAACACTGGAGTGGGCTGCCAACTCCCCTTAAACATCATAGCCCTCTTCATCCTGGCAAGAGAGAGAGACGCGGGGGCACTCACCTCAACCAACAAGCTGTGGCTTAGTCACAAGTCTCAGGTCCTGTGTCGCCAAACATGCTCTCAGTGTCTTTCACACACATACACACACACAGCTTCTCTCTTTCTCTCTCTCTCTCTCACACACACACACACACAAACACTCTCTCTCTCACACACACAGCTTCTCTCTTTCTTTCTTTGTCTCTCTCTCTCTCACACACACACACACACAGAGAAACACACAAACGTGCACTCATCACACTCCCACACACTCTCCCAAGATTTCTGTCCCATACCTTGTGTCACCTGCCCCGTTAATAACTTCAGCAGTGTTCCTTTGGTTTGCAGAACCCCTGGCTGGGCGTAATAGACAAAACATTAGCTGATATTCTAACCTCAGCCAGTCACCTGGGGAGGGGCCCCAGCATCAGCATGGCCACAGGAGCAGGTCATTCACAGACTTTTTCCTGATTCCGTTCTTTTACCCTCCCTTCCTCCCTCGGTCTCTCTCTCTCTCTCTCTCTCTCTCTCTCTCTCCATCTATTTCTTCTTCCCTCTCTCTTTCTCTTGCATTCGGTCACAGTCATATCAGTCTGTTACCCAAATTCTCTCTCCCTCCACTCTAGACGAATCCTGGCAGGCGGACTTGCTGGAGATGGCGCCACCCACGGACTGGACCGTCACCGCCACCATCACTGCGATCACCCCGCCACCCAGTAGCGTAACGGCAAGACCTCAGGGCAGCAATCGGCACCCCCTTCCCTAAAGGCCACCCCACTTTCATTCCACTGCCACCGCCACCGCACCCCCCCCCCCCCCCAAAAAAAATCCCCCTCCTCCACCCTCTTTTATTTTCTCAGTTTTTCACTCTCTTCCCCACTTCCTTGAAAAATAAAAGAAAAATCCCAAACCTGCCCCAAACAACATTTTTAGGTATTGTTTTTTTTTGTTCCTGTCCCTTTCTTGCTGCTCTTTGACTTGTGGAGCTCCAACGACCGACTCTGTCTTGGCTGGGGGCGCGATCATGAGGAACTCTCTGCAGCAGCCGGGCCTGCTGCTCCTGCTGGTCACCTGCCCCCTGCTGGCCGTACTGCAGGGCGTCACCAGCAAGGCTGAGAGTGGCCACC
This sequence comes from Tenualosa thibaudeaui, assembly GCA_027481765.1. NCBI lineage: Eukaryota > Metazoa > Chordata > Actinopteri > Clupeiformes > Clupeidae > Tenualosa > Tenualosa thibaudeaui. The sequence goes on from JAIFZK010000071.1 coordinate 5,122,876, forward strand.
TCGGGGACACTGACCCCGACCGCTGCATGAGGCATCACTTTGTAGAGACCATCACACACCCTATCTACAAGTGCAACTCCAAGGTAAGAGTTGTCAGGAGAAGGGAGAGGCAAAGGGAGAGAGAGAGAGTGTGGGTGGTGGTGGTGTGTGTAGCTGACAGGAGAAGTGTGTGTGTTTCTCTGTGTGTTGGAATGTTTTTGTGAGAGTGTAAATTGTGTGTGTGTGTGTGTCTGTTTGCAGGTTGTTTGGTGATGAAATCCTGTTCTGCGTCTAATTTTAGTTGAGAATACAACACCAAACAGCCTGGTGTTCATACCAACTCTCTGACATCGGCAAAGTGTGTGTGTGTGTGTGTGTGTGAACGCTTGGTTGCATCACCAGGTTTATCCTGCCCTTTTAAAAACACACCCACGTCTAAACCATGAGAAAAAAAGGTTGGTAAGACAGAGCTTGTGAAATGTTTGTTTCTCACTTTTCCTCCTCTCTGTCAATGAAGAGATGTTTCCTGAGCTCTTCGGCCTAAAAGTGTTATGTACAACTTTTTTGACTTGTCTGGTTTAGAGAAACATTTTCAGAGCATTTGTGGCGTCCTTTTGCCATTTTGTGAGGTAATATAGAAGGAGACACTGAACCCTAAAACCTGCTCTTAATAACTGGAAAGTTTGTTCTGCATGGCGATTGGTGGATATATGTGTGGCATGAAACTTGATTCGCTGCTATTGTGTCATATGAATCGTTAAATGCTTCAATTCCACCACTTCAGTCAGGGTGGAACAGAGCCTATAAAAACACAGGGATTTGAGTTCACAGCAGATGATGGAAGAAAATTCTCCTCTCAAGCTTGACAATAATCTTTTTTGCCAACAAAATGAACGCGATTTTATTTTCAAGTTGCCATTCTTTCATTTCATGAAAACATATAAGCTCTTTGATGCCTTTGCTGGGTCTGAATCTGAGGCGCACTCACATCAGAATGTGCAGCCAGCGCACTGGCCCGGCCCAGCCTAGCCCTCCCCAACCTGCAGCTCCCAGGCCAGTCATTGAGTTACACTAATGGTCTGGGAGGTCAGACCTCTGTGTAAGACTATACACACACTACACCAACAACCTCCCAGCTAACAAGCTGCTTAAGATAACAATGCAGGTCTCTGGACACGCAGGAGAGGAGGTGTTTTTATTTTTTCTGCGTCTGAGTATCGGGCCGAGAAATCTTGCCCCCAAATTAGAGTGTTACGCGAGCAGCCAGAGATGGGATGCGGTGGGGGGCAGGGGGGGACCTCTGTGTTTTCGTTTATTTATCTTGATTGTTCTCTCTGTTCTCCCTTGTGATCCATCTTGCTGTCTTTTATTTCCTTGTCTCTTTCACTCTTTCTGCTTTCTCTATGCTCCTGTCTTTTCTCTCGTTCCTTTGGTACCTTTGTCTTACTCTTGTCTTTACTCTAGCACTTTCCCCTCTCTTTCCTCATATTTTATATTCCTTCATTTCCTTCAGTTCTTTTCTTTACCCTTCCCTCTTGTTCTTTTATTCCCTTTCCTTTTTCTCTCTTTCAACACTCACCTTTCATTCTGCGTGACCTCTGGCTGTATGGTTAACAACACCCTGGCAGAGTGTGTTGAACAGAACCTAGAGAAAGAGAGTGAGAAAGATAGATAGGGAAAAGAGATCTAAAGGGAGAGAGGAAGAGAGTTGGAGAATCAGAGAAAGAGAGAAAAAGAAAGAAAGAGAGAGAGAGTAAGGGAGAGAAAAATAGAGATCTAGAGAGTTAGAGAGACAGAGAAAGAGAGAGAGAAAAAAGAAAGAAAGAGAGGGGGAGAGAACTGAATATGTCTGCACTGTGGCATGGCTCCAGTACCCACACTCACTCATTCACTCACACACTCTCCTCCCACCCCCTCACCCTCCTACGCTGTCTCACCCACCCAGCCCCTCTGTTGGTCCTGAGCACCAGTGTGTTGGCCAGCGGAGGCCAGGCTGACTCACCTAGTCACTCCCTCAATCCCCCCTTGTGTCATTTAAACACCAGCCAGGCCCATCAGTGCGTGACTCACCCTGCAGCAGGACTCAGGAAGGGGTAAAGCCACTGACAGAGTCCAGTCCACCTCACTCACCCCACACTGAGCCCAACCAGGAGGGACAAGACTCCCACGCAGCTGAGAAGATTGGTGGAGAGGGTAGGGATAGAGAGAGAGAGAGAGAGAGAGAGAGAGGAGAGACAGAGGAATGTGCGGAAAGTAGAGAGATTGTGAAGGGAATTCTGGGATAGAGCTAAGGAGGATGTTGGGGAGGGGGTGTTACCTGTGCCAAATGGTGAAGAGAAGGAGAGGGTCTTTTGGGAGTCTGTTAGTAGAATGTGATCAGAGTACAGAGGTGGGTATGTAAGGATAGCGTTTTGTGAGTCATAAGGAAATGTGAAGTCAGGTGAAAACGTATTGTAACGAGTACTGTAGCTTCTACCACAGTTGTTTTTGGGTACAAATGCTGTATCTGCAGCTTAAAGGCATACCAGGCAAGACTGCGATTTCTTTTCTCTGGAGCTCTACTTAGATTTTTTTTAAAAACAGCAACAACATTGTACGGTTCATCAATCCATGTGAATTTACTGGCAAACCAAAGAACTGAATTCACAAACTATGTCCTCATGAGTCTCTCCAGAGCTGATCTCTTCATGACTTTACAGATAGTAGTTACCCTCACTATGTTTTAGTCGGTTAGCGCAACATTGTTGGAATAAAGGTATATTGGACTTTGGGGCTTATTCATACTCTGTGTAGCATAGCTTATCCTACCTTATCCTAGTGAAATCCTGATGTTAGTATTAGCTGAGCTGACTAGCTTAAGTGCTGATGTGTTGGGATGGGCCTCTGGGCTTAAAGCAAAAGTCTGCACTCAACCCACAGTCCAGTCTGCACATCAACCCACAATCCATATTTTCAAGGATGCTGAAAGCTGTCGGTAGGAAGAAGAACGGGAAAATTTGGTAAAATGGAGACGAGCAAACAGTGAAACGGCTGAACTCTGTTTCAGTTACTTTTTCCTGTGCCCTCGTCAGTTAGCGGACAGTTCTCAAATTCGGTTGCAAATTTGTTATACCATATTTTCCCATTTTCTTTCCTACCGACAGCATTGACCAACCTCTAACAACAAAGCTATTGGTTGGTTGACTACAGACAATCTCTCTAAGACTCCTGAGCAGATGCTGGGCTGATGGGAGCAGTGGGGAATGGGCAGTTAAGTGGGCTTAGGTTCACCTTTGGTCACCATGGGAGCTGTATCCGTGACAGCACTCCCCAGTATTATGGGGTGTCTAAGCTGAGGGGAGCTGTGTAAAGGGTGAGTTTTTTTCCTGTTCTTTGAAAACCCAGAAAAAAAGGAGAGTATGACATAATGTCCAATACAGATATACATACTTTCACATGCACATACAGACATTCAGACACACACACACACACAAACATACATGAATGGTACATACATGAATGATTTCACACTACAGTACTACAACTAAACTAAACTAAACTAGAGCACTCACGCAACAAACACTAATCATAGCACAAACATTAATCACAACGCATACAAACAATAATCAATGTATCTCTCCCTCAGCCTCCCTCACATGTGGTGCTATTTTATGCACATGTGGTGCTCTAGTTAAGACAAACAACAAACACCATCCATAAGATAATATAGTCTTCTTCCACCACTACATTATATTTAAACCAGCCTTTTCCTGTTTTTTTGTTTTTGTTTTTTTTTTTTTTGTTTTGCTCAACAAATCAATCAGTTGGCTATTTCTGTCCACATAAACCACTTTAAATGACATGCTCTGCCTGAGATCTGAGAGTTGTAGGAGTATATAGACTATATAATAATAGTTTGATTTATTGAGTATGTAGCATAAGGCCGTCTGTTCAGTTCAAGGCTAGACAGTAATACAAGGGTGAGGTAGGTACTGGATGCTGGATACTATATGGAGGGAGAGGACAGAGCCTGTTGAGTGGGAGGGCAGGCGGGGTAAGGGGGAACAACCATAGTTGCCATTGCTGTTGACATACGACACAACACAATTGCTCTATGCCGAGGCAGTTACACGGTACGGGTGGGGTCGGGGTGGGGGGTGGGGCGGTGCAAGGGTTTGTGGATTGCAGTGCCGACAAACAAATAACTTCCTCATGCCTCATGTAGCCAGTGGGCGGAAGGCGTGCACGGGACAAGGGTCCATGGGGGCCACTCAACATCACGACAGCCGTGAGTGAATGTGACAGTAACGGCCGCTAAGCGATTCCCACTCATCCCTTGTTTGGCTCACAGGGGGACAGACGCATGCTCCTGACCGTCTCTCTGGAGGAGGGTCGAGTTTATGAGTCTGGGTGTAGTTCTGGTGGTGGTGGGGCTGACGGGTTGCAGCCCATGGGGGGGTTCAGTATTTTATTGTTCAGACAATCCACATCGGGCCCCAGACGACAAGAGCATTGAATTTTACTACCCCACAAAGGGGGTTTAGCACTGCTTCCCACCCACCCCTACCCCACCTCACCCCCCCAAAACAAAATCTGACTCTCCCCACCTGACCCTCCCCTGGTGTGAATCAGTCACCACAGGATCCTAAAGCAGGGTCCCTCCCCCACCCCCTCCCCCACCCCCACCCCCACCCCCACCTCTACTCCTCTGCACTCCAAAAACAAGTAGTGTGTCCTGACACGTTTGGTCACTGGCTTAAAGGGGATCATTACATGAAGTGTTTGCTATGGACCTCTGGCTCCAGCTCGCTTCCATGCAAATTTCATTGCCGCCACACAATAAGATCCACCTGCGCAATGACTCAATGACTATAAATAGAATGGGGGGGGGGGGGGTAGTTGAGATAAAGCCGGTGGAGCAGGAGAGAATACAAAGAAGAGGAGTGAAGAGGAAAGAAGAGACTGAAAGGAAAGTGAGCGAAGGGAAGGCTTGGCTAAGGCTAAGCTACATCTGTTGCCCAGCTGTTGTCACCTTGCTGTGTTTCTCCTGCCCAGTCCCCCTGTCTGCTGCTGCTGCTGGTGGTGGTGGTCCTTTCCTTTAGATGGGTGTAGAAACCAGGTCAGACCTGGTGCTCATCTGAAGGGTTCCCATAGTGACAAATCCTGGAAAAGTCTGGTACTTTTTGATGGTGATAGTCTGGTTTTTGTTTTTGACCTAAGACCTGAGAAAAAAAAAACATGAAATGGTAAAGGGGTCATAGAATAGAAAATCATTTTTACCTTTGTTGAATTAAGGTTGTGCATGACCACAGAGCTGTCAAGAAAGTGGTTGTGTCCTTTTTCATGTGTAAATCTAGAACTTAGAAAAAGCCGCTAAAAATGGGTGAATTAGAACAAAGCCAGGCTGTGATGTCATAGTTGGGAAATCAAGCATTATTCAAGAGGGTGTCATTTAGCCAAAATGGAACATTTCAATCACCAGCCTAAATGAAAGGATGCAATTGAATTAGCAATTTTACACTTAAGCATGTTTTTGATAAATCAAAGTTGGATACACTCTATTCCCTCCAATTCTCCACTCATCCATTCTGTGACCCCGTTAAAACCTTTTAAAACATTTTGTTGTATGTGGGGCTGATGAAATCAGTTACTTTATTGTATTTTTTGGTGTCTAGCTGAACAAATTCCAGATGTCATCTTGACCAGCCTCAGCTGCTCTCACACACGCTCTCCACAGCAGCACTCCTGTTCCCTTCTGACTGATGGACAAGTGAAATTGGCCTTTAGATACAGCAGAAGCTGTTAGAGGTTTACTGCAATGCAGATGAGAGGCTCACTCTCACCAACAGATTGGGACCAAAATCATCTGGTTTAGAAGTCTGCCGTTTACAGGAAATGCAGAAGGCCAGTTTCTGATTCTTTATGGTCCTGTCTGAATATTTTTAAGAAACAGTCATCAGCCTAGGGATGAAAAAAACATCAGAAAAAAACATGGGTGATGTTTGGATTTGAGGCACAAGATCTGAGGAAGTTTGCTTTAAGAGGACGTGCATTCCTGTGTTGATGGGTTTGTCCCTTTTTGCGCTGGAAGCAGTTTTAAGGCGCTGCCTGTGATTCAAATCCAGTATACGTTTTTGCCCAACGATTTCCTTCTTAGTTGTCCATTTAATGTCTGTGTAAATGTGTGTGTGTGTGTTTGTGTGTGTGTGCAGGTGCTCAACAAAACTCTGTGTTTGTCTGTTGTATCGACTCTAAATGAGGAGCCCAAACTGAAGGAACATGAAGTGGCTCTGACTGAGCTATACATGATTCCCGCCAATTGGCACGTCGCTTCAGGACCATGGAAAGGAAAGGAAACAATCTAACCGGACTGCTCTGTGTTGCATCCTAGTGGCCTGTGGGCTTATCCACAGAAACAGCACCTGACTACAGGACAGACTCGGGCCAATCTCGTCCCAGATCTAGCAGATAATGCAGCCCGGCCTGGCCTAGATCCATTCCCATAGGCAGCTTCTGTCGCCCACCTCTAATGCCACTATAAGATGAGGTCTATGTTTAGAGCCATGGGCAGCTGGCATGTTTAGGTAAAGGGATAAGCAGGTGAGGAAAAGAGATCTGTCCACTGAGTGAGAACCTCTTGAGCCATTGGCTCTTATACTACTGAAAATAAAATGCCCTCTGTGTCCTTGTGCTGTGACCCATGGCCAACCCAGACAGCCTGTGCCCACTCAAACACAGAGATGTGAAGAGACAGAAAGACATCGCACATTCATTTCAAGGGCCATTCTTTACAACAAAACCATGACTTTTCCAAAACCTTCTGCCTTCTAGAATTTCCTCAAATTTTAGTTTGTACAGTTCTTGCCTTACAAGACTAGGATTGGTATGACATAACAGAAGGCATCTAGCACAACATGTATCAAAGCCTCCCCCACACACCTTACACCTGAGAACCAAGTCTGCTGATGATGGTGGCAGCAGGTCCAAAATCAGTTTTTGTGACTGTTACAAAAAACAGCTTGTTACGATTGGAACTGGGACTGAAAATGCATTTAGCAAGCAGCTTTGAGATGTGTGGAGCTGCAGAACAAGCAGTGGGATTGGCAGGCTGTGGCTGCCTGACCCCATGTGAGTGCCCATGGCCCGAGACCAGCCTCTGTCCCTGGCACTCTCTCTGTGGTTGGTGGCTTGTTCATAGCTCTCAGCCTCCTGGCTCCCTTCTCTCCTGACCTTGAGGGTGTGTGTGTATGTGTTGGGGGGAGGAGGGGTACTGTGGTCTGATTGTGGCCAGAGACAGAGTTCTTACCTTTGGGTGAGCTGACACTAAGTATCCTGAGTTTGCAAGACCTACAGGGCAGAGGGGAGAACACAGATTTTCTTCTCTGCCTGTGGATTCATGTTTGATGATAAGTATGACTAATCAATTCGACGAACAGCAGCAACCAGTGATCTGAATAATACACAAGGAGGGCTGAAGAGAAAAGAGAAAAACTCGAAAACCAGTGTGTGTCTTTGAGGTCACACTGTCACAGCACAGATGATGTCTAAAAGCCCTTTCTCCCCCTTGGCATTAAAGGGTATATCCTTGTGTCAGTCCAGCTTAAGGTGTGCTTGGTTGTAGTCATAGACTGCACCTTTAAGGTCCCTTTTTAGTGCCATGTCCTCCATGGCTCCCTGTGCTCAGCCCCATATCAGACAGCCCCATGCCCCCTGTGCCCACCCACAGACAGGCTATTGTCAGACACACACATACACGTACAAACACACACACGCGCACACACACACACACAAACAGAGAAGTGGGGCAGCTGACGGGCACACACAGCATGGCTTGGAGGTGCTCTTACAAAGCGTGGCAGGAATGCCGAGGAATGTGGCGGCACGCCGTCTGACCTGCCTGGCGCTTTGTTTCATTCGGAACCAGCAGACCGGCGACGCCGTTCAGTGTCTGTCAAGCAGCCCCAGGACACAAACCCTAACCACCCCGACCACAACTGCCCACGCCCACCCCACAACTCCCTCACCACCCCGACTGGCCAGCCAGGTCAGCGAAGGTAGGTCAGACAGTCGGTGTGTCTAGGGTCCTTTGGTCAGTCATCAGTAGTATGGCATAGCATGTCATAATATGTCGTCACTCTATGGGTTTTAATTACCAATGTGAAGAATACAGAGAGAGCTGAGGCTATGACAGATGGGAGGAGAGTTAGTTATTACAGACAGGAGTGTCACACTCTTTCCCTGAATAGGATGAGTGCAGGTGGAAGTCTGCTGTGTGTGCGTGTGTATGTGTGTGTGTGTGTGTGTGTGTGGGTGGGTGGGTGGGTGGGAAAAGAAGTCTGTCTGACGTGGCAGATGAGGTCTGCAGGTGTGTGACTATGCCTGTGGGGTGTGTGCCTGTATGTCAGTCTGTGTGTGTGTGGTTGTGTGTGTGTGTGTCTTTGTGTGTGCCGGGGGTACACATAAGAGAACAGTGCTTAAACGTCTGAGATAGACTGGCAACATCACTACTTTTGTCTCAACACAGGTGCAAGGTCACAGAACCTAGGCAGACAGCGAATGATGTGTATGTGTATGTGTATGTGTGTGTGTGTGTGTGTGTGTGTGCGTGTGTGTGAGCATGTCCATGCATACAGAGCATTTCTTTGTTCCCAGTGGCGGTTTCTCTGCAGTAGCGCTTATCTCCCTCATGTCCTTAAGGCAAGTTCAGATAAGAGCCAGAGAATGCTCCTACTGCCCCACTGAACTCTGGGATAGCCAGAGTAAGGCCAGAGCCAAGAATCCCAGCTGTGTTGAAGCCAGATATGAAGGAGAAGGACACACATGTAGAGTGTTGAATATCAAAAGATGAAAAACCTTTTTTTAGGTTTTAGATTGACATGTCATCATCATTTCCTTCTTTAAAATCTTATTCAGACAACAACAACAAAATAGTTATCTTCTGTTATTAAGTTGTTACTGCCATTTGTATCTGGTATTTCTATTTAGAACTCCAACAAATGGTCCTTGTGCTGTTGTACGTTGATTCATTTTTAATATTTTTGGCTACAAAGAGGTTGGGGCTGGATTCTCATATCCCCTTCCCACAGCGGTAACACAGCTTTATTTTTCTCTCACCTCTCGGCTCATCCTGTCCAAGTGGACAGCCCATTTTTCAGTGCCGTTGCTGAAGTCTTCTCCCACACTCCCTGCTGCTGTTACCCAACTAAACCTCCAGTCACCTCCCTCCTCCTTGTCCTCCTGTTGAAAAGGAGTGATTCCCCTCTCCCACCTCCCGTTGCCTTGTTTTCATGTGCACTTGTTTTCCCACATCTGCTGTTCTGTCTAGACTTGTGCTTCCTCCCTCTCCCTCTAATTATTGGACTGATACTTCCAAACTTTTTTTTTTTTACATCAGATATTTTGCTTTTTTTTTTTCAATCTTATCTGTTTTGTTTTAACTGACTTCACAGATATCTGCCATCTCCTCTCTGACATTTCCCGTCTTTCCATATGTAACAGAACGAACTTTTCCCATTTCCTTTCCTGTTCATTCTGCTCTGATATTTTCCCATAATTCCCTTTTCTGTCAACCCTGATGTTACCCATCTCTCCCTGTTGTGTCTGTTCTGATATTTCCCATAAAATTCCTGTTCTGTCTGTCCTGATATATCCCCTAAATCGTTGTTGT